>BJBW01005679.1:0-358573 GCA_004320125.1 Scolopax mira
CAGGGGGGTCGGACTAGATGACTTTTGAAGGTCCCTTCCGGCCCAGATGATTCTATGATTATTTTGTGTCTCCACCATACTTTGGGCATTATGGTTGGACCCTGAACCAGCTGGGAGTCCATGAACACAATTACATTGCTTGCCATATTTTCTTTATAACCAGGACATCTGTGATGACCAGGACAGGTCATCCTTACTGTCACAACTGTCATCCACACTTGGTCCTTCTTGGGTGATATCCTCTTTTGTGCAGTTGTGTGTAGGTCCAAGGTCTTCTCTACTGCTCATGGCCACCTTCCCTGCACTCGCAGCTCCTGGACTATAGCTGGTCCCCCATCCAAAGCCTCTGAGCTCTGAAAGTGCATGAGCTCATCCCCAAGGTGGGCTGGCAGCTCTGGGGTTTCTCTCCACTGTTCAGCTCTTTTCACACAATGGGTTGAAATCTCATAATCTTTTAGTTCTTTGATGTGTTTGGTTGCCGATGTATTCAGCAGAGGGAGGATGGACAGGCAGTGGTCTCTTGGACCATCTTAGTGGGAAACTAGTATAAATATTGGCACACGTCGCTTTCCTGCCTTTTCACGCCTTTTCCTGCCTACATTGTCTTTGTGCACGTGGCCTGGAACAGTTAATACCAGTTTAATTGCAGATCATTTTCAGAAAAATAGGTGTCTACTCTGCCTATTTTCCAATTTATGTGTGGCTCCACAATGGCTGCTTGGCTGCTGCCTCCCCACTACTAATGCTCCCCAGCAGCCCCAGTGTGTTCCTGGGACAGGGAGCAATGACGTAGGGTCTCCTGGAAGCTTGCAGGTGGGGCCAAGCAAAACACAGCTGGGCATTGCCCCAAGTAGCTCAAGGATTGCTGCACTGGGCAGGTCCCATTGTCTCAGACATCCCATTGTGCTTAATAGCGATAGAGGTGTCTGCATCTTATGGCAAACTAGGAGCTGGGGCCAGGAAAAGGAGTTGTTTGGGATTAGACATGTCTCCAGCTCCTCAGGGTAGGAATCACTGCTTATCTGAAGCAATTTTGGAGAGTTATTTCTATCTGAAGCAATTTTGGAAAGGTATTTCAGGTGTGGCTTCTGCGATGGAGATGATTTCACGCTGTCGGAAGCCACCCCAAAGGTGTGCCACAGCCCTTGGTGGCCCCAACGCCTTACCTGGTGCTTGCCACTGGAGCTGTTCTGTCTGTCATCCTGCTCTATGCCTCGCTTGCCAGTTGCCTCCTGACGAAGCTGGGTCTCCTTTCCTCCTGCCCCCACCTGCGAGATGGGAAAGTGGTAGTGTGAGTGATAAACCCACCCTCCTTATTGTGTCCATCTCAGTATGGACCCTAGCAGGGAAACAGTGGGATGGTGAGTTTAAGGGTGCCCAGCCAAGAATTACACGGCTCAATCCTTTCCCTTGTCATTGCTACCATGGTTAACCCTTTGGTTGCTGGGCCCAGAGTAGATTATCTGTTCAGCTTCTGAGCTTAGATCTCAAGCCATGACAGGGCCTTCTGATAGACCTTTGGCTGCAGCCAGTTTGGCCTTTACTGGTAACAGTCACCTTTTTTCCCTTGCTTTCATGGGAGGTCACTGCGCCCAGTTGGAGGTGAGGCCATGCATGCCAGCTCATGTCCAGGAGGAGGAAGGGCAAGGCTTGTGCTTTGGGCTGGCACACAATGCGGAACATGAAACAAGTCAGGAGTCAAGGGAAACATGGCCAGCAAGAGGCAGGAGACTCACTGCCCCTCTGGGCAGGGTTCGACTGGGCAGAAACCTGGCAGAGAGGATGTCTGCCAGGTGTCCAGGTTAGGGTGCAGCCCAGGCCGTCAAAAGTCTGGGTACGTGGGAGCTGGAGCTGCTGTCTGAGCTTGCGAGAGATCTTTAACTCTTTGTATCTTAGACACTCATGTAAAACAAACACTGTTGCATCCTTACTGCTTTTTGCTCCAAACTGAAAAGCTCAGGACAATTTTTCCTCCAACATAAATACATAGCAAAGTATATATTAAGAAGAAATGGAAAGGAATCACAGAAACACTGAGAAGTCTAGGTTGGAAGGGACTTTCCAAGACCATCTGGTTCAACTTTCTGTTGAAAGCAGGACCTTAGATTAGGTTATTCAAAGCTCGGTCAAGCCAAGTCTTTAATGTTTCTAGTGAGGAAGATTCCACTCTCTTCAGGGAACTGATTTTACTCTTTAGTTGCTCTCACAGCAAATAATTTTTTTGATATTCATGTGGAACTTCCCTTGAAGCCACTTGTGACCATTGCTGCTTCTCCTGTTACAGTGCATCCTCATGTAGCGATGCATCTTCACAACTACCTTTTACGTATTGGAAGGCACTGATTTGATTTTCCTACCCTGAGTTCTCCCTTCTTAAGGTTGAGAAAGCACAATTCATTCAGTTGTGAAGTTCTCCATGCCCCTAATCCTGCTGGTCCCTGCCGGACCATCTCCAGGCTTTGAACATCTCTTTTTAACAGGGGAGAGAAAGACCAGAGAGTGTGTTCCAAGTATGGCCTAGCAGGTGCTGAGCAGAGTAGGAAAACCACATCCCTTCGTCTACCAGCAATGCTGCTGGCCTTCATTGCTGCCAGGATACATGGCTGGCTCATGTTCAGCATGCTATTTGCCAAGACACCCTGTGCCAGCCAGCCAGTGCCCAGCTGGTGCTCTTGCTTGGGATAATTCCATCCCAGGTCCAGGACTTGACGTTTATCTCTGCTGAACCTCATGTTAAACCTCATTCTTGTTGGCCAGATCTCAGCAGCCCGCTGAGATCTCTCTATATGATGGCTTTTATGTACAGTGTATCTACCTCCTCTCCCAGTTTAGTTTATCCTCAAATTTGGTGACAGTGCGTTCAATCCTATCTTCCAGATGATTTATAAAGCTGTATTGCATTGACTTCAGAAGAAATTAATTTTTCTCAACTGCCAGCATGACTTGGAGCCTTTAACCACCACCCTCTGAACTCCACAATTTAGTCAGTTTCTCAACCATTTTGTGTTGCATCTATCCGGTCCCTATCTTAAAAGCTTGTCAAAATGGATTTTGAGGGGGCTGTGTCAAACACCTTGCTAAAATCAAGGTAGATGATAGCCACAACTTTCCACTCATCCCTTGTTATTTGGGATGTATTGGTCTATCCACATTAACTTTTCATAGTCAACTTCTCATCATTTGTGTGCCTGGAATTTGCTTTTGTAAGAACACATTCTATAGTTTTCTCAGGGACTGAAACAAAGCTGACTGGTCTGTGGTTTCCTGGATCTTCTTTTTTCGTCCTTTTTATAGGTTTGTTCTTCATCAGTCTTCAGACTGGAAGACCTGTCTCCACACAAAGCTGTTTTAGTCTTTGGTTTTCACTTCCCCTACATGGAGGAATAATGTGGTTGACACCAGACAACTTGCTTGAAGCAGTATGGATGCCAACATGTGAAAACCAGAAGGTCCTTCTGTGTATTGATATCAGTCCAAATAAGTAAAACAGGACAAATTCTGGGCTAGAAATGACAATGGTTCATGGTAACATCTAGTCACAGATGTTACCATCTGTGTTTCACACAACATCTAGTCTGTGTAAACTTTACACAGACCAGTGTAGTAAGTATGTGGCCTGGTTTTGGACTGATGTTGATACCAATAATTATAGATATCAATGTGTATTTAGTCAATACAGTTAGTCGGCATGATTGCATCCGCTGTATAGCAACATGCTGTATGTTTCTTTCATGTTGCAAAGCAAGCTACATATCTTTAGTCCAGACTTTCCAGCTTTAAAATATCAGAAGTTATCCAATGATGCTGTAGTAGTTGCATTGCAACCTGCTATTTTTACATTTTAATAACCACCGCTTTGACTAAGACTAGGAAATACATGCTCTGCCAAAGGATGGGGTTTGCTGCTCCAGCCCAACAAGTGACCATGTCCTTCATTGATCGGTTGTGGTGATATATATGTTGATGGATTCCAGTCTGGCTTCCAAGAAGAGCAAGAGCAGAATAAAAAAGGCTGAATGGGAAGTTATAGAAAGACTGGGGAGGTTCACAAGAGGCGTCTGAACGGTACTACCCTCCTAGATGGTGATTTGCCAATGGCTGTCCTTTTTCTACACCTATGGATTCAAATTTTAAGGAGTAATTGTGATTACAATTGTAATTGTAAGGCGATTGACATGACATTGCTTAACGCTGTTATTAACAGCAGGTAGCCATGTGCTGTGTTAGGCTTCTTATATCTTTACTAATGAGGCATATCCTCAAGCCTTCCCTCTATCAGGGTGGAAACCTGGCACCTACCCAGGTTCTGTTAATACAAACCCCAAGTTATTTCAAGATGGTTAGAAGGAAAGTGGGTGTTTTTTGCTACCTTCTCCTGGAGGTTTTGTTGTTGTTGTTGTTTTTTGTTTTGTTTTGGTTTGTTTTTTCACTAGAATTCCCCCTTTCTGGTCTGGCTGGAAGGGGTCAGTAGAAAACAAGATACCACTCAAACATGTCATCGCTGCACGCATGGTCAGTATTAGATGTGTATACTTTAATAGTCAGCTGAGTTTAAATAAATATGCAGAACTCCTGTTTTTGGCTGAGTGAAAAGCGACAGCTTTTTTGCCCTGGTGTTTCCCTGGTGCTGTGGGCTGCCTTGCTGGCGTTTGCAGAGGTGGGACTGCTCAGGGTGTCGTTTGCTTGAAACACTTTTATCACGGCTCCCCACGAGCCCTCCCTCTGTCTGGCTGCTTACAGGTTTTCAATGAAAGGCCCTGTTCACACATGCGGCAACTCGAATTATCTCTAAATAAACTAGTATATGTGGAGAGTAATTCATGAGCACTTCCAGCGCCATGATAAATGGCAGGCAGGGCCAGCACGTACAAGGTGGCCCCTCAGGGATGTGTCTCCATCAAGTTGTGCAAAGATGGGGTGTGGAAACATGACCTTAAAATAAGAGCTGTTTCTTTTAGAGACAGGCTGTAAGTGACAGATATGTAGTATTTGATTTATCACCTCTTGTCTAATATTGTATCTTTAGAACTTGACAGATAGTTCAGGTTTTAGCCTCAGTTCCTCCCTGTGTGACTACTAGTTTGTGTCCTGAAAAACAACAGTCGTCTTAGCCCTTAAAAGACACCTTAAACAGTCAGTTCTGATAAATATTAACAATAAACTCTTAGGAATTTATGTACTGTCCTGCTGTTTTCCAGCCCTTGCTGACATGATTCTTGAACTACAGCTGATCTTTGGCTTAACAGAAGCCATTCTTCTGTGACGACCATGAGAGGCAAAACCCACAAATACAAGAGTTGCAGGAGGCTGTGACCAGGTTTATCCCAACAGGTTAAACAGGGACAAAGCATGGCCCTCAGCACTGGTGTATACCTGTCCATACGGTAAGCTGTTAGCACAGCTCCAGCCCACACTGGCTAGCACTTCTCCAGACAACGCCTGGGCACTGTCCGGGGACTCGGACTGGCCAGGGGCCATCCCCAGTAGTAATTTGGCTGCAGGCACCTTGTTCTGGGGAGGTGAAAGGGCTTAGCTGTCTGGATACGAGCTGCTGGGCAGTTGGCTCCAGTGCCAGGGAACAGTCCCTGGCTTGTCTTATTTACATGTATGGGCAAGATGAAGGCTTTGGGATAGAAGAGCCTCAGTGATGAGGTACAACACATGTGAATTTTGCAATTCTGGATGCAATTTTGAAATACATATTTTTGTTGAACTTTCAGGTACTGCTTTCATATACTGTCTCTCTTGAAAACCCCACACTTGCTGAATATCTATTATTGCTCCTATGTGTCAAGGAAGGGAAGAAACCCTGTAAAATAATGTGAAAGAAATGTGAAATGACTGGGGAGGTGTTTTGTTCTGGTCTACAGAGAAACTATAGGAGATTCATAGTTTGCTGCAGATACAATTAAAAAGTGTGCTGTATTTCCCTGTTTGTGAGAAGAGAGAGGAGAAACAGAAGGAAAGACAGCTCAAAAACATGGAAACACCAAACAGAAGTGGTAGGCAATCTGATGGACAGGGTCTTACTTGTCACATAATGTCTGGGCTTTGTCTGTACACATCTGTATCAGTGTCTACTTTTTTTTAGGCATAAACTGATAGTAAAATACATCCACTGTCATCAAACTGATCATACTTGTAGTTCCTGTTAAAAAAAATTACTCATTTTTGTTCCATTACATCAATACGTTGCTTGACCTGGGGAACCCAAAACTGGACCAAATGGTCCAGATGCAGTTTCATGAGTGTCAAATAAATGGGAATTATGGCTTCTTTCAACCTACACAGTTGTCTTGTCATAGAAAGTAGCCTAGTTTGTCAGGCAAGGGATCAGCCACACTCTGTCTACACTGACCCATAATACGTTACCTTTAGAGGATAGAAATGTGTCTGACTTGAAAAGTAGAAGGTGGGCTTGAGTCCTGTTTACATATGTTGTATTTGCATGACCTGTTAAAATGGATTCCCATGAGCATAGGACACATGGTCAAGAACAAGCATATGACAAGATCTTAAGGCAGCAGGGATTTGTCTGGTGTCTAAGGGGGCTTAGTGTGGAGCTTGGTCATTTCTCAGTCCTTAGTGTTCTTGGTACATGTCTCAGTATCCATCCAGTCTTTTGGATCTTCTGCTTTTTAACAAAACAAGCCCTAAAGGAAGGGACATGAGACTTGATTCAGGAGTCTCAGTGTAGCTGAACTGCTCTAGCTAGTGGAGCTGCACAAGGCTTTACAACATGTTTATGCTAAAGTGAAGAACAATGTGAATATATTAGTAGCCCTAAAATGCTGAAAACAAACACTTCAGGGAATGAATTGAAGGGGTGGGGAAAAAATGCCCCCTCTCCTTGCCCCGCATCCTCTCACATCCCATCCTTTGACTACACTCCAAGAGGGGGGGAAGGGGATCGTAGATGGGGGAGATTATGAGGCTTTTGTCATGTTCCCAAGGTCTGAAATCAGTTGACAAAATGTACGCAGCCACAGAGCAACCTGAGAGCCTCTCTTCTCAGTCTGGGAGGTCTGAATGCTGCCAAAGGCTTCTGGCCCCCTTTCCCAGCCTGATGCTTTAAAAGACTATCGTTTGGCTCCATGACACTGCACTGTTGTTGTGCTTGTATGTTTGTGCTTGGATGTATGCACAACTCAAAAGCAGGTCTGAGGTTAAGTAAAGCCCCTTGCTTGGTGGGGAACCATGATCTACAAGTTACAGAACGTGACAAGTTCCATAATGGTTTTTAAAAAATGCATACAGGATTAGCTGCCAGCTTCCAGGGAAGGGGTATGTGGTAACCACTTGAAATATCCAAATTCTGGGCTCTGCTCTCATCTCCACAGCAATTTTGAGCAAATAATTGATTTCTCTATGCCAGCCAGTTTATCTGTAATACTGTACTATTTATCTGACATCTTTCAGTGTTGTGTGGCTTATTGAAGGGCTTTTCAAGTTGAAGACTTAATGTAGGCTTTTATGGGGGTTAGATTGGTTTTTTTTTTTGTATTCAAATTGAAAAAGTATTTTTTTTTTCCTTCTTTCTCTCTTTATGGATCAACATTTAATACTTCTGAAAATTTACTCCTTTTATCATGTCTTAGTTCAGGCATCTAAAACCATGGCCCATTTTGAATTTAGGCCCCTGCCACAGCATGTCACAGTTTTCTCTTGGTTGAGCACACAACCAAACTCAGCACAGATGAGTGTGGAGGTGAGAGTGATAAAAAGATGGGATGTTACATATCTTGGCTGCAAGGATATAACAAAGTTTTGTTCTCTGGACATTAGTTGTAGCACCATCATATGTTCCTCCAAGACAGTGGGTTTTGTTCTTTCTGAAAGGCCAGTGTAAGCATGAAATACTGGAAAACAAAGGACAACTGAGGACAATTTTGCAGTCATTATGGATTTTTACATCAGGAGCAATGTGACTGCTGGGGTCAGTAATAATATCCATAGTGGGACTGCTTTTCATATATGCTAATAAACAAGTGTTGGGGTGTTTATGTAGAAAGAGGAATACTTATGATGCAAATCAAAAAAATTTTATTAGGTAGGTAGAAACCCAGAATGATACCATGGCCTGATTGCCACCTCCTAAGGACATGTCTTTTACCAACATTTTAGTCATTTGCCAACAATCTCATTTGCTACATTGTTCAGTAATACAGTTCTGTACACATCTTGAAAGTTGAAGTAAAACTGGTTCTTCCATCCCCATTGGACTACAGTGCAGATGAGAAAGAGAATCAGGTAAAAGGCTTATGAAAACAACTATTTTTGGCTCAGCCCTGATAGGACAACAGCTCTGTTGTTCTGCTCTGATATTCAGTCAGCGTGACTCTTCTGTAGAGGACTTTCTGGCCCATTTTCTTTAAAAATGTGCTCTATCCAGAGAACTGACCGGGGCTTTCTAAAACTGGAAATTCTGAAAAAGAACAGCTTGCTCATTTGTTGGGTGTTGGTTAACTTCTTCTACATGACCTCAGCTCAAAAAGTAGAATATGTGCTGTCTTATGCAGTGAGGTGTTTTCAACTAAAATAGTGGGGGTTTGGACCTTTTTTTTTTTCCTTCTGGAAGAAGGGAATAATGGAGAGGACAGGTTTCAAGGCTCCCATGGAGACTGCTGTTAGGTGCCCTCCGAGACTAACTGAGTAGATGATGGCTGCTTCAGAGTGGGAAGAAATGGCAAGACTGGAAGAGACCATTCTGAACCTCACCCTGGCCTCTGGTCATACCTAGCTAACCTCTGGTTTCAGAGGATTTTCCAGGTCTTTGGGACTCCCAAATCATGAGGGCTACTGCCAGGCTTTGAGGGTACCATGACTAATACAAATGTGACACTTAGAAGAGAGCCTAGAGATATTTTCTCCTTTTATCTAGGATCCAGGAATGCCACTTTTCTCCAAACTGGGGAAGAATGAAAAATGTTTTCTTCAGTCACTCAAATACCAGAAACATATGTTTGAGAGCAAGAGTTAGGGAGAACTCAGATTTGTCATTCTCATAGTGAGACACTTCCCTTCCTTTTCACTTGTATGTTTTCCCTGAAGATAGAATCTTAGGCCACAGTTGGACAAGATAAGCACTTAATTAGTGTAAAGCTGTGAATAATCTCTCTCTCAAGGGTTTTAAGTACTGGGTTGAGTTAGGATTTTAGAAAGGTAGGTGAAAGCTTCTGTTGTCAAGACTGTCAGATTCCAGGCATGGAATCTGGAAGTGGTCTGACATGGACATCAGTGGCCTGCTTTGTTAGCTGTAGGTGAAACCTGGTTCTATTGAAAGCAGCAGCAAAACTCCAATCGATTTTAAGAGACCTGTATTTCATCCCCAGTACGTTAATCTGCATTACTTTTTTCCTGTACTTTTTTTCCTACATACTTTTGGTATGTAGGCATGGAGAACTTGTGAAAATATTGATATGATCGAGACACCCTTAACATTCTGGTGAGGGCTTGGAAGATGCCACTGTGGGAAGACACATTTAAGAGTTTTGCCTGGCACTTTGAAATGTTTTTTATTTCTTCCTACCTGCCTTGCTTCAGCTTGCCAGGTTAAACTTGTGCATGAATGACAGGTCTTATTATTTTGAGTGTTCTGTGTTTTCCTTCGTTATTTAGATACTGAACTTGCAAAACATTCCTCTTAGCAGGGCAATTCGTTCTCAACTGGATCTTAATGAGACTAGTTCTCCCTTTCCTGGGAAAGTATGTGCCTCTGGTGAGGGAAGCCTACCTTTCACAAACCACAGCTAAAACTTGTTTTTTCAGTGGAACACAAGGCACACAGCCGCTCATAAATGTCAGTTTTTCTTAGCATGAAGCAAATATGCATTTTATAAATGTGGGACACAGACATATTTTGATGTGGGTCTTGAACAGGGCTTCAGTATAGGGATAGCTCATCTTTAATTTATAGTTACATGCAATCAAGCCATTCCAGGAAAAGATAATTTGTGGTTCTTGGGCCAGGGAAGAAGAAGAAAAATAAAAATCTTCTACCCTAAACAGAAACGGTTACAACATGCAGTACAGACCTGTGTTCCCTAAATGAAAACTTAGTGCAAAACTCTTGAAATGTTTTTCAGAATTAAAACCACTGAGAGATTGATGCTAAAACTCTTTCTCTCAGGAAAACAGAAACACTCCTGCCTGTTTGCTATCTCTGCAAGTGCCACAAGCAAGTTAAGTTAAATTCAGTTGGTGGCCTGTAGCGTTCCCCAGAGCTCAGAAGTGGGGCTGGTTCTGTTTGGTATCTTTATCTGTGACCTGGATGAGGGCATCAAGTGTATCCTCAGTAAGTTTGCAGACAACACCAAGTTGGGTGGGAGTATTGATCTTGAGGGTAGGATGGCTCTATAGAGGGATCCGGACAAGCTGGTTGATGGGCCAAGGCCAATGGGATGAGGTTCAACAAAGCCAAGTGCTGGGTCCTGCACTCGGGTCACAACAACCCCATGCAGCCCTACAGGCTTGGGGAAGAGTGGCTGGAAAGCTGCCCAGCAGAAAAGGTTTGATTCAGTACTGAATCAGTACTGGCAAATGTCTGTGAGAACTGAGGAAATTATTTTTTTAATACCCTTATCACTGAGGAGGTGTCTCTTAGGGAAACAGAAGTTTTCGTCAGTGTAGTATTGGTTAACAGCCAGCTGAGTATGAGCCAGCAGTATGCCCAGGTGGCCAACAGCATCCTGGCTTGTATCAGGAATAGTGTGGCCAGCAGGACTAGGGAAGTGATTTCCCTCTGCACTGATGAGGCCCCACTAGACAAATTCTGTGTCTAGTTCTGGACAAGAAAGACATTGAGGTGTTAGAGTGTGTCCAGAGAAGGGGCAACAAAGCTGGTGAGGGGTCTATAGCACAAGTCTTATGAGGAGCGACTGAGGGAACTGGGGTTGTTCAGCCTGGATGGGAGACCTTATCACTCTCTACAACTACCTGAAAGGAGGTTGTAGCCAGGTGGGAGTTGATCTCTTCTCCCAAGTATCAAACAATAGGACCAGAGGAAATGGCCTCAGGTTACACCAGGAGGTTTCGATAGGATATTAGAAAAAATGTCTTTACCGAAAGGGAACAGGGAAGTGGTTGAGTCACTGTCCCTGAAGGTATTTAAAGCTGTGTAGATGTTCCAGTTAGGGACATGGCTTAGTGGGGCCAATGGCAGTGCTAGGCTAACAATTGAACTTGATGATCTTAAATGTCTTTTCCAACCTAAACAATTCTATGGTTCTAGACTATAAGCACATGTTTTAATCTGATTATGAGACCTGCTGCAGGAAATTCTCTGACCTCTCTTGTGCCCAGTGTTGACTTAGTTGATCAAAATGGCATTTCTGGCCTGAAAGTTCATCAGTCATTGGAGCCTCACAGAAAGCTTATGGTATTGTGGTATGTTTATAGAGGGACTTACAGTCTTTTATGGGTCAAAAGCATTTTATAACCAGTAATTGATTCATGCTTTCCTTCCACACAAATGCAACCACCACCAAGGATGAGGTCTCTATTGTTTTTGCAGGGGATAGCAATGGGGAAGATGTAGGCAGGCAGCATGTAATTATAAAAAATGGAATTTTATCAGAACTTTGTGTTCACTCTTATAAAAGGGCTATGGGATTTTTTAAGGGTCTGTGAGCTGTAGAGCACCAGCAGTAATGTCGCCTTTGGTTTGTGCTGGGGTTATTGTTTCTGTATCAACAGTGGGAATATGTTGCTAGATCACTGTTACCTTGGCCCAGAATAGCTCAGTGCCCTTTGATCAGCACTTGGGTGAGAGAAACTTCATTGTACCTCTTGTTTGGTTCTGCAGGTAACTGTGTACTGCAAATACAGCTGCGTGTCTGGCAACGTGCTGCCTGTGTGCCTACCTCTTCTTCAGACCAGCTGGCTGGTCTCCTTGCTGGAGGCTGTTACCCCAAACAGCACAGTTGTTCTGCAGTGCGGTATATTCAGCCTTTACTGATGCTCACCACAGCTTCTTCTAGAAGGAAAATGGATACTTGACTAATCTGTAAGAACCTGGCTTGTCCTAAATCACAGGAACAAAAAAAAAACTTGTAAGGAAAATGCTGCCCTATCTTTATCAGCCAATCTTTCCTTCTTACATGGAGCTTTGCTTATGTCTCTTGACACTAGGGGAATACTCAAATTCTGGTCCTCTTTCTTCAGACCAAGTGGCTTTGGGTCTATCCAAAACCCATTCAGTTTGAAGGGTGTCTTTCTAATGTTGTCAGCTGGCTTTGAATCATCTCAATGAATTGAACCCATTTTGGAAATCAGAAGGCACATGTTTAACTTATTCTTAGAAAGCTGATCTCAGGAAGACAGAAATGAAATAACTTCAGTGTAGCACCTGGATGCTCTGCTTGAAACAGATCTGTCAGAGGGTTGCTCATCCCTGTACAAAGAGATAACAAAGGAAGGATTTTCTCCAGGATATAGTATGATTTCTAGTATTTTATATTGAATACAATTCAATAGAAAAACACAAGACAAAGGAATCTTTTTTATGCAGCTTGCTTCCTTTGCCCCCTGGGCAGATTCCAGAATGACAGTTGACCAATTTCTTACACTCCTACTTTAGCCATCCTTGATGTAATAAAATACCTATGAAACTAGTCATCTCTCACTGTTTAATACATGCCAACACAGCCAAATGGGCCACAATTCTGAATCAGTACTGGCAAATGTCTGTGAGAACTGAGGAAATTATTCTTTTAATACCCTTATCACTGAGGAGGTGTCTCTTAGGGAAACGGAAGTTTTCATTATTTTTGGCCTATGGGCCAGAGGTCTAAATTAAAAGAGCAGTTGCTCTTTAGAAATCCCAAAGGGATGGAAGAGCAGAAGGTCCTTCTTGGCTTCACAGGGGAGCAGGGCACCATAGGGGAAGCCTGGGGGGGCCAAGGAGCAAGCTCCATGGTGCCACCTCTGTGTCAGGGTTTATGCATGGATCCCATGTGCCATTGTACCCTCACTTTGGGGTAAAGCATCACTGGGGCAGCTGCCAAAGAGGACAGTTAGTGAGAGCTCCTTGCCAATGGTGTCTGGCAGAAGTTGCCGCTACCAACAGTCACTCCAGGTGGATGGGTTCAACTGCTGAAGGAGCACCCGAGCTGGAAAGAGGGATGGCTAAAACTACAGCTGTTCTCCATCTGAGCTGTACTTCTTCACTCCAGATAGGTCATGCACAAAGGGTGGTTCTGATCTGAGGATGTGCTGGGACTTCTGGAGAGTTCTGGGCATGTAGGAGCCTCTGCTGGAAGAGGAAAAAGCTGCAAATTCAGCTTCTGTTTGAGCTGAAAAAAAATGTTAATAAGGGTGACTGTCTGGGGTGGATGGCAGGTTTGATTGTAGTGTGATAGGGAGTGTGTTTATGTGTTGTTTCTCGCCTTTCCCTAAAGAAAGGATTTCATGTCTTTAATTCATTACTTGCTAGAATGGATGTTGCTTATGCCAGAGAAAATCTCAGCTGTCCTCTTAGGCATCTGGGCTGGGACTGGTGCTGATTTTACTGCTGTCCTTCAGCAGAGACTTCTAAACCTGACCCTTTCAAGGCTTGGCAGAGGGTTTACATGTGGGCTGTGTCTAGCTCTTGAAGGCCCTGACTGGAGCCTCCAGATGCTACTGAAATGTTTACACATAGTAAGAACAAGGACTTCTTTTTTGTCTTCTAGTGCTGAGTGGGATGTTAGCTTTTGGGGATGCCATCTATGTCTGCCTGGAGAGCTCTGGATCTAGCACAGAAGAGGGATGGGGAGTCTGCAATTAAGCTTTGGATTCTCCTGTCCTTCTAATTAGAAAACCTGAAATCCAATAAAAATATTTGTTTATTTATTGTTTTACCTTGACTCACTCTCTTGGCTCTTATTTTATTGCAGCTACAGAGGTATTAAGTAAGAAGAATATTGGATGCAGTCAACTTTGTACACACTAAGGGTGATATAAAAACAACGGCTACTGTAAAACCCTTTAAATAGCTCTGTCAGTCCCATAAAAAAGAGGAAACTTGCTGGTTTATAACCAGTATTTTCCTATCATGGAATAGGATTGGGGGATTTTAGAGGATGACAAATTGACTATGAGTCAGTGGGGCAACATGGTGCTAAAGGAAACAGTCGGGCTGCAGACAGTGTGGGGTGTATTTCAAAAACCAAATAAAAAGTACCCAGACACCCCATTTTCTGCTTTCCTCAGCAGTGGCTGGACCAGTGGGTTCAGCTTGGGGCTTCACATTATAGAAGAGAACAAGTGTCAGTGGGGAGAGGAGACCACAGCAGTTGTGGAAAACAAGAATCAGTATTTTTGCAGAGGGGGGACACTGGTCTGATGGGAAGAGAAGTGAGCAAGGACAGCTCATGACAATTACACACATAAACACTCAGACTCTGCAGCAAGGCACCTGATCATAAGAGGTGCTCTGTCTCCAGGACCCCGCTCTGTGTGGGATGAGAACTGCAAAAATACATCAAATACATGAGACTGCAGCAATCAGAAAATGGAGTCATAGCTGTTTGTTTCTGTTTGTTATTTTGCTTTTGCATCTGATCCAAATTGAAAGAGGGCTGATCCCAATTCCCACATAGTCAAATACAGCCAGAAAAGCATCCCGGGTACTTTAAGCCCAAACTCATCGGGGAAGAGTTAATCTGGAGGGTGCCTTTTTATTGTCTTTACTGGCAAACAGCTGATCTGACAAGAAGCCTGCGCTAGTGCTGAAACCTCACAGAAGTATTTCAGAAGCATCTTAATTCATGGCTCATATCTCAGTTAGTGCCTCAGCAGAACCGGTTGCTCTACAGTAAATCTTTCAGCATTTGAGTCCAGCTGCCTCTGCCCTTTTCTAACAATAAAAATGAGGGTCAATTCTTCTCATTAGTCAATAAGAGCTGAATTTAAAAATAACATGCTGATGTTGCTGCATGGAAGTGTTTAAGTTTGATTAAATATGAGGGAAAAATAAATCAGGGAAGAGCAAACTACAAAGGGAATTGCAGATTCACTTTCCAGTCTGAAAGATTTTTAGGGCAGGGACTGTCAATTATTTTGTTTGTACAACAATCTCAACTCAAATGGGGCCTCTAGCTGCTTCCACAATGTAAATTATTGATGCTGTTAGGATCCACAAAACACGTGTGCCTAGCTTTAAGCATGGGGTAATAAAAATGAAGTCTAGAGGAATCCTTTTGCTCCAAGTTAAATATGTGCTTATGTTCTTTGGGCTTCTTATGGCTGCTTTAGATGCTTATGGACTTTTCATGATCTTTAAATAACAAAGCTGGCCGTGCTATGATAGAGGATACATGTCTCAATAGACACACTTGGAGGTTCCAGATAATTCTTATGACCTCTCAGAGAAACTCAGTCCCGATGACTTCCAAGGAAACCACTTGAAATTGATAGTCTTTATCTGAAGTGACAGCAGGTACACCATACTAATAAAAGAAACATGGACACATTGCACATCATCCTGTCATCGTGTTACCTTGCCCGACAAAGGAAAGTGGCACGCTGTGATCTGAAGAGACCCGACAAGGCATCCTGGTTGATGGAAAGGGAGTTGGGAGGCAGGGAGTGCGGGAAGGGAGCAGGGCTGGAACCACCTGGAGCTGTGGCTCAGCACTGGCTGGTTGCTTTGTGCTGGGTGGTCCATGTCTGCACCCCCAGCAGCAGATGGGAGCTCATGAGGTGCCAAACTAAGCCCTGACTAAGCAGGAATTAAAAAAAAAAAAAAAGAAAAAGAAAAAGAAGTTAATAATCCTCAGGCACTGACACCTTTTTTTTGCTTCCTGTTCTTCATCCGGCCTTCAAACAACCTGCACTACAGCAGATTGCAGGCTTTTACAAATTTGCCAGCCCTTGCCATTTGGAAAAAGCCTTGCTTTGTTTTTGGCTCAGTTTACACTCCTTTTCAGCCATCTCTCCCTTGCTCGGAGGTGGGAGTTTGCAATGTATTATGCATGATGTTATTTAAACCTCTATGTTGACCATGGTTTCCATGGGACTATTTTTTTTTTGTTAGTTTTTTTAATGTATCACCTGCCTTTGGGAGCAAGACACTGCTGGCTCAGCTGTCCTTGCTGCTCAGGCGACAGGGCAGAGAGAGCTCCGGGAGAGGAGCCCTAAGCCCTGCAGATACAATGCTATGATGATAAACAAGACCTACCTGATTATGTCTGGCTATTTGTCCTGCTTGGGGGCCTCTGTTTGTGCTCTCTGGATCCTTCATTCTCTTGCCTCTGTTCTCCCTTTCACACACTTCACCTTTCCTGAGGGATATCTTCAGGCAGACTGTGAGAAGCAGTGCCTGTGCTTTTAGCCACGGGAACACCCTTAAGGATGAAGATTGTGGATCAAAGGCATCCAGCCGCTAGAAAGGAGCTCTGGATTTTCCCTTTCCTTTACTCTTTCTGGGCAAAGGAAGACAAGCTGTTTAATGCTTCCACTTCAGCTCTTTATCTCCCCACCTGACATACAGAACTGAGGGGCCAGTCTCAATTTCTTACAATGGAGTTGTCACCATGTAGCTCTTTCTTTCAGGAACAAAGTGATGTAAAAAGTCTTTGGGGTGATGCACTGCAGGAGCCCATGAGAGATCTGCCTCTGATGAAGCTCCTACACCCAGAGCCCAGGGAGGTGAGCTCCACAAGCCTCGCTCTACTCACCCCAGTATCTCCTATTTCCCCTTAGCAGGAGACAAGGCAACATCTCCCAGCTTCACCAAGTGCTCAGGAAAAGCTTTGGCTCTGCAGAAAGATGAGCAGTCTCAGGGCATCCCGTGCAAGGCAGCAGCTCCTGCTCCTCGGGCCTGGAAGGAGATCCTTGGCTGAGCCTGGCAGAGACCATCTCGGACTCTGCAGGTTCAGAAGACCGTGCTTGGCACAGGGTCAGAGACCACCCATAGTTCTGAGACTTCCAACTCTTTGAGCACTGTCACCTGAAAAGAAGAGATTTCTTTTTTTTTCCAGCTCCTGGCTGCTTCCTCAAGGCCTTTTCCTTCTGGAAGAGTTTGTTTTCTTAGAGTGGGTGTACATACGTCCTCCATGGAATCACTGTTGGAGCTGTGCTCCCAAGGTGCTATGCTATGGGCAGAGCAAAACTGATACTTGAATAGAAACTGAAAGATGAAAAAAAGATGAAGGGACTTGTGTAGATCAGGAAGCCTTAGATGAATGAATGACAATTTTCCCCTTTGCTGAACTGTGTGTGTGGGTGTGTGATTTGGTTGTGCTGAATCAACGCCACATAGAGAGAGTACCACCTAGGGTAGTCCTTTAAATGAAGAAGACTTGGGATTTGCGCTAGTCTGTGTGCTCCTCAAGCACACAGAAGGGTCCTCCATCCCCAAGCTTCATGTGCTGCAGTCACACTGCCTGGTGGCAGTGGAATTTGTCTCCCAAATACGGGAAAACTCTCTGCTCTGGTGCACTGAGCAGCCACAGCTTCTGCTGTAAGGTCATCACCCACTGCTTATCCGGGCACTGTGTGAAACTTGCCAGGTTTCAACCCTGGAAATCAGGTCTGGTTCATCAATCTTTGCAAATCTTTTGGCAAATCACTGGCTAAGTAACTTCTTGGCTGCACTAGGCTGACTCCTGTGCTTACACAAGCCAATTAATTTAAGATGGAAGACCAAAGAAATTTGAGGGTCAGACTGTAGGTTTTTTTATGATTTTAGAGGGAACAATTTTTGGCATCCCTAGAACAAGTTTGGGGTTGAACCCCAAAGGATGCTGCTGTGGCCCAGGCAAGGGTTAACATCTCAAAGTCACCCGCCCCACTGCCCACCCTGCCACGGGCTTAGCTTGCCCTTCCATTGTTTGGACTAAACCTTCCCAGATTTACTTACTTCCTTTTGATGTCTGGCAATGTTTGTTTATTAGCGCCAGTGGCCTGTGTTAACTCTGAGTAAGTCTTTGACTAAATCCCATTCTCTGCCTTTCCTCCTCCCTTCACGGGCTTGTGAGCTGATAAACTTCAGTGCTGGCTTTCAAACCCAGTGAGGTTAAACATGAACTTATTTTACACCTGCCTGCTTTCCCAGCTAATGGACTCTGGTGGCTGCCAAGAGAGGAGTCCTTTTATGGCAAAGAGATTCTGGTTCGTATGCTCAAGAAGTGGGTTTTTAACTCTTGGAGAGGAAAGGATTATTTTAGTGAATTCCCTGCTGTCCTGAGGTCATCTGCTTAACCACAGCAGAGAATTAATAACAGGACAGGTATTAACTGGTAAATCACACAATGTTATGTATAGTCCACCAAGCACCATTTTATTATCCCTGTTTTTTCACGGTGCTTAAGTACCATTTTAGGACTCAGAGTTCAGTCACCTTCAATCTAAAGTATGAAGAAGAAAGAAGATGAGAGCTGTTTGGGAAATGATAAGTACTTCCTATGGAAACATTTGCAACAGTTCTGTTTTCCCTTTAATCATGGGAAAGTTCCATTTGAAGAACAAAGCCTACAAAAAAAAATCCCCAAGTTTTTTCACATTTTTAATACTTGAAAATTTTTATTTTGCTATGGGTCTATCTCAAGGGAGGAGGTAGTGAAAAATCCCCTATAACTATTTGTGCCTTTTCATTTTAAGACAAAAAATTCCTGACTAGCTTTCACTCATATTGTTCAGTTGCAGATGTAAGCCCTGCTCTCAAATTCCATACAGGTTACATGCTCTGTGTTAATATGATTATAAAATAAGGCTACACGATAATAATTTTAAAGTAAAGAATCTTTGGATTTTTATTACTCCATTATTTTGTCTTCTAAAGCGCGCTTCATCAGCAATGATTAATTCTTGAGTCATCAGTATCTAAGAGTCCTAAAACATCTTCTAGTTGCTTAAATGTTCTTTTTATAGGATTTACAAACTCATTGATTTTTAAAACTGCATTTCAAGTGTATATAAGCGTTCCAGCTGGGGCAGTAACTCTGTTGTGGCAGGTCTGCGCTTTTCTGTGTCGTAAAAGTGTCTTTGCCAAAAAGAACTTGCATTCAAACCAGAGGTGATTGACAGGTGGCAAAGAGGAAGGATTATAGAATATGAATTGCAGAGTGAATCCAGATTGCACTGAAAGGTTTTTAAAGCTGAGGGAAAGCTTGTGGTCATCTAGAACTGAATATACTGTGACAGTCAGACAACATAATAACAGCCCTCCTTTTTCTTTCCACTACGGTATTTTGTCTTCATAAGTTTTGTCAAACTATAGCATTTAGGGGAAAGGGTTTTAGCTCATTTTGGCAGTGATTCTTTGGGCAGTGCCCTTTGATCTCTTTTGATGCGGTGTTGAAAAGGCCTCCACTGAAGGTTTCTGTGATGGTTTAAAAAACACTCGCCTAGTCCCTTCCTGGCCCTGGCAGAGCGGCACAGGGGAGCAGATGCCTGACTTTCTGCCCCTCCTTCCTGCAACCCAGATTCCCTTCTCCATCCCAGACCCACAACTAGGAGCAGGAGGTGTACCATGTGGTTCTGCCAGGAAAGGCCACCGAGGGATTCACAGGGATGCTAGTGCTCCTGATGTCCAACCATCTCCATAAGCATCTGGGACCCGGTCACCAAGCCTGCAAACCAGACTTCTCAGGACACTTAGGCACTAAGAAGGAGAGCAGACCGCTATTTAACTTTAAAGATCAAAGCCTGACACTGTAAGCAGTTGTCTCTGTCCGTTTAGAAGCTTCTCAGTTTCAAGAAGTCTCTGGTTTACACAATCATGGCTTTCCCCAGCCCTTCCTGCAGCCAGCCTAATGCCGAGATGGGCACAGAAATATTCTGCAGATGCCTGGAAGCAGGTCACTGTTTACCACGAGCCTGGGGGCACTATTTTCCAATAGGTCAATATTTCTTAGATTGTTATGATAACCAGCGACAAAAAAAACCCCTATTTACATGGAAAACAGTATTGATGTAGCTAATGCAGTTGCAAACCCCAAGTGCATTTCATCACCAATCTGCATATAGACACAGTTCTTTGTAAGTGAACACCCTATTTCCATAGCAGGTCTCTCTCAGAATAAGGCAGAGATTTGCCTCGTCTTTAACTAGGGTTGTGAGTCACAGAAAGGTTTGGATTCTCATTTCTGCATAGACAAACCCCAGGCTTTTATATGTTCCAAATATCTTCCTTTAAACAATTATTTGCTTGTTGCGGTGCCGGACTGCTTGTGCCCTTTGCCTGAGCAGTCAGCAAGTTCCCTTTGAAGATGTTTACTAATTAAATCAGAACAAAGATGGAATGAATGTTAAGCACCTTCAAACACTTGTTCCATGCTTCAGTCCCATGACTGTACTTCACAAGCTGCTGTAAAATCTATACATTTTGGAATACACCACATAGCGATTCCTGTAATGGATTCTTTTTTTAAAACAGGTTGTTTTGTTGTCTGTTTTTCACATCTGCAACTTTTACAGTAGGAAAGGTGCACTGTCTGTTGGATCTGGCAGAGCACCGAGACCCAACACAGTGGATCCCAGTTCCAGCTGAGGCTTTAGGAAACTTACTGTATCTGCTCCTTTTCCTTATCTGCCAAGCATAGGCTGGTACCTAGAGACACAAATGTGAACCAAAACCCCCAGCTACAAGCGCTGGCAGCTTCAGGAGCATCCAAATTCTGAATAACGCTTATTTTTAGGATCTGGGGTAAAGTTGCTTTCTCACTCATTTGGGTGTGACACACTCGCGCTGATCTCAATAGCTGGAGATCTTTTTAATTAAAGAACAATGATAAAAAGCCACATAAAATGGGTTGCACCAAAGCATCATCATACTACAAATGC
Source organism: Scolopax mira (assembly GCA_004320125.1). Taxonomy (NCBI): domain Eukaryota; kingdom Metazoa; phylum Chordata; class Aves; order Charadriiformes; family Scolopacidae; genus Scolopax; species Scolopax mira. The sequence continues at coordinate 20,767 of BJBW01005679.1, forward strand.
TAATTATTATAATTATATAAGATTGCTCACGTTTATTTTCTAGGTGGGAAGGCACACCAGCTGACTGGATTTCAACGTGTGGCTTTTTCAGCAAAATTGTAAGGAGTCAGGTGTCTTGCCTAGAAGTTGTTGTCCCTTGCAAGCTGCATAGCTATGGTCAGTCTCTCACCAAATGCAAACTACTCACTCAGTGCACAAAAATTGACATGAGAGACTTCCTTTGAGCAAGTTCCAGTCTTGGCTAACAACACAGACTTTCTTTGGTCTTTTTGGGTCAGGGACAGTTGGTCTCTGCCTCTTCCAGACTGATGAATGCTGCTGTCTCTGGGGAGGTAATGGAAGTTTTGTTAGCACAGACAATGTTCGAGAGGTCCACTGGCTTTTTTTGCAGCGTGTTGTGTAACCATCTCTACTTAACCATCCGTTCCCTTGGGATTATGTCAGGATTACAGGATTTTGTCCCTTCCAGAGGAATAATAAACCCAGCATGTTCTGGTCCTACCATTAGCTCTATGTCTATAGACTATCATATGATGTGCAATAGCAGCAGCCTTTTTTTACCCAGCAAAAGGCTGATGAGGAGACTTTATGGGAGAAATCTGGAGCCATAGCAGGCACACTGTTTGCTTGGTCCAAATAAATTACGTAGGGGAGTTTGTCAGAAAGCTGGAAAGATGTACAGCCCTAGGAACTTTGCTCTGGTGAAATGGCCAAGGTGGAGAGAAGGACTGGAAGCTGGAGATGGTCAGAAGAAAAGCACAGGGGGAAAGAACATAGGGAAAGCACAAGCTACTCAGGGCAAAAAAGGAACCACTTGGTTTGCTCTTTCAAAGTCTGCCACCAACATTTGTTTCAAACTGAGAAAAATTATGTTAATCTACACTTTTTGTGAGGCCCCAACACCTACCTTAAAAGCCAAGTCTACAGTCCTCATCTCAATATAAAAAAACTTTGGGAGAGGGCTAAAAACATCTTGTTAGGTCCGAACAAATGAAATAAAGCAATTTTGAATCATTCTCAATTAAACATAATTAAAGGCTGCTAAAAATCCTGTCTAAAGATGATGTGTTTTCTGAATAAAAAACCTTAAATGAAATGGTTCCAGTGGGGGTTCATTATTTAAACTAAAGCAGTTCAGTGGGTTAGACATGACCTTGTAAGAAAAGAGTTACCAACCCTAACATATGTTTTTTAGTGGTTAAACAAACAAACAAACAAAACCACAAACCCCCACATTTGGCTGATATTTTTATTTATCTTTTTATCTTTTCTTCTGAGGCTGGTGAATACAGGGGAATGCAGATGTATAAAACAAGTAGATTGGCATCAGCTGAATGTTAATGCTCTTGAGTATCTATATGATCACAAGATAAATCAAGTTGGAAGAGATCTCAGGAGGTCTCTGGTCCAGAACCCTGCTCAAATCAGAGGGAGCTCTGAGGTCAGATTGGGCTGCTCAGGACTTTATCCAGTTAGAACTTGAAAACCCTCTGGAGTGGAGATCCTGTTCCTACTAGACTGATGAGATTTTGGATACTCCATGAGAATTCTTGAGGTGCTGAGTGCAATTGTTTTCATCTGGAACTACCAAGAAATGGCTGTGAAGTTGTCCTACTTCTGTTCTCTGCCCTCATGGGTCAGGGATAGACACTCTACTGTACTAAAGGACTACCTATCTGGGGAAAAGTGAAAAAAAGGGGTTTGCTTAGTGTTTATGTTCAACAACTGGTTTTCCTGGGGCAAAAGAAATATTGTACAGTTGTCTAGGGCCAGATATGGCATCACTTTTAAGATTACCCAAAGATAAGGGCAGGGATTTCAGAGGGGAAACTGAGGCAATGTGGCCATCTGATGAGACAGAGACAGAAAATCCATTCTTGGCACAGATCAGTAGCAATACCTGGTAGCTTGGTGTTACAGTGTTTCCCTTCCTGGAAATGAAGGCACACACCTATTTTTCCACAGGATTACTTGTGGAATCACAGGATTCAAAGCTGTACACGTCAGTCTTTGAAGCAGCAGATTTTCACTATGATTTGGTTGGACTAGATGATCTTAAAAGGTCCCTTCCAACCTAGGTGATTCTGTGATTCTGTGAAAAGATGCATTTTATTTTTCTGCCTATTGAAAAGAAAGCTGAACACATATTTCCATTCTTTATTTTCCACACTACCGCTTTAATACAACTTCCTCTTAATGAAGGCAAACCAAGAGGAAACCACTACAGAAAAGCTCAGATAGTTCCATGAGTAGCAAAGCCAAGGAAGTTTCATTTCCTATAGATTTTTATCTTGAGGTTGAATTTTTGTGTGAACTCTCTGGTGTCTAATGATAGCTGAATCACCCTATGATTTAGGTGGGAAGGGCCCCCTTGAGGTGTCTAATCCAACATCATGATCAGAGTGGGGCTAAGTCTGGAGTTAGGTCAGGTTTCTTGGTGTCTTGTTCAGCCAAGTTTGGAAATCTCCAAGGCTGAACAGTGCTTATCATCTCAAGGGTCTTGTTCCAGCACTGAACCCCTTTGAAGGTGAAACTATTTTCCTTTATGCATCTGGAATAGCCCCGCTTGCAAGTTGCAATTGTTTAATCATGTCTTTCCACTGTGCATCTCTCAGAAGAGGCTGGCTCCATGTTCCCTGTGTTCCTTCCATCAGGCAGTAGAAAACAGCAACTTAATGCCCCGGCCTTTGGCTCTCTTCTCTCTGGGTTGAGCCAAGTCAGCTGTCCCAGACTGTTCTTGTACACTGTGTTTCAGTGCCCTCATCATCTTCATGCTCTTCCCCCAGACGCCTTCCAGTTTATCTACCTCTTATAATGGAGTTGTGGTCCCAAAACAAGACACAATATAATGTTTTTTATTTATGTTATTTTTGTTCTTCTTCCTCATCCTCCTATTTGCACAACTTTTGTGTCTTTGAGTCTTCTACCTCTCTATAAATGTATTTATTAATTTTTAAACTGACAATGGGTTTTAAAGTTATTGCTGGAAAGGTAAGGCCAGCCTACTGGTACATCCAGTTTTACACAGTGTGATTACACAGGCCTCATATTCTTGGGAAAGAAGGCTAAAAGAAAATACTAGCAACAATAACATATTGATCTGACATGGAAAGACAGGGGAAAAAGCCAGTGAGGACTGGATAGATATCCTTCCAAACTACAGTTTGTGTCTGTACTATTTGTCATGGTTTCCTGCTGTTATCCACTGATCTCTCAGAAAAAAATTATCTCTTCTAAAATCATACTTGAGGCTGTTTCATCTATTTTTGTGGATCCTACTGCAAAAGTGATGGTAGAATATCAGCAGTTGTCTTGGGGGATGCCATGCTTGGCATTGACCCCTGTTTGAAGGTATTGAGCCTGAAGTCCTGCCTGCTAGTCTCATCTCTAGCTGACCTGAGAGGGTAAGGGAGGCAGCTGAAGACACAAGTTGTTGCTCTGCACGTGGGGAATCAAAAGCTGTGTGCATCTACAGTCTTGTATGATGAGGCTTTTTATGTCAGCACAAATGAGCTCTATACTAATAAAGTGTTTTACACCAGAGCTCTTTTCAAGCAGCATATTTCTGGCATAGAAAAAGGGATGCAGGTTATATGGGCAAAACTCCTTTTTCACTTATGTAGCTCAGTGGAGTATTCTGTGGGGGTTAAAACACAGCTATTTGGAAATCAGTTTGGCTGGACACCCTTGCCAGCTCAGATACATCTGTCACACACTGCAGCCCAGCATATCCAGGACTGATGCTTTCCAAAGTCTGCATTGTAGATGTGACCTCAACAGAACGATTACAAACAATTTTGCACTAGTGTAGCTGTATTGATTCTTGGAGGGTCAATGATTCTACTTTGTGTATATGATGACAGCTAAACTGGCAAACCTTCCTGAGAAGTAATCTCTGTTCGATGGCAATTCAGTTTCTCAGAAGCAATGAATGCAGATTGAATCACCCTTGAGTACAGCTAAGTTTTCAGACAGCAACACAGCACCACGCCTGAGTTATATTAGTTTTGCATATTTATAGGCTAGTGAGTGTTACACATTTGACATGGCAAGTCATTGCTCAGGTTCCAAGGGCTCTTTCTAAGACAAACAGGCACTTTCAGAAAATCCACAGAATATTCTGTTTAGAGGAAGCTGGAGGTTAAAGTTGGAAACATACATTTCAAGGAGCTAAAGCCAGGATTTTTTCTCTTTAAAGTTACTGGATTTGGGTTTATTTATTATTGTGTTTATCTCTTTCTTACACCATTTAATGTCTGTTCTTCTGTCCTCCAGTGCTTGTCCAACAGTCAGCATTTGAAGGATGCCTATTTTCTGATGCTCTGTACATATTAATTTCCATTTTTTTCTGTGCCCCTAAGGTAAATATACTCCTTTCCTACATATGGAGTCAGATCCAAAACACAAAATCTCTCTCTTTACCAAGCAGATTTTTTCTTTCCTGCTTTGTCTCACAGACTGTCTTCTGTTGAGAAACTGAGTCATCTAGTTCCTCTCTACCTCCCAAACTTCCTCTGGTGCTGAGTACTCTTCCTTCCCAAGTTCAAGTCTGAGTTTTTCTGCTTGGGGACTTTTCCACTTTTCAGCCGTTCCTTCTTTTGGACTGTCTGTATAGGATGTCTTTTCCTATTCAAGGACTTGGTTTTTTTTAATCTTACCATTCAGGAAGAGCCCTGTCATAAAGAAATGACTTCTCATTTGTTTTGTTTAACTTCTGGACAGGAGACAATGTGTGCTGAAGGTCCTGGAAGCCAATGGCTTTACCCTACATTGAGCGTTTAAAGAAATTTTAATGTTATTTAACAAACCACAGTTAGATGTTCCAAACTGTCACATGAATCTGTTTCACATGCATTTCTTTCACACAGACATGCTCTTAATATGGAGTGCTCAGTGTCAAATCAAGCATCAGCAACCTAAATCCTCATGAAATCTAGAAGATTTTAGTTGTAGCCAGCAGCTATTTGTTTCCCTCTGGTCATGCCTCCCAGCAAGGAGAAAGTGCTACTGATGAACTTTTCATCTATCAAGGTTGTGTCTTCAGAAGTGTAATAGAAATTATTATACTCCAGCTTTATGAATTTTCACTTTCAGTTGTTAACAAGGGGCAAAACCAGGGCCAAGTTTGAGACAGAGCAATTGTAATGATTCAGACCCATCTGCCCATCAGTAGGGCTCCTGCATCATCTGTAGTTGGATTAGCACCTTAGCATCACCTCCTATCACATATAAAACTAACACTGTAGAATACTACAGTGCCTTCACTGTATACTCGAGTTTCACCACCTTCACACCCACTTACTGGAAAAAAATTTAGAAGTTAAGGCTGTATCTTTATTGCTCAGAAAAGGAGTTTTTCTGAAGCAGAAATGAAATGTGCAAGGAGACCCCGTGAGGTCCCATAGGAAGCAAGGTTCAGGCCAGTCACAGCTCTCAGTACAGCTCTGCCATGCAGTTGAGAAGACCTATTGTGTTAGCACTGTATTGCCCTGTTGTTAGCTTTCAGGAGATGACTAATGTGCCTTAATTAATCCCAGTGTGAAAAACATACATACTTTGTAGGCAACACAGACAAGGCCAAAACTGTGAACAAGTTATTGGGAGCTGAAGCTTTGTGACCTGCTTTACATCAGGGACGTATCATCTACATAAGAACGCCAATGCAAACTGTGCTCTTTAGTAAAAATTGATTTGCTGAAACAGGTGATAACCTGATATTAGCTCAAGAAAAAGCATCTTCATAAGTAGCAAAATACTATGGAAAATTACAATTAACCAGGAAGACACGATGGATCATGCAGAATGGCAATGAATAGAGGGGATACCACAGAGTGACAAAGGTACAGTGAGTTCAGATGTACTGTTCTGTATAATTTAGGTATGATTTCTGGATGCAGTATAAGTACTGATGTTATTTTTTTCCCTCTTTTTCTTTTTTAAATCTTGGTAATAAAGTTAAATCCTGAATTAAATCAGTATCAGTAGTGATGGCAGACACACATTGTCACTTCTCCCTAAAAACATCTCAAATCTCTTCGTAGACAGAAATTGGAAGGTTATTTTGTCTACAGCTGAAAACCAGCCCTCTCTGGAATAAGAATGAACCAGAAAGTAGAAATGTGAAAAAACACAAGGTCAGGAAGTAAACACCTCCTCTTCCAACCGAAGGGCAGAGGGATAGTTAAGTGATAAAAATATTAGCCAGAGATCAGAGAACTGTCTTTTCCAGTGTCTTGCATTACAGATGTGAACACTGTATGCAATTGAAAATAACTGATCCAAGTGAGTGACAGCTCCCTCTTAGATTTGGATATTTGGTCAATTTTACTTTAAATTATTTGGTGCAATAGTATTGTGTACTGATTTTGAGACCAGGCCCTAGTGCAGATGAAAAAAAAAAAAAGAAAGACTGAGGGTGAAAATGGTCTTTATAGAGCCTGAAATGCTCTAAGGGTATTAGGTGTATTAATTATGTGCTTGCATGAGGATTTTATCCTAAATGTGCTGGTCACCCAACTCATATCTTGTGGTAGGTTGACCTTGGCTTGCTGTCAGGTGCCCACCAAGCCACTCAGGGAGGTGAAACACCTTCCACCTTTTACACACAGGATTTGACAGGAAGGCTGTTGCAAAGGCAAGAATATTGAAAGTGCATGGTTATGGGGGAGTGGGTTGGCCCTTGGTGTGCAGGTACTTCAGTTTGTGCAAAACTGTGGACAAAGTGAAAGCAAGCAAAGAAAATGGAATTACATTAGAAAAGCAACCGGAACGGATGCAGGCAGTGGTTTAAAAACAGAGATAATTCTAGGGAGTGAGGTCTAAGGCAGTGAAAACAAACCCTCAGCTCAGGTAAAGCCACTGTCTCAATTTCTCTGAAATGCTCAGACCAGATCTGTGCTGGAAGGTAATACCAGGTAGGGTACTTGTCACAGAGATCTCCTACTGGACAGAGTTCATCCTGGTGAAGTTCTGCTTCAGCTGGTGATCTAACCCTCTCCTTTTCATCCTCTGTTTTAGTGGAGCATCTTCCTTTCTGCTGGAGTTAGTCCAGCTGTGACAGTCCAAATCCAGCAAAGTTGGGCCAGTAAAAATCAGTGTCTTTAGCTTGACCTCAGATTACACCCCCTCATCCTCTTTATAGGATGCTGAAGCCTCCTGGTTATAAAGTCAGATGTGAGATTTCAAATGAGAGCAAGGGCTGGTTCCAGAATTTCCTCATCAGAAATGTACACCTTTTGCTGCTGTGAGAGGACAAGGGTTTATGGTGTACACTGTGAAACGACTTCTCCCAGATCTAGAAACAAGGGCAGACCCTACCCAGCAGGTTTCAATCCTGACTTTTGGAGGGAGAGGTGGGGGGTTTTTTAATGCATTCTGCTTGGTTTTCCACTAAAATAAGCAAAGAAGAGAGTAGTTAGGAGCTAACGAGAAGTTCAAGTTAGGTGAAATCTTTGTAGAGCCTCCAATGGGTTCTGCATCAGACTTTAACTGAATTTCTTCCTGTTAATTCATAGATAGCTCTGTGGATGTCAGTCTCATGTTTTAAGAGCAGGACCAATGTGCTTGGGCAGAGCCCAACAGCTGCTCCAAAAAACCAATCTGAGTAAACTCATTTACATAAATCACCCAGGATCAATTGGGTGGCTGCAGCCACTTGTAACTTTGACCATATTTTCCCAGTTTTAGTCACTGCAGCCTGTTCCAGTTAAGTGCAAAACCTCTACTCCTCATAGAAGATCTTTGTTTGTGAGTGATCAGGAAGGCAGTGTCATATTGCTAGTAGAAAAGTAGTGTTTTTACTCTAGTGGAGGGACAGGAGATGGATGGACACTTCAGGAAGAACAGTGGTCTGTATCCTCAAAGATATTTAGGTACTTGATTCCTATTGATTTTCTCATGATCGAGGTAGCATGTAAATACCTGGAACAATCTGGCCACAGATAAGCTGGTGTCTTTATGAAACTCTGCTGAATGTTAAGCGTAGCAATGACTCAAATGCTAAGAGGAAAGCTGGAGAGCAAAAATCCACGTGATTCTTTGGGGCCATGAGAAAAGGCCTGAAGGACAGCCAAGCAAGAACTGCTCTGCAAGATCTGAAGGCACTCAGTACTGGCAGTTCATCGATGAAGGTTGCTCATTATTTGCTTATTTTGAACATGTTGTTTGCTGAAGGCCAAAGCCTGTCAGACCTTAGGAAGGCTCTTTTTAAAGAGCTTTTGTTGCTTCAGCAAACAGGTCATGAGTACAACCCACCCACTCCACAAACAAACATTTCTCCAAATTATCAGGGGAACTGAGTTCATTTGACAGAGATGTAATTTTTGTAGAGACAGATCACTTAGGGTGTGGGGGTTTTATTGTGTGTATCCAAGTCTTTGCCCTCCATTCCTCAACTTTCTCCTCATGCATCCTATATAATGACTCTCAATGTGTATGTTGATTTCTTCCCTTTTGGAGCTGCTTACCTCTCTAATTATACTCACTAAGTATTCAGTATTTCAGCTGGCTGTGTTCCCAGAACAAAGGCTATCGCTGAATACAAATAACCGAATTAAAATATCGTTGGCTTATAATCAGAGGAAGGCCCTCTGTTGCTTAGGAAGTTTGAGATAGCACCAAGCAGGAAGGTAATTCTACCTGCTCACATGCAAATGGGATGCTTGTCTGCTTTCCAAATCAGCCTCCATACTCATGTATCTGCAACATCACTTCTTCTGGTAAGCTTTATAGCAGACTAAAGGGAGATGACAGCAACAATTAAAGTAGTATATTGGAACAAGGAGGAACTGTAAGTGCGTAACAACATTTTTCAGAGACAAAAGAATAGCTCACAGTATGTCTGAGTTTGAGTAAAGGTGCTCGAACCTTTAAAATGAAAGTAGGCCAGGAATTACTTACAGATCTAAAAGATATTCTAGTGAAAGGCCGCTGCAGAAATACTGTCTTAATCTTGCTGTTCAAGAAACCAGTTTGTTTTCTGAGAAAGAACTGGGAAGAAGCTTTTGGAGGAAGTCAAATAGATTGCTCTTCCAAGGGAAGGGAACACAAAAGTTACATGCACAAAGAAGCAGAGAACTCATCTCTGTACTGATGGATAACTCAGAGAAAAAAAAGGAGGTGGTTAAAAAAAAACTGGAAGACATAGCTCATTGTAGAAGACATGCTCAAAAAACAAAACTCAAAGCCTCATTCCTTCACATATTTCCCCAAAAAGCAACTAAGATGTGAGCAACTTGCATATAAGTCCATCCAAATTGTCAATATTCATTAATTAGAAAATACTTTTGTCCTGATTTTCACCCTGGACTTTTTTTTTGTTAGGGTTTGTCTTTTTTTTTTGGAGGGGACGTTGGGAGTGTTTGGTTTGTATTTTTAAATTTGACTGGTGTAATTCAGACCTGAAGTACAAAAGCATCAACATGTTTTTGGTGTTTTTTCTTATTTTTGATGAAAATGTCATGGAATTGAGCCATCATAGAATATTATTATTAACTTAAGGATTTTGTTTATGGGTTTTTTTTGGGATTATTTTTTTTCCTGGAGACTGTCAGTTTCCAGTCTTTACCTCTGTGTTAATGTTTTTTGTTTATTAATTCTTTTCCACAAGTCATCAGATGTTTGCCTGCAATGGAGTATTAAAGCCCAGGATGGCTACCAATGTAACTTGGATTTTTTAAGGCATTAAACTCCCAACATCCCATTGGTACTAGGGGCCATGAAAAGGAGATGGGGACAGTGTTAACCTGCTCCTGGGCATCCTGGACATGCCTGAAAATAGGTGTTTCATGTAGAAAGAATTTGACAGGGAGAAGGGAAAGAAGGCATCAGGGACATTTCAGGCCTCTTGGGGCACAGTTTTGAAGGTGCTGGATTTTTGTTTTGTGACCAAGTTCCCCCACACACACCCTGGGGTTGAAGCAGTAAAGGAGCTGCAGCAAATGCCATGGAAACAGCTCAAAAGAAATACCTATGAGCCAGTGGTCCCTCAGGTATGTACCCTTCCCTCCATCTTAGCTGTCATTCAGGAAGCAAATTTCAGAGGAGCTGTTTGGTTTTCTCTCTACCCATGGAAGGCGTACATGCTGAGAACCGCTCCCCCCCAGGGAGCTTTGAGCTCCTGGAGCAGGTCAGCTGGTGGATGTAAGGGAAGCCCTTAGGCTGTGAAGGATAATATGCAGTTCCCGGAGTCAGGGCTGACGTGGAGTGCATCTTCCACACATGTGTGGGACCTGTCTCAGCGGGTCAGTCACAACACAGCTCTACCACAGCCTTCAAGACAACCTCAGAGCACCTCTGAGGCATCTGCTGTCAGGATTTGTCAGAGATGGCTTAGGTATTCCTGATCCTCCCATGGTCTGACCTGGATGACCCCTTGGAGTCTTTGCCAGAGCCTCATTTGAGTGATTATCATTAACAACAGGATTCTGCTCTGAGACATGCTGGTCTCCACTCCAGCTAGCTGGAATGGGGGAAGAGAAACTGCAAAGCAGCCATCAGGTTTTTATTAAGTAAACTGTGCAGACGCACCAAAGCTAACCTTGCCTTTTCTGAGATGCTCATTTTACCCTTCATCAGTGTGAAACATGATGTACCACTTTTCCGGCAGCATCTGTTTCCCTCCCCACCCCCACCCCACCCCCAGCCCTTTGGCCCGGGGTTCTGCTTGTGAAACAAAAAGAAAAAAAAAAAAAAAAAAAAAAAAAAAAAGAAAAGAAAAAATGTGTTTGGAATAAAAATAGTTTTAGTGAAAAAGGAAGGTTACGCATGAATAAAAAAAGAAAGCTGCACCTTTCCAGATAAGTTATGCATGAATACAACATTCAGAGTGGCAGTTTTCTTCTCAAACATATAGTAGGTTTGCCTGACGATGGAATGTAGTTTTTACAGGTAGGTGCCTCCACCTGTAAACTATGAGCACGACACTCCCTCCCTCCAGCCAAGAGGGAACCCACCAGGGTAAACACACAGGACAAACTCCCTGACTATTATCTTTGCTCCCTACACTTTTTTTCCCGATGACAGAAACTGCTGCTTTATCTATCAGCATTCACATTTATCTATTTTTATAATTGCTTTGGAAGTAGGAGACTTCGGAGGGGTGCTTGGAGGGGTGGTTTTTTTCTTTTTTTTTTTCTTTCTCCTTTGAGACAGATAAAAAGGTAGAGAAGCAGCAAACCCAACCCCTTTTATAGAGCGTTTTGTTCACAGATTCTTTTAGATCCTTCTGTCCTGGCTAATGGAACTATTTGATCTCATCCAGCATCATCATTTAGTCTTCAGTGATAACAGATCTAGTCCATAATGATCTCTGTTAATCCAGAGAAAAGGAGAGTACATCAGCAGAGTAATTCCATAATGAACGGCTCTTCCGTTAAGTAGGCAATGACATTACAAAGTCAGCTGTTGGAAGCTGAAGACAGAAATATTATATCTCATTTCTAGTGTGATTTATCTCCACGTTCAGAATAAGTGAGATCAGTAATCATAACAAATTTAAGGGAGCTTTAGACCCGCAGATCCTTGGGCTGGGACTTATCTCACCCGGCTTTGGGTGCCTACAATGCATCTGTATCTATTTCTCAGAACTCTGTGTCGTTTCCTTTCAGTGAGGCACCAGTAAGGAGAGTTAGTGAGGCTTAGGGTGCAGTCACCCAACTGAAAGCAGACATCTAACTTAGGATGAGGTGAATGAAGCTCTGAATCTCCATTGGCTACATTGACCAAATCCCCTCTGATTGTAGGATTACCAGGCAACGTTGAAGACACTTAAATGCAGGTGGATTGTTTCTGTCTCTGGGGGTTTGAATTTAGCTTAAACTACATGCTCCAGCCCAGTCTGTGATGAAGAGCCTGATGCAAAACGAGTTGCCTGTTTTGCAGGAAGTCAGAGGGGATGATCGCTGGCCCCTTCTGACCATAGAATTTGTGAATCACCAGTGAGTAATTTCTCCAACTACTGTTGAAAACTCTGCTGATCATTTTGGGGCTTTCACTATGATTTCCCCTATCCCCAATTATTCATCTCTACCCTGGCCAGGCTATCAAATGAAGGCCCATGGAGAGGTTTTTCTTGTTTTGGATCTTGGCCTGCTGCAAGGAAAATGATGTTCTGATCTGTGTAAGCACCTTCCAGCTCATCCTGCTTCTTTCAGACTGATGCCAACAGAGGTACAGAGCATCACTGAATTCTGTAATATTTTCAATGACTTTAGGGGCCTGTCCAGGCAGAATGGCTCACAACATTAAATCCTGTTTTCATATGTCGCACTTGATAACAATCTTCTTGGTCTCGCTTGCCCCAATTTATCAATAATTTTTTCCAGGCTGATTTTGTCCAATTTCATACAAGAGTTGTTTGCCTGCTGTGTGTGACTTTGTAAGGGTTTCCTACATGCCCTGAAATGGTTCCCCTTCCTAATGCACCCTGCCTTATGTGTCCCACCTGGTTTTCTTGCTGTAGACATATATTTTTCTCCACCTGCTTTGGACACAAGAGGTTCATCAATGTGTGCAAGGAGCCATACTGAGACATTCCAGTTCCCAGGACACCTCTCTTATACATTCTGTCCAAGCTTTCTTTACAGAAGCTCTTTTCAGGCCACTGGTAACCTCCCCATCCATCCATGGGTCCTCCTGGGGACCCTTCTCCCTGATACCATGTTTTTCCTGGCTGTTATCCTGCTGGTTCCCTGCCACCTTTCCATCTGGAATGCAGTAGAGCCAGTTGGCATTAGGAGTATTTGCCTTCATTCAGCACACATCTTCCCTCACTATCTTTATTATAAGAAAGACCAAGAAAAGCTTTTTGCTGGGGTTCATAGTGATAGGGCAAGGAACAACCATTTTAAACTTGAAGAGGGTGGATTTAGATTGGACATAAGAAAGAAATTTTCTGTGATGCGGGTGGTGAGACACTGGAACAGATTGCCCAAAGAATCTGTGAATGTTGCATCCTTGGGAATGTTCAAGGTCAGGTTGGATGGGGCTCTGAGCCACCTGATCTAGTGAAAAATATCCCTGCCCATGACAGGAGGGTTGGATAGTTATCTTTAAATGTCCCTTCCAACTCAAAACAGTTCTGTGATTCTACAACCCAAACAGTTCTGTGATTTTATCATAAGGCTCCGCTAAAGTTTCCATTAAATTTGAAGAAATTTTGGGGATATTTTCTTGACTCTTAATTTTGTTTAATGTTTTCTTTTCTTCCCATATTAAGTATTGACCTGATGGCACATTATTCTCTGCCAGATTAAAATACCTTGCACCTTCCATTTCTTCCCCCCAACACCGAATTCAAGGTTGTCTCTGTGTCCTACTTTCATTGCTCTCTCCTGATTCATTAGTTTATTGCCAAATTTTTCTTAGAAGTTTGCCATTCTTCTCAATGCTGGCTACAATCAAATCTCTAGCAGTTTCGATTTCTTGTTCATCTGTTCATGTCTCTTTTCTGACCTTTGCACCTCATGGGAAATGTATGTTTGTTTCCCTGTTGTCCTTTTGTGAATGTTGCAGCAAAATAATCCCCTTTAATTTTAGTTTCACCAGGGACTTTTTAATGTCTTCTCTGTTCTGCCAATAAATTGTGTCACATCCTTGGAGGATTTAAACCTGTCTCCTTCGCTGAACTATTAGTTTCTCCTGGACTGATGTCTGCAACTGAATTTTACTGGTCTTTTCATCTAGCATTTTTAGAAGTTTGTAGTCCTCTGAGTCATTTTGGTCCCTTTCTTTCCCCATGACATATTGTCTATATTTTTCACATCTCCTGCTTCTTCACTTTCGTGTTCTTTAAGTAGACTTCACTCCCACCAACTCGCCACAGGTATCAAGCTGAACTCTGGGACACAACATGCTCTTGGGGGTCACTTAATGCTTCCCTCCCCTTTCTCTCTTTTTTCCTTGGAATCATCAGGTTTCTGTCAAATGCTCCATGCTTCTGACCCAGACCAGAGCACACTTTACCTCATTTTTTTTTGTTCTGCCAGTGTTGAAGTAACAATCATTAGTGGTATTCAGTGACTTTGTTTCAGTGCAGTTACTTTGGGCCATGGGACCCAAGAACATGCAAAAATATAGTCCTCACAGCAGAACTTTTTCTCTAGTTGTGCTGGACTAACATAGCTCTTGTCACGTGCCTGTGATTTTGCCTCTGTGCCTCAGCTCTGTGACATACTCGAGGCTTTCATTGTTCATTCACTCTTTGTCTCAGTGAGGGGTTGGGAATTGATGTAGATGCTTCTACAGGGAGCTCCATTGCTAACATGGTCTCAGGGGTATGAACCCCAGTTGCCCTGTGGGCAGGGGTAGGTGTCTCCTAGAAGCTTCCCACATGGGATATCTGTTGCAAGGTGGGGCCTTTGACAAGAGACTCTGCCTTTTAATTCCCTTCTTGTTTGTTGATTGGCAAACAAAGGACGCACTCATCTGCCATCCACTTGGAAGCCTTTGTTTGCCAAAGGGTGTATTACTCTCTCTTCAAATCCACATAAACCATCAATGTTTATCAAAGCAGCACAGCTAAAATCTCTTAGTCCATGTTGTTCTATAGCCAGCAAGTATTCCCGAGCAGAAACAGCAAAATTTGCTGGCACTTAAAATAGGCAAAGAGTCCCTGTAATATATTCATGAAAAATAATAAGCTACCTACAAATGGAGCCACACCTGTTTCCTCCAACCAGAGGAGAAAGTGGATTAAACCTTTGCTGCATTTTTCCACAGTCCTTACTAAACACTAAGCACCATTTACAGTTGGGAGCCTGATTATTATTATGCTTCCTTAGCTCAGGGAAAAACAGCTTTTCCTGGTGTAGATTATATTTGCATTTATATTTATTCATTTGCATACAGATTTTTATGCCCTACTCTTGAAAGGTAAAGAGATTCCAAATCTTTTAAAGGCAATAACAGTTCATTTTATGCCCTGTTCTCCATAACAATAATTGCTATAACTCTGAAGCTCCCCTGGCATTTTAAGAGCAATAAAGAAAGGGGCGGAGGGGAAAAGAGGGGAAAATTCTTCTATTAATTGGTGAGACTCCAGGGTTCAGTTCTGTGGTGCTTTACTCCTGTGAGTAATCTCATTATCTTGGTAGGGCTGATTCTACAGAAGCAGCAGGATCATGCCCCAGAAGTCCAGCCTTTAATCAAATGTACCTGTTTAAAAGGAACACATGGCTGCCTTTCAGTGGGAGCCTTTAGCTCTGAAACAAGAATGTAAATTAGCCAAAATGCCTCAGAGGGAGGAAAACTCCATCTGCCAGGTTTTCCCTCTGCTCCTTCTGAAATTAATCCGTTGGTTGTGTGTGTGTGTAGGGGAATGATTCTTTGCTATTTTTCCTTTTGATAGAGGTGCAAATCCCCATTTACAGAAATAAACGGGCTTTCTCCA
Organism: Scolopax mira; assembly: GCA_004320125.1. Classification (NCBI taxonomy): domain Eukaryota; kingdom Metazoa; phylum Chordata; class Aves; order Charadriiformes; family Scolopacidae; genus Scolopax; species Scolopax mira. The sequence continues at coordinate 36,155 of BJBW01005679.1, forward strand.
TGTGTCTGAGAAAAACATGTATAAAGGGTTGTGCTGTATGGATGGGGTAAAAAGACATATAAATCTTTAGTCAGGAAAGGGTGAGAATTTAATAAAAATGACAGGCATTTGCCAGGGACTCTCTCAATTATTGCAGAAACAGAATGGCTCAATAAAGGGGAATGGGAAAATGTGAAAGTCAGGCAAGACCTGTAGGAGAGGAGAGAGTCAGAAGAGCAGTGCTCTTTGGCTTAAAAAGCAGATGAAGATGAATGGATGCAATAAAGGAATATAAAATATTGGATTGTACAGAAAAAGTTAAAAAAAGGCTCCAGTATAACATTTCTCATGATAACTAAACAAAAGACATATAAAGGACCACAGTTAAAGCAGATTACTAGAGTGTTTGCTTACTTTTCCTAACATAATGCGTAACTTCTTATCACATTGGTATTATTAAAGAAAAACAAACAAACAAAGGGTTTAAAACAAACTAGTTGAATGCTAATAAATGTACTAAAATTCCCTAAATGTGAATTAGAAAGGCAAGTCTTTGAGATAATGTCTTCCATCCAGAGTGTGGTTTAGCCCAAATTCCAGATTTGTGGCATAATAGGAATAAAAATCATTGTGTTTTTGGTGATTATGTCTTGCATAAATGTGAAAAAATGTTACCATTTTTCTCTGTACCTATCAAATGAGGTAAAATCAGGAGAGCAATATCAGCTCTTTCATACTAAGACATGAAACGCCAGGTGAAGAAACAGAAAAGCAAAGCTCTGTTTGTGTCAGAAAAATTTAAAATAAGGCCCCAAAGCAGTCTTGCTCTTTTCTTTCTTTTTTCTTTTTTTTTTTAACTGTAAGAACAGTCACAAACTCAAGTGGAAAATGAATGAGTCACATCAGAACAACAGCTTGGCTCTTCTTCCACTGCCTCTTTCCCCTGCTTGTCATGCCACCAGGCATTGGAGGTTCTTTCCAGCTTCTGACACTTCCCTGGTGGCCTTTAGGAGCAGCTTGAGAGGGGGTCATCTTGTCTGATGAAGACAATCTTCCTACACTGACTTTCTACTGCAACAAACTACACAGAGCAGTATCAACCACCTTTTGGGGCATTCCTCCTGGGACAGAAGTCTTGAGCCTTTTTAAAGTGTTTTGCTTTTCAGCTGCTAATATACCACCATTGACAGCTGACTGTTACAGTCAATGTCAGGGACGGAAATGCAAGTGTCCTGGTACAGGACTGGTCCTGCAGTCAGTAGTGAAGAGCCTGAGGAGCTTGTGCTTGGCCTTCTGAACAGCACTAAATAGTGCAGACAGCCTTTTTATAAAGTGACTTTATTTCCTGGCTGCTTCTCCTGACATGCTCTTTGAGATCAGGCGAGGCCCTGGGCAACCTGGTCTAGTTGGGGGTGTCCCTGCTGACTGCAGGGAGGTTGGACTAGATGACCTTTGGAGGTCCCTTCTGGCCCAGATCATTCTATGATTCTATGATTCTGTGATCAGGTTAAGCCATACCCATTTACACCAAATGAGGATCTGACCTCCATTTTCAGGAAGAGCACCAAACTTGTTTACAAAATAATTAACTTGGCTCCCATCCTAAGCTAAGTATCTTTTTCATTCGTCTTTGGCCAAGATGGGTTCCTGTTATGGTTAGCCCAGGCTTATACAATAAACATTTGGCAACTGGCAGCGTGGTGTTGCTCAGTGTGAACTTTTTGTACTGTGGCTGGTTCCACAAGATCTAGTGCTGGGGTCAGTTGAGTAGCTGCTGCTGTGGGACAGCATTGGTGAAAGTGCAGTGAGTCAGGGCAACCACACCAGCTCGGCTGACTCACACCACAGAGCCCTGCCTGACTCCATACTGACACTTCCTGGACCGTTTACACCTGTGGCATCCTATGGAAATCTGTCCCACAGTCCCCTCAAGTGGGGAGCAAAGGATTTGGAGAGGCTTAAAAGTGCCAGTAGAACAAAGGAGGTGAGGTGTGAACACTGCAGCTGGTGGAGACTGGAGGAGAAGCTGCACGATACCATAGTTGTTCCCTCTGCCCAAAGCTGCAGTGTGTAGTTCTCCAGCACTGAGCAATGTGACACTACCCACTCTCACCTTCAGATTAAACTGGAGCACTTTTAAGGCAATATTAATTTATTTTTTTTGGGAAAAAACCCCTCCGTTTTTACAGCACAGAGACCTTCAGACTGTTTGTTGTCCAGTGAGTGTGTGTGTGAGTGAATTGAGTACATGCTGCAAGGAATAAAACTGTGCTTAACACAAGACTCTTTACTGTTCACAGCTTATTCCCCTCCACAAAGAAATAGCCAGACTTGGCTCCTCACTCAGCCCATAGAGATGACAACTTTCTGGGCAGAGGTAGATGTAGGCTTTGAACAGATTTATTTATTAAAAATTGATGCAGTCTCACTACAGCAATGACTTCATTTGGATGCAAATATGTAAGGAAACATATGGACCAGACAAACATCTGTCAGGAATGAACAAGGGCCAGATAACTTTGTTTTAATCAGGACAATGAATTAGGAGACCTCCTCTAAACTCTTTCCAACTCTATTTTTGGTGGAAACTTGATCCTGTAAGTTGATAGTGATTTTCCCAGGCCGGACATGTAGACACAGTCCCTGGGAACTTGGCGCAGATTTTTGGTGACCATGAAGGTGATGCTTATTGCTGTGCAGGTCTGATATGCAGATGAACTTAAAAGTCTGCAAGACCCGATATCTCAATTTTGCCAGGCTAAAATTGGAAAGCTGCTATTAGCTGCTACATTGCTCCCCACCCTGATCACCCATCCTCTTGGACTTTCACTTCCTCGCTCTGATTTGGTTATGCTTGTGATGTTGAAGGACTCCTCTCTGTGTATCTCCTGCTGCTACTATTAGTTCCTTATTTGCTTTCTGAAATCTCTTACAGTTGTTTACAGACGAAATTCTCTGAACTTCCCCTAAGTCACCACCTCTGCCCATTTTCATATGGAGACCTCTTTCATAATTTTACTTTTTCCATTTAATTTAAAGCTTCAGATTCTTTTTCTTTTTGGTTTCTTTTCGTGCTATTACCCCTTACTCTCTGGAGCTTTGCAGTGTGTGGCTCATAATCTTTTCCTTTCTTCCCATTTTCCTGGGGCTGCCTTCTGCAGAAGTGGTTGTCTTTCTTTTCTCCCAGTCAATTTGATGCTTTTTTTGTTCACACATAACCGTTTCTTCCCCCCTGAAGCTCATGTGGGCTGTACAAATGCAATTTGTTTCACAACCCATAAAAGAAAGTGTCCCCAGCCTAAAATCTCTCCTAGCTGCACTGATTTCCCTACCAGCTCCCCAAGGTTTCAATCTTTTGTGCCTTTCACTGAAAGTCTAGATTTGAGGTTGTATTCTTTTAGCTAACTAATCTTGCCCTGCCCAGGATAGCCAACAGACCGGTATTTATGGCAATTGCTTAACACATGGAAAACCTGAGATCCAGCTCCTGTTTGAGATCAAGAAGGGACTTGAACTGTGATCATCTTTGTCCCCTGCCTGACAGATTATTAATCCTTCTGAGATGGGTGGCTCTCAGATGTTTGACAAAGTCTTCTAGAGGTCATGGACTTGTCCTGGTGTGAAACAGGAGAAATCACAAAAGTGGAAGTGGTTTGGGAAAACCATTTCCCACAGAGCTGCCACAGGGCTCACATCCTCTGCTTTGTACAAGTCACCAAAATGTGTGGATTGAGTGGATTTATTGCTAATTTCAACCTTCTCCTCAGCTTTAGGACAACTTATAAGTAGTAAACTAAGACTTTTGCCTAATCTACTCCCCTCAGTCCTGAGCATGGACACCAGAGGTTGCCAAGTGCTTCTCCCTCTTTTTTGTCTCTTAGAAAAACAGGTCTATTCTGCTTCTACAAAACAGCACCAGTCCAACTCCCAAGTGTGATTTGCTTCAGTACAGAGGACCACAACTGTCTGCACCCCATCTTTTAGAACAAGCTGAATTTATTTCTCAATGTTGTAAACTCAAGGCAGACTCTCTATCTTTTATTGCCGTCACTTCTCTAGATGAACATTTCCTTCCTCTTTGCCAGTTTATGCAATATGGTAAAATTACTGTTAAGATTGGCAATGCATCTTTTGACAGACACAGGCAATTGCACTAGTCTATCTCCTAAAATTAAAATAAGTAGGAAAAAAATCCCCACCCCATTTTTCATCAGTCACCAGAAATTAAGCTGCATTTTAGTTGGAAATACTGAAAGTTCAAGTCTTTTGATTTTCAGTTAAAGCAAATCAGCCTGTTCTTCCTCTTTACATACAGGTGAAACCATGGCTTTTCCTGCCAAACAAGCCCACCAAATACTACTTTGTCTTTAATTGTTTTTTTTGTTTGTTTGTGGGGTTTTTTCCCCCCCTTTTCCTCTCCTCTGTATATCTGTAATGTCCCAATTTTGCATTTATTTTTCACAGGAATAAGGAAAAACAACTCTAATTTATGTGTTAATTTTTGAAAGGTGTAAAATTCAGGACAGATGCAAAGGACAGTAGGACTGGTTTATACACTCCAGACCTGACTGCTCCAGTCATAGGCTACTGAGTTCTGTTCAATATCCTTAAATTTTTGCTTAAGTGGATCTTCTATTACTGGAACTGGAAGGATGCACAACCTCTATCTGTATTAAATCAAAAATCTGTTACATTTCACTGGTGTTATTAACCTGCAATCTAAATTCTCCACCTGACATCAAGACAAACTAATCCTCACACAAAACTCTGACTTCCTGTAAAAACACACTGATCTTTAGCTAATTTTTCCTTTTGTTCTCTTAGTTGTTTTACTTTTGTTTTCGTGACCAGAAGGATTCAGCCTTTTGCCAGTAGGTAAACAGCTAAGTTGTTGTATAAGATCGAAACAAGCAATCTTCATTGCAATGCAAGTATAAGCAGACCTTCTGAGTCTCAAGCTTTCAAAGTGAGATTGCTTTATCCTGCATTTCAGATTCCTCCTTTGCTCTGGCTGTATCACCCGCTGACGAATAAAAATTGAATGTATTTGTCCCATCAGTGTGACATGAGAGACTGATTTGGTCCAGAGTGGAAGGAGGAGGAGTACGTCACCATTACCACTGGGTTCTGTGTTGCCCACCCATCGGCAGAATATCCAAGTCGCCACTGTCAGGAATGTGGTTGCCTTCATTTTTACTTCTGATCCTCTGGCTTTGAGGCTCCTACAGTCTTCTGTAAGTGACTCTTTCTTCTTCATCTTTCTCTTCTGTGGCAGGGGAAAGGTGTCTTGTTTGCTGTGAGGAGATGCTGCAAGGTTTCAGGAGCTGATGTCTCTTCTTCAGCAGAAAGCTGTTGGCATTTGCAGTGCAGCTTCATCACCCTGCTGAAGTGAGCAAAAAGGTTTCCAGAGAGGATGTCCTGTGTGACATCTGCCACTTAGACTTCGAGGCATGTGCAGAGATGAAGTAAGTATAATATTAACTGACTAGAAAGCAAATCCTTTCTCTTTAAAGTTCTTGTTAAATGCAAACTGAAGTGGAAGAGGAATGGAAAGCATCAATCCAGATCATTTAGTGTTACCCCCAAGGAGGAGATTCATTGTTTATTTTCAAAGGATTGCTGTACAGCTATTAAAGAGCATTTTGGTTTCTTGGGGAGGAGTTGCTGTTGCTATTAATTATTAATAATTACCGGCATATTTAATGAGCTCTGAAAATGATCAGTTCATTCATAATAACCTCTCCTGCCTGTCCCCTTCAGATCCTCCAGGAAAAAAACCTCAACAGACAATAAAATGGAGCTACAAAATTTCAAAATGACTAAAGGGACTTACATAGTGTAAAAAGGCAGGATGAAGACACAGTTTCTGTAAAGGATATTGCTACTTAGCTAGCTTTAGAAACGCAAGACAATTTATTTCATTTAAAAAAAAAAAAAAGAAGGTAGAAATAGAGACAGACATAAAATACTTTTACCTTAGTTCTGAGCATGAAAATAAAGGAAAAGAATGAGGAATTAGATATTCAGAAAGAGCAGGTCCCCATAAAGGCTAGTTAAAGGCAGTAGCAAGAACTGTGAGGCTGGTCCCTCGGGGGAATCCACGCTGGGTGAGAAGGGAATTGCCCTGTGAATGCATTTACTCTGCAGCTGTTTGGGGTGCAGCTTTGTCTTTACAGTGCCCGGTAAAATCAGGCCCTGGTTTGTGACTAGGAATCCTAATACTGGTCCCTAACAGCAGCCAGCATTATTAAAATGTCAGCAAGAATGATAAGAAGTATCAGACTTTTGGGGGTAGTGGGAAAGGCAACAACTATGTTTCTGCTCTTTCATTTGCAAAAATGGGTTCTGGCAGTTACAGATCCACTGAGGGTTATTTTGCTCCTTAGGAATAGAACAGGAAGGAGAAATAATAGGAAAATATTTTATGAAGTGTGACAGCAGATGGGCTATTAAATATGACTCACCGTGTGGTGTGTGGGCAAACTCTTACTAATGACCTTGTGACTTGGTGGCCACTTTGGCAGAGGTTATAGACTTGACAGGCCATCTCTGCCTGGTAAAGGTGAGCCTGAGCCTAGCAAGCATCATGCTGTTCTGAGAGTCATGATGCCAAAAATGTGTTATCTAAGTCAAGGAAATTGAATTATGTGAACAATTAAAATTCCCCTCAGAATTGAGTGTTGTGGCCTGTGTGGATGCTCACATGATTTCTGTCCACAGCCACTTCATCAGCCTTTTAAATTATCAACCAGAGGGGCCCATGCTAAAGGTGGAGGTATTAAATAGGACTATCTTACCCATATATTAAGCAGGGATAAACAACAGCAGGATTGTATGTGGCACAAAGATGACAAAAACAGTGGAAACACCAGAATCACCTAAAATTTCATAGATCTATGTTTTATTTGTCAAAAATCTGCTAAGAAGACTGCTGTACAATGCATGGTAGGGAAGGGTCCTGCTACAGAAAGGGAATGTAGAGGCTGATCTAGTACTTGTTAACTATTTTTTTATTTTTGCATCACAGATGACAATTTAATCATCAGGTCTTCATGAAACCAAATAATAACTGGTTTTAGAATGGCTGTAGATTTACACCATGGGCACAGGAAACTGTAAGGGGAAAATGACTTGTAATTCTGGTGTCAAAGCTCTCCTTTGGTGCTTATATTACAGAGCATCTAAATCACAAGTTACAACCTTTCTGATTGTAGCATCTTGCTAAAGCAAACAGCCAGGGACGTAGCCCTGTAGCTGCTTGTGGTGGTTCCGGTTCCAGATATATTTAATTTTGTTTAATTTTGCACTGGACTTGAGTAGAGAAAAGCGTATACCTCTTGCCAGTGCTTTGGAAACTACATGATCTTGTGGAATGTTGAAATTACTGTTCCGTTATTACTTCAGACTTTATATAAGAAAACATAGGAGGCATAAAACAGATTATATCTGATGTATATTTAGAGTATATGGGAATATATAGAGAGGGAATATATTATGGGAATCCAACACTTTTCCTTTCTGTGGCTGGGGGCAGTTATCCTCTGGCTTGGGGGAGCAGTTTCTGCCTAGGCTTCTCCAGAGGCCACCAGAACAGAGCAGAGTGGAGGAGAGAAAGGAATGTGTCCTCTCTCCTGAACCTCACTAACATCTTTTTGAGTTATTTCAGTGAGTCTGATCTTTGATGGATAAACCCTCTGGGGATGGTAAGTATGAAGCAGTTGTCAGCGAGAGTAAACCCGAGGACATATCGCTGCTGAAGGTGCAACACTGAGAAATTTGATGGCAGGGCAGGCAGGTAAGAGAGACTGGATGGCAGAGAACCTCTGGTTTCACAGCTCTTTGAGGGAGAGAGGAGCTTTTCTGCCCTCCATCGTCACAATCTGGAGACCTCAGACCTCCAACATAAAGGGGAACAGACCTTAATAACTTCCCCCTGTGGTGAGTTCAAAGGTAGTTTGAAATATTCTTTATAATACATATGGGACTTTAGGATTCAGATACCTCACTTTGACCAATACTCATGAGGACTGAATAGTTTAGTGAAGCTCACATGCCTGTGTTTTCTAGATCCCTGCACCAGATGGATAATTTGACTCATGGCAACAAATCAGAGCAACCTCAGTTCAGTGACCCTATTGAAGGGTATGGGCTTGTTCAGGGCACATTCCCAGTGCATTCTTGGAGTTAGGAATTATTTGGGATGATGAAATACTGGGTGTTCTCCTGCCACTGGGAAATCTCAACAAAGGTTACCGCACAGCAGTTGCAAAAGCACAGCCGAGAATTTGGCCTACGATGTTCTCACATCTTATCCCTGTTCATAGCTATGCAACCCAGAAGAATATGGAGAGGCAGAAGGAAGCAGATGGCTCTTCTCTGACAAAAGGACTGTGGATCCTTGCACAATAACCCTGCACTACCTATTTATTTTCCAAGAGCTTCATTAGCCGCTCTTGCACAAAGCCAAATTAACACGATAGATAAGATGTTAGGAGAAGCGTCAGAGACCTCACGCAGTCTCCCCAGTGTCCCGAGGCCAGTGCAAGTGCCTGCTTTTTCCTGACGCAGGAGGGTTGCCTGTGTAAACTTCACCCTGTGACTTCAGCCGTGTAATCTGTTATTCAGAAAGAGAGGCTGCCTTTGGCCCTCTGGCTGCCTTTGTCTGGCTGTTATCTGCTGGAGCACAGTGGCAAGGGAGGTGCAGCAGACACAGCTGGAGGTGATGTCAAGGCAGGGCGGGAAGACATCACAAGTGGAATGCAGGAGTGAAACTCTAATTGAGACTCTTCAAGATACTGTGAAAATACTGTGTTCCCTCAGTGGAGCATGTGCAGAAAAGTGCAAAAAAAAAAATTCTCTGCCCTACATCTTTTGGTATGACATGTCTCTGCAGGTTTCCGTCCATTTCCACATGATGATTCCTCTTATTTTGCCAAAAGGTGAGGATCCCCAGGTAAGAAGTTAAATCCTAAAGGAAACAGGCTTGTTTTCCTTTGCTTTCTTCTATCGACTTCATAGAAACCTGCAGTCCCTGTAGGATCCTAACTTTCCCACTATTACAGATCAACTACCAACGTATGGGATGCAGCCTGCTCTGGAAGTTCTTGCTGTCCCATGTCTAAACTGGATTTTGAGCATCACTCACCTGTGGGGCCCAAATGACGTTCTCTCAACCCTAATATGAATGCCATCACTCAACAAGAGCGCTCACCCCCTACTTGTGGACAGATGCATGTTGCCAAGGAAAAACACACCTGTCTTTAATTGGGGGTGGATAGGTATAAATGGACTTTTTCCTCTGTGCCAGCAGAGGAGCAGGGCCTGGTAGCAGTGTCTCAATATGGGCAGCTACCAACTTTTTTTACAGCCAAGCCTCTCTTGAGAAATTGCCCATGCCTTCATCCCTTCCTGTGTCCCCACTTTCTTCCCAGGCTGGTGGTGATGCTGGCACTGAGCTAGAAGACTGCCTGAACCTATTTGTCCTCTAGCACTTTCCCCTGGGCTTCCTCTGTGTGAAGAGGACCCTGGAACTGTCAGAGCTCCAAAAAAAGATTCATTCACGGGGGTAATCTATGCCTCCTGTGCTGTTGGAAAAAAACAGCTTTTTTTATGCCCTATTCCCACTAAAAATGGGGCTTCTGAGGTGGCTATGATTCCCAGGAGCCGATATCAATGCAGGGTCAGGTTCTTACAGAGGAGGTTTTGATCTGTTTGGGTAAGATGAGCTGAAAGGACAACACCAAACCATAAAGTAGGTCTGTTAAAAGTTCAGAAAGATTTCTGTTGTGAAAATGAGGTTAGTGCAAGGAGACAGCTTTGCTCAGCATTTACCTTTTGCAAATTTCCACCCCAGTCAGCTGCAATCATGTAAAAGAATGAGTAAGAGGAATGGAGGGCAGCATTTTGCAGTAAATTCCTGGGTATCTGAACATTTGCTCTGGACTGAAAGAATAGTTCTACCACCCGTTACAAGGCTGTTTAGATGTGATCAGGTAGAACCAAATAATCTTGAGCAAATGCAGTAGGAGCAGTTTTAAGATGCAGCGAGTGTTCTGACTCAAAAAAGAATGATTTCACAGGGGAAAAATCCAAAGTAAAACTGCAAGAACGGTGCTAATTAGAGATGTGTCAGGTGCTTGGCTCTGGACATTTCAAGGACAAATCACAGGCAAGGACAGGGGTAGAAGATGTTGAAATTTCCCCCATCACTTTTTTTTTCATTGAATTGGCTCAGTGAAGTCCTTGGGAGCGGAGGCTGGAGAATGAACTGTGCTGAGGGGACACTAGCCCCAGCTAGTATGCTATCCATAGCCGGTTTCATTCCTGGCTAAGTTGTTGGAAATGCAACCCAGAATGAGAGGAAAAACTGAATTGTGTGGTCAAAACATGGAAGATAATTTTTAAACTCTCACAAACCTTTCTTCCCAGTTTCAGAGACTGCTGAACGCAGTGATACCGTGAGAAAAGACCGCTCCTGGCTACGCATCCTACCTCACTTCAGACTGACAGAAAATTTAGAAAGCAGTGTTGAGCTTCACAACTATACACAGATCTACTCCCCAGGGTTCCTGCTGGCTAATTAGTGCCCTCCCTGCTGTGAGCAGTGATCTTCTCAAAGTCCAGCCTGCTTTCTCTGTTAAAACCAAAAGGATTTTGCCAGCAAGGGCATTAGTTGCAGGTGAAAGCTTCTTTTTAATGAAATTGGGACCAAGTTTCTCCCTGAGATTTCGATCACCTATGGGTTATTGTTTTGATTTTTTTTTAATATTCCTCACAGATGTACCTTCTTGTGTTGCATCGTATTGATATTGCTCCAACACTTGCTCCCTGGGTTAGCCTGTACGTTGTAAAACCCCTCTCTCATCATTTCCAGTATATGAGACAATCCTACAAGTCACCAGTTTTGCTGGTTAGGTAGTAACATTTGGAAGCCTTTTCCTATATACTCTTGTCTATGAGAGACAAACCTCAGCTGATGCTGCCTGTCTGTCCTGGAAGAAATTCCTTCTGCTCAGAGGACTAATCTGTTATTTGTCATGCTGTGGAAAGACCCCTGAGGGTTTTCTGGGTACAATTTACAGTTCCCTCTTGTCTCGTCACTCAGCATTCAGCCATTTGCTTTCTTGTTGCTTTAATGTTGTCTGTCGCAGTGGTTTGTGCTTAGTATTTGACTGTACCTTAATGCTAGGATAAAAAGCAGTGGTAAAAATGAGACATTTAAATATACTTAATTGTGTGCATACGCATGTGTATCGATGCATCTGAGTAACAGTCACCTGAGCTATAACAAGATTAATAGTGAAAAAGTGTTTTTTATAGCTGAGCTGCTTTTTTTAGACACTGTAACTGTGATTTACAAGGGTGTTCAATGCACTGATCCTCACAACCCCCTGCTTTCCACCTCTCTGCCCTGCACCCCATACATTGTCCTCAGTGAGAAGTGGGGAGATAACCAGCCCATGCAGAGAAAATCTCCAACAGGGCATGAGCTTCAGCTTTGTGACCCCAAGTCCTCTCCTAGCACCCTGCTTCTGGGTTTTCACCCCCCCTTTCAGCTGGCCTGTGCACCTTCATTGTCCATGGATGTGAGTGACTGCCAACCTCTCACTGAAACCTCTCTCGCACAGATCAATTCCAGTCTGCACCAGCGACCCAGCTGCTTGCTTCTGCTGTCACTTCTCATCTTGCAGGGAATGAGAAAATACTCACATGCAAAGCTGTAAAATGCTTGCAGTTCATCTGCCAATTCTGGTGAATAAATAGAATATTCTGCTTATGGCACATCCTTTCAATAGGGGAATACTCAGCAGCTGAACTAAGGCACTGAAGTGTGAGTACCATTAGCAACACTTGCCAAAAGAAAGAAAGAAAGGGGAAAAAAAAGGGGAAAAAAAGAGAAAAGAAAAGAAAAAAATGTAAGGCAAAAATCCCCGGGTTTGGAAAACATTTCCTGCCCACCTTACCTCAGGCACACGAGAGAATCTAGTCCTGTTAAAATTCCTTCTGAATGCTTCTATCTTCATAACAGGATTTAGCTTTATATAGTTCTTATGAATAGTTCTCAAAAAATCTATTTTACCTGCATAAGTATTAGTTTTGAGTTTTTTACTATGTGATTTTTTTTTATAGAAGGCTCTTTGTACACTGATGGCATTACAGAGTTGATGAGTAATTTGATTTACATGAAATAAAATGGGGAGAATTGCATGAGTAAGATGAGTTAATGAAGCATTGAAGAAAGAAAATGTTACTATGTTGTCAAAAAAAACCCCAACCAACAAAAAACCTCTGTAGGCTGACAAGAAACCAGACAAGTAGACTCTCTGAGTAATAAATTTACCAGCAGTGTAAGACATTTTAAGTTTTGATAACATCTTTACTGGGAATGGTCTGAACCAAACTTTTATGTTTGAATATCTTAAGGTTGGGGGTGTTTGGCTAAAAAGGAATTTGGAAGTGTGTCTCTGTTGATTTAATGGATTGTCTGAAAATCCTGAGCCAAATAAATCTTAGCATTTGTGTCCAGCAGTAGTTTTAAAGGTTCTTTTTTTTCACTTTTGCTCTCTCTTAGTGGAATCTTAAGGCTTGTAAGGGGTAATTTCACTTATTGGGGTAGTGAGATGTTAACTGCTCAGGCATGTTTGTCTTGTTCGCAAGAAGCAGTGGAGAGTGGGGAATCTATGGACCTTGGATTAATTTCCCTGGAGTTTAAATGACAGTCTTGATTTTTTTTCCTTTTGCTTCTGCAAAATTCAGCCTGTAGATTTTGGTGTCTGCAGTTTTTAACTTAAGAGGTATTGGCACAAAATCTCTGAAAAGCCTAGTGTGAATCACCCACAAAAATCACATTTTAAATTATTTGCTTAATAAATGTACCAATGCTGGTGCCAAAAAAACAGTTGTGCAGAATAAAAAACAACCCCTCTGTGTTTTATAACCTTAGGGCAAAACACTCCAGGGTTGGATCTGCTAGTTTGTACTAAAGCCCAAGGGCTGTGATCCAAAACTACGATTTATTCTGCCTGATGGGAGACCGCAGGTGTGGCTTTGTGTCTCTGTCCCAGAACGGAGGCTCCCGTACACCTGGCAGAGCTGCTTTTCTCTCAGTGCATTTGTCTGTGTGTGTGTCTCTTGCATCCCAAATGAACATGTTGGGTGGTATCAGCAAGCATCTCTAAGATGCCCATCCTGCAGCATGTCTGTGTCTGGCTCATATGATAAGTCATTCAAGTGGATGTCCTGGGATTTGACTGCTTCTCAGCCAAATTTTTGATTTTTGACCCCTGTGAGGCTGACAATGGGTATGACAGCTCAGACAGTGGGGGATTAGCCACGGACACCTGAGTGGTGTTTCTGGCATTCAGCCTGCTGGCAGCCCTAGCCACGGCTTTCGGAGCCACCCTCACAGGCAGAAAGCCTGATTCCCATCCCCGCCTCTGGAGCACCATTTTCTGACTCACCTGCTGTGCCATGTTACCTTGCTGGGGACATCAGACAGTGTATGTCAAGGAGGCTTGTCTGTCTGTCCTATACTGTTTGTTCCTTCTCCTGTACCCATCAATCTGTCCCAAACAGCCTGAGGAGTGAAGGCCACCGGCTGCATCGTCCCCTGGGTCCCCAGCAGCCAGACCCTGCCCTGTGCCTGTTCCCTGCTCTTCACTGGGGTAATACTGAAAAAGGAAAGAAATATTGCACGTCTTTGTGACTCTGCAAGTCACGTCAGCCCTGGCGCAGAGGCCAGTTTAAGTGATCAGATTATCTATTCCTTTGGACTGGCAAGAAAGAAACTTAGCAGGATCCGTATTATTGCAGATTTGCTTTAACATACTCATGCTGTCAGTCCACATATCTTTTTCTCTTTGACTTTTAAGGGAATCATAGAATATTTTCAGTTGGAAGGGACCTTTAAAGGTCATCTTGTCCAACCTCCTCTACAATGAGCAGGGACATCTTCAACTTGATCAGTTTGCTCAAAGCCTGCCAAACTTGTTCTCCCTGTTGAACTGACATTATCTGGTGCTTTCTGCATGACTTCCTCATCCTTCTCTGCTTTGATAATGTTGGATATTTTAAACTTCTCATCAGCAAATTCCATTTACAGCAGACTTTTTTTTTTGTGGTAATATTAATGAAAATATTGTCACATCAGACCTGAGACCAATCCTTGAGGAACTCCAAAAATACTCTCTACAGCCCAACAGTTCCCCTTTCTGCACAGGCCATTGTCATCTCCCTGTTAGTCAGTTCCTATTCTGCAATTTTTGATAGTGCCTCTCATTTTAGATCTTCATTGTCACCGTGTCCCAGACATCAGGCCATAGCACAGTCAAAGTGAAGTGAGGGCAGCTGGTTCCTGAGGTGCACCCATATGTGTTTGGGACTAATTGCCTAAATCTGAAGTCTTCTTTCCCATCCCAACATTAATAGTCTGGAAAAATGCCAAAAATCTTCATTCCAATCAGAGTTTTAATTGGGTTTAAACTGAGTAGCTCTATCCCCAATTGATACATCACTCAACACTGGTTGCTATGGGCTGCTCAGTGGCTGCCATTGAAGCAACTTCCATTTAATTTATCTTCTCCAACTTTCCCACCAGCTGGCTTCCTGCCCACCTCTTTTGGTTTCTGAAGAAATTTCTTCTTTGCTTTCATCCTCCAAGAATGATCCCTTTACAAAAGATTGCCAATCAAGCTGAGATTAAGATATTCATATGAAGTCAGAAAAGAGCTGGTCTGTTTAAAACTCAGGTCTTCCCCAAAGATGAAAGAGTTGCACTAATTCCCTGAAAACACCGGTGTGCATTCCCTTCATCTGGCTTTTTACATACAACTTTCTATACTGAATCCATTAAGTGGCTAAACTTGATGCCAAATCATTGCCTGATTGAAACAATTCTCAATATTAAAAGCTATACCGGGAGGGGTTCTGGGAATATAAACTTCTGTGACCTATTTCTTAACCAAAGTAAAACGATATAGCTCTTGATTTCAGCGAAGCTTTGTTAATTTATACCAGCTGAAATTTTTGCTCATAATTTGGTTTTCTTTTCTTTCTCCCCCTGCCTGCCTTAAAATTCCTGGTAAGTACTCTTCTTTAAATGTCACATGGATCTGGCAGGCCACGGCATTTTATAGTGGTTCATTGAGCTATATATGGCTGAGATAAAGGTTAGTCAAGTATTTGTCAGAGAAATGTTGTATCTCC
The DNA here is from genome assembly GCA_004320125.1 of Scolopax mira. NCBI lineage: Eukaryota > Metazoa > Chordata > Aves > Charadriiformes > Scolopacidae > Scolopax > Scolopax mira. The sequence continues at coordinate 51,338 of BJBW01005679.1, forward strand.
TATGTAGAATAACTGAATGGCATCAAGAGCCTTATCTCCCCCCATATCACAGGAAGAGTGGCACCAGGCTCAATTGTCAATAAAAGCAGTATACAAGGAAGATGTAGCTGCTTTGATGGCACAAAAACCTGCTCAGAGTTATGAGAATAAGGAAGAGCAGAAAAAGGTGCTGTGGTGGAAATGGAAAGCATGATATGGTGGTTTGTGGGATAAAAAAATCTACACATCAGAAGAGTCAATTAATTTAGGGTGAGTTAAAACGCTGATCAGCTTCACCCTAGTGAGCTTCTGAGTGGGACACACATCTACTCTCATCACAGGGGGCATGAAGCCAAAACATGAAATTTACTCCATCCAAAATCATGACCAGATACAGATCAAGAAAGCAAAATAAATTCAATTCTATGAGAAAAATGACAGACACAATTGGGGTGGAGGGACAGAGGAAGAACATGTGGGTGTGTGAATTTCTAAACCTATCATATACTTCCTCCTATGATAATTTTCCCTAACGGTGGCAACTTTTTTGTAAGCTAGAACTTTTATGGTGGTAAAAATTGTATTAAATACATTAACTCCAGCGCAAGCCTCAAATTAAAAATGTTATGTTTTCATTTCTCCACTTACATTTCTATTTCTTTTTTATTGTATTTTGATACTTAGAACCCCTCTCTGCCTTCATCTGGTTTGTTTTCCCTTGTTTCCACTTGAAGCGGATTTGATTTTATTAATGAAAAAGAGCTTTTTCCCCCACCTGAGATATTGCCTCTGATTTTAACTGTAGGTCTAGTTTCGACAAAAGCTTTCACCACTTGTGGAACACTTTGTTTTGAGATATCAAGTGCTATGACTCCCTGTTTCCCATAAATTAGTACTAAAAATGAATCAAATCTTGGGTGTTTTTCAATTGCCAATATTGACATAATTGATGCCTAATGAGAAAATGCATCCAGTTTGAGGGAGTCATCAACAGGTTAATGAAAATGGGCATGATACACTGTCTTAGATTCCCTTGTAGAAATGAATCATTTAATTATGAGACAGGGACCATGTTTTCCATTTACAACAGATTGCACAATGGCATGAGAGCTCTAGGTGTTACAGAAACATTAGTGATGCTCATGTGAATGGAAGCTTCTGTTTTCCCTAACTGTATCTATGGCAGAATATTCAGTGCCGGACACTTGTTATGTCAAAAGGGGACTGGCAAACAGAACATGCTTCAAGAAAGTGTAAGGTCATATTAAGAAAAAAACATCCTGAATGCAGAGAACTAGCTTCGTCAGATAAATCGTATGAGGCTTCTGTAGCTGGAGACACCTGAGAAAATGCCCTTTACTCCTCCAGCTAATGCTCATGTATAGATTTGTGGATGGGAAGAAGCTTTTGATACTTGCCCAGAACAGAAATCTATGTATCTATTTTACTCACGTGAGCTTGAATTCACATCTTGAGCTTTGCATCAAGGCTTCTTTGTCTTTGCAGCATTCTAAGCAGTTTGAAATGTTGTCTATAACATCAAGTGAAGCTTGTGTATATGAAAAGTCCAAATTTGGAGGAAAGATTATTGAAATTATCTAAGAGATGATCATAGCAGCATAATAATACAATGCAAAGAATAACAGGGCAAATACCAAGGAACTTTTTTTCTGAGAGGAAGATCTATTATTAGACTAGTGCAAACTCCCAAAAGAGCTGGTATAACCCCCCCAGCATGACACCTTTAAAATGAGATCGGACAAAACACTCAGAAACACACTGTGGAAAGTGTGCCTTCTCTGATGGACTGGATGACCTTGCTGCTTCTTTGTTCTCTTTGCCTTAATCTTTGAACAATAGTGCAGTGAACCAGTCACTGCTTTTGAATCACACTTCTGAGGATACAAGAAGCCAAGAGTGCCTGCTTGCTTCATGGTTCTTATCCCTCGTCTGTTAAGCAGGGCTTATACCAAACAACAGACATTGCTCAGCCATTGTAGTGCCAGGTATTGATGAATGTTCTGTGGAAATCCAGGACTGGTTCCCCCCATTGAATGCATTAATGGCCCGTAATTTTTATAGAAATGAAAGGAACAGGCACCCAACTTATGTGTGTTATTCAGAGAAACACAAAGGTGATGCTCTCTATACTCCTTTATGATCTGGTGGATTCTGACCTTGACAAAAAACACTATCTGAAATGGGAAGGGAGCCCAAGCCAACTGGCACCCTACACATAAGTCCTGAATATTGCAGGCACTAAATACTTGGACAAAGTTTTGCATTTTATAACCTCAACTGCATAAAAACTAAGCATTTTAATTACACTAATAATTCGAACTATCTCTGTAGTCAGCAGAAAGGGTCGTCTTTAGAGGGTTACCAATCCTGCCCATACTGGGTGTTGCCTTCTATCTCCATTGAGTATAGAACCTAGGAAACTGCCTTAGATTAGAAGTTTGCCACTTAGATAACACCAGATAAAATTAATTGTGCCCATAGTGATTTTTTTTCTCGTCTGTGTGAGTGACCTTCTCCACTTGAATTCCATAGATAGCAATGAATAAAATTGCATCATATTGAAAATACTCCACAATTTTCTTTTCTTTTCTTGTACTTCTTTGAGCTAAAGGTAAAAGTATCATTCTATGTTTCCTGCCCTACCTTGAGAGACTTATGCCTGTGTGTGAATGAGGTCCATAGATATTAGCTTATTCACAAAGGAATGCGACAGCCCCTTTCATATAAAGAATATGCCCGCATATGCAAGTAGCAAGCCTGTTAATTACGTGATGACATGAGGCAGAGTCCAAAGAAGAAAGAAACTGCTGCAGCACATTTCTGTTTGATATAAAGAACGCATAATGTTGTACTGAGTTTCCAGCAGTCTGACCTCCAGCCACCCCTTCAGCAGATAAGAAAAGCCAATTGGCAATGGTCCCACAGGGAGCATTATCCATTCCTGGTGGAATCCTGCCACCTCAATTCCATGCCACTTGCAGACTTCCAAAGGCTGCAGGGTATGCCCAGTCCATACAGCTTTTATGCCACTTGAGTGAGGCATAGGAAACTGAGTGCTTTGAAGAATATGTTTTATAACATTCTTCCATAGAAAACTTCAGGAAAACAAGATTATCAGCCTCTCTATCTCACTTATGCCAAATCCTCTGAATCAAGGGGTGATGGTAACCATTCAGCATCCAGTCTATACTCCACACTTGATACAGGAGTTGTTAAAACTCTTTATACCTGGCACCTGGTGTATTCTACAGGTATTCACTGTCATCTTGAACAATCCTCAGTCATGTTCCTGATTATGACATCTTGTGTTTTGAAGTGTTTCACAAATTACGTTGCTCAAAGGTCTCACCTAAAGAAGGGGAAAGTGTGCTTGTGAACTATATGGTCAAGCTGTCAATCTTAGCAACAGGTGACTATGGATGGGTGACTGTCAGCTGTTGGCAATTCTTCTACATTGAACAGTGGTGATTTCTGCAGCCACCGCAATTCTATCTGGCCTCCACGTGGAGATTTCAATTTCTTTATGTAAGTAAGTGTGGCCATTGGTTTGATACAGTGCATGTGGGAGAAAAAGTTATTTAACGGTACAGCCAATTCACCATTATCAATGGATTTTACCCACCATGCAGTAGGTGATGAGAGATCCAGACCTGAACCACCCAACTCATCATCTATTAGTGCAGGCACAGTGCCAAAGGCATGTGTCTATGCTGCTCTCAGAGCCAGTGCTGGCCTCAAAATGGCGTAGTGATACTTACATGGCACTGGGTACAAGTTGATAAGCCACATTAGCTTTAAATTAGCTCTTGAGATCCCCCTTCAGCACTGATTCATAAGTGGCAGAGGTATCTGGAAAACACCGTGTGTCAGTGAGCGACTTTATGCGCCCCTTGATGAATGTCCAGGTGATCCTGCAAGGCCATCATGGTGGTTTGGTCCATCATCCCCAGTACTTGCTTTCCAGAGAGCAGCCTGTTTGGTTCAGTGCTTCACGTTGTACTTCCACTGAAGGTGTTCTTTTGCACCATACTGCATTGGAGACCTCCAAAATGTGTAAGGACTGTGGCACTCAAACCAGTCCTTCCAGCAGCATTATCCAGGCTTTTCTTTCACCCGGGCCATCACTGCCCTATTATTACACCACCAATTTATCATAATTCTCCTAAGTGCTACAATACTGAATGTGCTGTAGGACAGGAAGGAACATACAGCTAAAGCACTTATTTAAACTATAGCTGCCATACACAGTCAAATCTCGGAAGGGTCCTTATCATCGATTGATCTCTTTGCCTTAAGATATATATTCTGCAGTTAAGGAGTGCAGCCTGAAAGGTGTCTCCTGTGTGCAGGCAATCGCATTATATAATCCCTTTTATGAACTGATTAAACTCAATCTTAAAAGCAGCTAATATGTTTTATGCCCAAATGTTTTTTTCTGGTAAACCATTGCCCTGATGTTTAGAGATGCTGCAGTCTTTCATCAAAATGGGTTTACACTCATTTGTTCTTGGAAATACAAGCATATTTTGCACTGGACATTGTGCAAGCCAAAAAGTCCACAGGGACCTGGCTTGAACAGCCTGTGATGTTGAGGTTGCAGGGATACAACAATTTTTTTCTATTGAGCAAGCAGAAGGCGGCCTACAGCTGAGCTCAGCTCTTTGAAAAAGAAAAAAACAGCAGCTGTTGAAAAAAATATTATTATTTCTTTCACAAAATGAAGGTGCTATGACTATGACTACTCAAGAAAGTAGATCTGCCGAGTAAGGTGTTGTCATTTTCAGGTAATCGCTTTTCAGTATGGAAATGGCCTTCAAGGGACTTTCCCAAGATCAGACAGCAGCTTGTGGCAAAGTTGGAAATATAACCCACACTTTCTGAGTGATTTGCTGCAGTGAGAAAAAGTCTCTAACACTCATCTGTCTATGTCCCTGGCTTTTTCATTCTTTTTCTGTTTATTTATTCTGATCACTTAAGTACCTGAGCAACTTGCAAATTCTAGAGGAAATGAAGCATGTCGTGTGGGATGTTTTTTCTTGGGATCTTTAGCTGAACACTGAGTAAGATCCTGCCTGTTACTGTCAGTAGGGTCCCTTGCTGATGGCAATGGATACTAGGTCAAGGCTTCAGTGTTTCAGATTTCAGTATCTATGTACTTCAAAAATTTCATTGAAATGGGACCCACCAACTCACACAGGTAAATCACAGGCTCTTGTTTCAAGTAAGGCAAAAGCATGGGGGGATGTTGTACAATAAAACTCTGTTAAGTCAAGGGGAAATCAAGCATGATGCAAAATCTGTAATATGGGGATAATAATGGTGGCAGCTACTAAATTTCCTCCAGATGAAGTGCATGTGATTAGAAGGCCAGAGAGAAAAACTGGAAGCAGACTTATAGTTCCTTTTTCAATCTTCTTTTGGCCATTGGAATGGGATTATGCCAGCCTGATATCCCCCAGAGATGAAATATTCTGATTCCAGTGGGATAGAAAGGCCATCAACATTGTCTGTCTGCTGAATAAGGAAGTGAGGAGATGAAGGGACAGGAAATGTTGTAGAGGAAACTGAGGCAATAGTGTGACCACAAGAAGATTAACCATACCTGTCTGCTTTGAAGTTCTGCTTCCATCATAGTGGTAACACAACTGATCTGGTTCCCAGGACATAAGGATGAGCATTTGTTCAGTGAAAACCTCAGGCTGCTCACTTCTTTTAGATAAACCATTCCACAATTATTTAGAAGTTTTCATATCACTCAACTAAAACATCCAGGTAGGAGAAAATCTATACATGGGGGTGAAAAAACAGCCAGTTTCAAAACATTGCTTCTGAAATTGCGAAGAACACCAATAAAATAAGGTAGGTAAACGTAACACATTTGTCAGCACAAACTAGGTGCTACCATTCTACAGCCAGATGAAAATGATTTACAAAAGCAAAGTTTGGATGTAAGTGACTGAAGAGCATGTCTCCCATGCCCCTATAGATGGAGGCTGGTTCCTGACCTCTACTACCTTTATTCAATTTCACTTCAAATAATCCCAGCATAGAGCTTTTTTCGTGGTTTCATTTTTTTTTTCCCATTGGCTGTACAGTTACCAATCACAGTGACAAATCCTATCTTGCTAAGTGATAGGCAATATATTTTTCTCCCTTGGAATTCTCCCTTTTCTCCTTTCCCTACACGCTTCTATTTACCAAAATTTCATCTGTTCATTAATACATAGACTGGATCCTGAAATATTATAAGCAGGTTTAGCTTCAGTGATTTCAGGGAAGGCACACCCATAGATTCCCTCTCACAAGCTAGTCTTTATATGTGAGAAATGGGCCATTCTTTTAAGATAGAAAGGGTCATTGTCCTGTCTTTGAAATATCTCCTGTTTGGTACTCAGTGAAGATAAATTTGAGTCTTTCCTTAAATTACTTTTCACTCTGAACTGATGTGACATTTATCTCTGCTAGAGTGTTGACTATATGAAAAGCTGAAGCTTGTTTAAAGAATGCTGCCAAACAAGAAAGATTGTAATCCATCTAATTACTGAGCTAGGATGTGCCAGTGCTGCAAACTTCAATTACCACCATTAAAGCATCAATTGAAAGCTTCAGCTGATTCCCAGAGAGTCAGACACTTCCAGACATTTCATGCATTATACAGATGTTTTGCTGCTCCTACAGTCACTAATGGTTCAGTGTTTTGAACATTTGGGACTCCTGTAACATGAGAAGTAAGCTCCAGATGTAGAGGGATTTCAAGTGAATTCTGTCTCTTTAAACCACATCTTGTCAATTGTTCCCCCAGTAGGAACTGATGACCTCATGCTGGATGCCTTTTATTTTTCCCAAGTGTTATAAGATAAATTTGCCCACAAGGGTTACTTGCAATTCCTGGGAATCCACATTTCCATGGATATCAAAGGCCCAGTACTACAGTGAGGTCCCTGGGACAGAATTCTGCAGGCACACAGCTCTCTTTGTAACCTCCGCCACTAATTCTTTATCTGTCAGTATTGCTGTCCACACATTTAAAGAATAACTCCAAAAAGGGGAAAAAAATAACCCTATGTTTTGAGCAAAGCCCTGGAAATTTTGTGGGCAACACCTTCTGTGATAAGCTCACCCTTGTTTTACTTTGACAGAACTGTTAATAACTCAGTTTGATTGATTCCCTTCTGGCAATTTGCTCTTAAGTCAGACTTGAGTCAAAATCAAAAGAAAAAAATCCTTCTGGAGTCTAGCCTTTAAAAAAGCCTGGGACTTTAATAGGTGAGCATTGAAGGAAGTTTCAGAATTAAAAGTCAATTTGAATCAAAGAGTCAAATAATTTTATTTTGGAGACACTGAGACAAAACAGTTCTATTTCCAAAAACGTCTCTTTTCAGATGCAAATCATCTAAGAGAGGTCGCGGAAATCATTGCTTCTGTCTCACTTATGGTGCTTATATTTGCCAAGGGCAAAATTTGCACCTGTGCAGAAGAGCCAGAGTTAAATCAGCATTTTTGGGCCTCTCCCTGTGACATTGGGCACTGCTGACTTGGACCCAGCTCTCGAGAGAATATCCCACAGGAAGATTACACTACCCGGAGAAGGGATGTAGCTGCAGGCTGAAGCCAGCAGTCTCAAATGTGTGGATCTTTTGTTCTTAACATTTCTTCCTTTAAGACAAAATTTACCTTTACTGACAGCCAATTAACAGCTGTGTTCTATATCTATGCAATTAATCCCTTCTCTTGAGCTAATCTTTAACCGTATGTGCTTTCATTAGGTAGACTTGTGAATTTGATGCTTACTCTCAAATTGTTGCTGCTTTTTTCACAAAAGGAAAGCTCAGGAGGAGATTTTTCGAGGATGATTCCCTAAATGAATAGCAGTATTTCTGAGGACATACCGAAAGGAATGTGCAACTTTATATTTACCAGGTGCTGGGAGGTGGGAGTTTGTGGCTGCAATTATCACATATTTCTTTCTGCTGGTGCTTCTTCCCAACCCCTCCCAGGTACTGCTGAAACACATTTCGAAAAAAAAGGGAAAAGACAATCTACTTTGAGGATGGATTTTATGTGTAGAGGCTTCATGCCATGGGCAGCTTTTGCTCCTTGGGTGATGGTCCAAAGCAACAAGAAATGCTAGAACACACAAGGCAGCCTTAAAAGAATTGCCTGTTGGTCTTGTACACAAATGAGGTGCTCGCATGAGACCAATTAGGAGAAACAGCAAGGTTGGATATGCTGGCATTATTCAAGTAGTGGAAAAAAGCATTTTAACAGCAAAAGGACACAGAGAGAGATGTATTGTAGGGAATGCCTTTCATAAGTCCTTTTTGTCAGGTATGCTACACCAAAAAAGAAAACCCAAACTCTCTCTATCCCTTAGAAGTTTGATGACGCTGGTCATTTGGATTTTCCTGAAACTGTCTTGTCATGTCAATGGAAACACAGTGACTGTGTAAGTACTGTGTATAATTAGCTATATTCCCAAGGTATTGGCATGACGCACAAGGGGTGACCGTACATTTTCATTCAAACTTTCAATTTATGTTAGGTGAAAATATAAAAATGAGAAATGGTAGAGGACAAATGTGTCCAACTCCTCTGTGAAAGGTCAGTTAATATCCAAATAAAAATGGCAGCTGCTTCTGGCAAAGACAAGGTTGCTAGCAACAGCACATAAGAAACAAATGGAAACTATTACCTACTAAATATGTCAAAAAAACCTTTCTTGTTTTAAAGACAGGTGCTAGCAGAACTACCCCAAGCAGAAATGAGTATTGACAACAGTTGAGGAAAGGTAATGCCTTTTAAACACAGAAATGTAAGAGCATCTGTAGAGTTAAGATCCAGCTATCCCAGGATTTCTGTCTCTGACATCAATTTGTTGTGGATGTTTAAAGACAAGGTATAAAAATGAGTCAAGCCTCCAGTTTCGCTTCCCCCAGCATCTTCTTCCAGCAACGTCTGGTAAAGGAGGTGTGTATTTATTTTTCATAGTCATTAATGGATTTTTATTCCATACATTTATCTAATTGCTTTTTTAATTTATCTAAACTCCTGGCACATACAACATTCTGTAGCAATGGGTTCCATTTGTTTAGGTATGTATTGTGTGAAGAGGTGCTTCCTTTTGGTTTAAATAACCTACCTGATAATTCATTGCTTGCCTTCTAGTTCTGGTTTTAGGGGAAAGAATGAATAATTGTTCACTAGTCATCTGCTGTTTGCTGCTCAAGGTTTCATACACTGGCTTAATCATATAGAGAACTAAATGTTCAGTGTGCCTTGGGACCTATATATGGGAAGAAATTCACTGTTTGTTTTAATTCATCCTTCTGTCGATGGATGAAAGTAAGAGATCCTTTATCAGACTCTAAAACAGTAACTGCAGGGTTTCGTATGCTCAGCAGCTTGTGGCAATAATGAAGACAGACAGCTTATGAAGTTTTCTGGAAATCCTCCTTGCTGGTGAAATGCACACAGAAACACTGTACCTGCTAAGGCTTCAAAGCTTGAAATAATGTTTAACAACAAGGGAGGGAATTAAGGGTCCTTTCAGCTGGCATGGTGGTGAACTCCACACCTTGTGTGGTCATGGTGGTCTTCCATATAGTGCACTAAAAATCTGCTGGGCTTATTATGTCTATCCCAAGTGCACCCAAAGGGAGAATTTAGTATGTGTGCTTCAGGATATTCCACGCTTCTCTGCTTCACCATGTTGGCATCTCTGAATTAGCTTGAGCAAGACTGGTTCATGCACTCTTAGTGATATTGCAACAAGGATCTTTGTGCAGACTAATGGCATGGGTATTTACTCTGCTCAAGCCTGTCTGAACCCTGAAATTAATTCCATACTCTGCATCTGTGTGACAGATAGTGACTGCAGCTTAGATATATCTTGTGAGTAATCTAGGAACCATGTTTTTCCTTATGGAAAAGAAAGTGCGAGTACTGGCAAAAGAAAAAAAGGCCTGTGGAATAAGAAGGTGGTTCTTCTTGTGGGTTTATCTGACAAACGCTAAATTGTTAAGTCCTTGGATATATATCACCTCAAAGGGCCTATGCATACTGCAGAAAATGATGCAAACTCTATAGATCTTGCAACTTTTAATCTAAACAAGGTGATGTTCCAAGGTAACGACCTGTGTAAGGACTGAAGGCAAAGCAAATATTGGTCTGATTGAGTTGAAACTAGAGACAGAGGACAGAGGAGAATGAAATAACATTGAAAAAAGTTATCTGTTTGAATAATCAGGTGACCCCATATCTCCAGCCAGCTGCAGACTTGCAGACCCCATCAGACTTTGTGGACTAGAAAGATTCCATCTTCTATCCAAAATTTGTTTCTGTCTTCTATTCACAAAAAAGGGGATGGTGAAAATACAAACTGTGAGCACTGGAAAGATTAGTCCTAACACTCAGAAAATACTTTCGTGTGTAAAACATTTACCTGTGTTCATTTTTTCATTTATGGAAATCCCATCCTGAGAGTCCTTGGAGACGTACAATTCAATAAACTGATTTTAGATGGCACCATATAAAGGCCTGGATAGGTGAAGTTCCACATCTTCTATAGATTTATTAAAGGATCATTGTTTTACTGGTGTTACAAGTAACCTGAGGATCACAGAAATTTTTTTCCTGCTCTCCCCAGCCTTCAGGATGACATATCTGCTACAGAGAACAATGAGCATTAGGATCCCATTCATAGCCGAGGCCCTGCTGCTGCCTCTCCTCTCAAGTTTGTTAGTATCTGACTTTGCTGGAGAAGAAAGGAAAGCAAATGTTCATAAATCACTCATAATGGGCAAAATGACTATTTTCAGTAGCATTGGCTTGAAACAGATGGGAAGGACCCCAGTAATTTATTTGCTTTTAAAAACCCTGAATGATTGCTGCTATTGCTGTGTACTTCCTACCTTTATCAGAAGATAATTTCCCTTGGCTGTGGAATTAACTTCCTGCACTGAATGATGGGGATGGTTTTCTCAAAGACTACTAGCTGGTAGGAACTTTTATAAGTCCATTGCTTTGTAGAAGGTTCTGCTGCTTAAGTACAACAAAAGTATAATGAGTAATTGTTTTCTCTTAGATTATGTGATGGTTTGTATAAGTGGATTTTTACTCATTTTGCTCTGTGAATTTTAAGACTTGCGTGCCTCTCCTAGGGGCTGTGATCTGTTTGCATGGGGTGCACAGCAGAGCTTTCATATTTCTGTAGCACTGTGTGTACGCTGCTTTAAGACTACTTCACAGTTATTATTAAGAATGAAAGTTTAAAAAAAAAACTACAAAAAAACCATAACCTTACTGCTAGTCATTAAGAAAACCAACTCATTGAGTGAAAAAAAAAAATTATCTTTGGAAAAGGAAACAGCCAATATAACTGCAAACTACCGGTCTGACCACTCATTTTTCATTCTTACAACCACAGAACATACAAGAAAAAAAATCCCCTATCTCAGAGATTAAAGGGAACTCAGACTGGTGGCTTATTTAAATGAAGTCTCTCAAGTTGTTTAAGGCTGAAAATTGCACCTGTGCCGAGAGCTGGGCACGGAGACAAAGGGCTGGGTCCGATAACGGACGTAGGACTCTGCAATTCCCTGGTTTGAGGTTCTGGAATAGAATTTGAAATTGCTCAGCCATCTCTCAGGATGTGTTGGGCACCCTTTGAACATGTCCCATGGACCACAACCCTAGGCTGAGGACAACCCTAACTTTGGATTGCATGAACCAAGCCTGGGACAAGGTGTGTTCCCACAGACCCTTCGAAGAAACTTAAAGAAAGGAGGGTGCAGGGCTGCTGCTCTCAGTTTGGGATTTTGGCACCAAAGTTCAGCTTCACTTCCATTTTAGATTCCTAAATCCTGAACTGCTTCTAGGCAGTCAGTGATGATTCAAGGCTGACTATTGAAGCCATTAAAAATTGCATGAGGTCTAAACTTCTGTCCTTGGCTGTCCTTCAGGGGGTTGCTCATGGTGTACTTTGGTGACTAACTTGTAAATCAGCATGTTCCTGGCTCTCTGTCCAGAGCTGAGCAGCTCCCTGCTTGCAGTAATAAACACTGACCACAGAGAACAGAGATCTGCTGGCTTGTACACCCCTACAAGTCTGAAGAAACCTCATGTGCTTCATCTGGGACTGCTCCTGATTTGCATTGGTTTAACTGAATAACAGACTTTGGCTGGAAATGGACATGAGCAGCAAATCAACCCCAGCATGACACAGGCTGAGATGGAGGAAGGCTTAAGAAGGCCTTTTTTAATGCTCAAGATCAATATGAAATTCTCTCCTTCTGTAGTCCGGAAACCATTGTGCATCATTGCCTTTCATCTCTTGGTGTTATTATTTCTGATTTTAACTAGGAGAGTGAATGAGGCACAGAATAATGTTTCCTGAAGCTCTTTGTCCCAAATCACCCTTTGCTTCATGAACATACTGGAAACTGATGCTACATGGAGGTGCAGCTAGAAGCAAGATTCAGCATGTTCTTTTGCTGGTATCAAGTCTTGCTCATTTCAGGCAGTTTGTTCATCTGTCCTCAGCCACCAACTATTAATTTCCAACACTATCCCTATGTCAGCTCACCAGGAAGGCTGTGTCCTGAAGATAATGCTTAGCTGTCCCTTGCTGCTGGAAGAACATGCCTGAGAAACATTTCTCATCTCAACCAGCCCTGCGTTGCTGGTGATGAATTCAGTCCTTTGCAAATACTGTTTGAAACTGCATTTTTCACAGACACTGCCATTTACATAATGCAATATCCACATGGTGATTGTTTTATTTATGTTTCCCTTACTTCAAGGCAAAGGAAGCCAGCAGCTGGAGCTGGGAGATAGAGGCACCCACCAGTTACTGGTCTGTGTTGTTCACGGGGGTGATAAGCTTTTATCACCCACTGGGAGTTAGGATCTTGTCTAAGTGATAGCATCCATCCCTTGAAAACAGAACAGAGCTCTCACTGTTTGCCTGCCTGAAAGGAAAGAGTTTATAACCCCAGACTTTACAGTGACTGTGAGCTAAAACATGACATAGCTTGATTGTCTTAATTTCTTTACTCGCTCTGTTGCAAGTCACAATATGAGCATTTGCTTCCTTTTGCATCAAAAGAGTTTAATTGTGTTTGCATTACCCCCTTGTCTGTATTTGCCACTGGAAGTCTTAAAAAAAATCTCCCTCTCCTATCTGACTTTGATTCTGCTAATCCCTACCCACCTTTTGAATCAATTAAGGGGCAGTTTATGGTTTACAAAGAGCAGAAGTGTAAATGAGAAGTAATTCCTTTGGCTATCCTGTGTGTAACTGGAGGATATTTCAAACACAAAACAGGAAAAAGGGTTGCTTCACTGGTTTGTTTCTTTTGCTCTTTGGATTTCATAACAAGGGAGACAAATGGTAACTGTTGATGCTTTGTTTTTATAATTAAAATAACATCATAAGATTAGCTCTACTGTGACTGGATGGACTGGATGGACAATTTGTATAGAAAGTTCTATAGTTAAAAAGAACACAGGAAAGGTTTAATTATATTAATCTACAGAATTATCTTCTTGTCTTAGTTTTGCATGTGATTCCTAGTGATTGTGAAGTAATTTCAAACTTCTCCACAAAAAAAAAGGAAATTTAGCCTATTTCTTATGTTAGCCAAATAATTTTATTAAAAAAAAATTATTATCTGTTACTGTGATTTTAGACCTTTGTGATTCCATCTATTGAAGAAGTAACTTTATAGGGGCTATGAAGCTAAGAAATCTATCTAAAGCACGATGCTGTGAATTCCTAAGGGAGGCATTTGCCATTTGTTTCAGCAGCTCTTGTTTTCTGTGTCTGGAAAATCACAGTCTGAGAAAAGTGAAGCTTAGGCTGCAAAAGTAAATGTGACCCCCCAGAGCTGAGCCCCAGCAGGAGCAAAAGGGCTCTGCTGCAAGGAAGAGCAATCCTAAACCATGCTTCAACCTTCAGCCATTGCCTTTGCAGGCACAAGGATTGCTTTTTGGGGGAGGCAAGCTGTCTGCTTTGGTGTAGTTTCTCTTTTACTTTGTGTGGCTGATCCCCTAGAAGGGTATCTTCTACAGGTTTAAGGCCCACTTGTGCAACAGTGGTGACACAGTAAACCCTGGCATGACTTAAATTGTACAGACTCGTCTCTAGAGTCAGGCTGTTACATGAGCATCCTATATCCTTAGGTCCTTACAGCAGCTCTTCTATACCATGGCTGGATACGACACTCTAAAGTCTCATGACACATTTAGACATCTCAAACTGATGTCTTCACAATATAAAAGGCTTGACAACAACGAGAAAGAGAAACCTTCACCTCACCCCCAATCTCAATCCCAACACTCAGTAATTGAATTCCCAAGGAATTCCTTCTGTTGGGTAATTTCTTAGAAGGATGCATCTTGCTCTTAATATTCTGCATCAGCTTTTAATTATAAGAGTAATAACATTGCATGTAAAAGATTTATCTTTTTTTAAAGAAAAAAACAAACCAAACCCCACTTTTTTAGGGTTCTTGTTTGAGTTTCTGAACCATCAGAGGGAACAGAGTCAGATTTGATCCAATATTCAGGCGGCTTTGTGCTCTGGAAAGTTGAGTATGTTTCATGATGTACATTGCCTTTAGAAGATCATTTATTCCTGTACGTTTGGTCTGAAGTGAAATATTCCTGGGAATTCCTCACTCCCACATACATATCAAAGGAGATGTTTATATTTCCAGAGTGCAGCAGGAATGGAGAAAGCATAATGCTTTTTCCAACTTGATTCTGAGGGTGGAATTTTCAGAAATGTGTGTCATTGGAATAGCTTCACTCCCATTTAATGAATGACTTACGGGCTTTTGAGGGCTCCAGGACAGAGTACCTCTTAAGTGTCACACTGACTCCTCTAAATTGGTTAGTTTTTACTAATTCTGCTATGGCAACACTTTTAACAGTTGAGGTGAAGAGAAGAATGCGATGGGAAGGAAGGGGTGTGGAGAGTTGACTCCTACTTGTGCTCTTCTATGAATAAATTTATAATCTGACAAACTAGATCAGGGCCCTATTCACACAGTTTTGATCCAGTGTGTGTCTTCGGGGGTTTCCCGTCCAATAGTGGTACAGGAAAAGTCAGTACGATTTAGTAGAGCAAACAAGTTTAAGGTGTTTGAACTAGGACTCTTAGTTTTCATCTGTGAAAAAGGGTAATAGTCTTTCCTTAACATGATAATAAATCCACAAATACTGAGATGATGAGGGAGCTCCAGATACGTAGACACTAGCATGTGCATGGACAGGGCCATCATGCCTGAACCAAGCACTGCGTGTCCAGCTAGTCCATCAGCTGTACGCCAATGTGACCCTCGCTTTGAATTTATTCTTGAAGGTCTCTTTGACCTCTGATGTTCTCCTCAGGAGAAGGAAAGCAAAGAGCAGAAGCAGCAGTGGCAGAGAGGCGAGAGGGAGGGCAGGCCGGACTGACAGGCAGCACTACTTCTCTCAGTGGGGATGCTGAATTCAAGAAGGAAGGTGAGACAATAATGCCCCCTCTCTGCAAAGTGGAGTGACCTCTGAGGATGAGTCATGCCTCCCGCCACCTCCCACAGAGTTATCTGCTTCTGATGTGACCAAATGCTGAAGTGAAAGAAATGTCCTTCCACGGCAATGAAAGGAGAATGAGCAGTGGCAAGAATTAAAGTGTAATGCAAGAAATGTGAGCAAATAACTGCCCCCAGACCACAGCCAAACCCAAGCAGTAAAGAGAAGTCTGTCTGTGCACACCCATCCATCCAGAGAAAGAGACAAAACCCTAGCAGGGGATGTGGGGGTACAGCTGCGGGGGTCTCAGTTCTGTGCACCAACTTAAAACCTCCAGATATTGTTGGGGGGTGGGTGAGGTGGTGGGGGTTTCTCTGTTTGCAGGCCCAGGGAAATTCCTCTGCAAAGGGCTGTATTCCATTGGGTTGAGCAGGCAGTCCTGCAAAGATGGGTGCCCTGCACTGCTCAGGCCTGCAGGATGTATGCACATAAAAGGCACGTCACCTTAAATATGGCCTTGACTTACCCAGGGTCAGTTCCATACTCACATTTGACGTTGACCTTTATGAATTTACCTTGAGGTAAAACTGAAATGCTTTGACTGTGTGTGTTTTTACATCATGATGCCTTGTCTGCTTTTCCCTAAAGGAAAGCACAAATTGTTATTAGCCACAGAGATAGGAAGATAAGCCAAACATTGTCTTCAACAAAAGAAGAAGCAAAGAAGGAAGATTTCTTTTGTTTACAGAAAGTTCTTAAATTTTTCTCACACTGAAGAGGGGTGGGGGGGGAAAGCATTATTCTTGATGCACAAATATCATTAAAAGATATTTTTGATGGCAGTGCTTGTAAGAAATAGGGGTAAATGTGAATGTCTCCCACAGAAATAGTTATTCACATTTTTAATTGCCATATACATTCAGTGGGTTCAGATATATTGATTATTCCTCAAAGGTCACAAATAATGTGGTTTTTTTTTCAGTGAACCATCATTACACAATCAATTACTAACTAATTTTTTATATATGTGTATTTTAAGGTTGCCTACTAATTCTGTGGGATTTGAATTATCTACTTATACTTAAGAGGTCCATAAAAGTGCTGAAAGGCTGCAACCTCTGAATATTTCCCATCTCACCTCCCACTTGAAGCAGGACAGTGCTAAATGAGATCAAGGGTATTTTCAAGGTCTTTTTAAAGAGTAAATACATTCTTAAATTTTTCAGAATACTGGAAGCAGCTTCCTCCCTGAGATCAAATAGTCCCTGAGCTGAAACAAATCCAAGACATTCCCCAGGTCAATAATGTCACCCTTCTACTCAGTCACAGCAAAATCTGCAGCCTTTTGGGGTGATAATTTTTATGGTACAGATATTGGTCATAGAAATTACTCTTTCAGTCCTATGGGTGTAATTTGCATACAACAATGTTAGTCATCAATAAACAGGAAGCTAATTTTGGTAGAAAACCTGCCCTGCCCCTGAAACAGCTGTCCTGCTCCCACCTCTCCTTGAGGTATACAGTCTCAGTGTTGAACTCCACTTTCCCCATCTGCAGCATCTTGTTCTAGCTTCTATCACTGATTTTCACACCTTCTAATCCCCATCCCCATGGATCTGTGTGGTCTTCTCTGGTCACCAGATGTTAATTTATGCAACTGCTACAGAGCCTGTAAAGTTTTGTAGTCAGTTGAAATAGCTCCTACACTTAAGTGGGAGTTGAGCTCGGTCCATGACTGACAATTGTGAAAGACCTGAGCTTTGTTTAAGTTCCACACACATCTGCCATGGTTGCCTGATGTTGGACTCCAGTCTTTTCTTCCTTTTGACTTGAACTGTATTGAATTAATGATATGTTCATCTTTAGTCCCACCAAGAAAGAAAAATATATAGCTACATCAAGAAAATAAGAGGAGATAACGATGCCTGTTGAAAAAGATGTCCACTTATCACTAAAATGTGTAGTGATGGGGCAAACCAAGAAAGTGATCTTTATAAGAAATTGTTTTCCCTGTTGGTTAAAAATGAAAATCAGATTTTTTTCAAAAGTGATGGGGAACTATATGGGGTACTATAACTGCAGGTAGAGAAGGGTCAGATTTGGGGTTATTCCAGGAGAAGATTGGGGAAGTTTATTGGGATCACTTTGTTTTAGTAGAAGTTATCAGTTAGTTTATGGTTTGCAAACTTCAGTTCTAAACTCAGCTTCTTCACATCAAGATAATTTCACATGTCTCTGTTGGACCTATCTTTAGAAACATAAAAAGGAGAAATTCCAGAAGCTTCTGCTATTTCCAACACAAGACCAAAGTTTTGCATGATCTGAAGAGATGCGTTTCAGTTCTGGTTAGCACTGAGAACACTAACCATGAAAAACAGAAGAAACCCCTACCTTAGAAAACTATAAAATTATCTTGTAAAGTTTCAGGTGAACAGAATAAACAATAGAAACACGAGCTTAGGATGAGCAGGGGAATATGTTCCCCTGCTTTCACATGCTCATCTGAAACACATTTCCAACCTTTCTGAGACTCATCCTTGCCGAGGAAAGAAAAATACACATCTATTTAAGCTGCTATTGCTCTGGTTGGGAAACTGGAGAAGCCATAGTTGCTATTTTTACAAGTTTGCTTCCTTCGGGGGAGAGATATCTTAGGTTTGAGGGGGAGGTAATGTGATCTCTTTTTCTATTTTTATAAAGGGCCTGGGGATGCACCGGGAAGCTGCAGAACTGTGCAGTTGAAAGTCTTCAGCTCCTCTTTTGAGATACTAAGGGAGGAACAGTTAGAAAAGCATGGCCTAATTAAGGATATCTAATATGGTTTCAGGAAGGGAAGGGCATGCCTCATTAACTGGCTGGAATTCTTTGAGGATATTGCCTCTGAGGGAGACCAAAAAAAAAAAAAAAGACAACTCACTGTGAGCATTGTGTACCTCAGTGGGCTGGAGAAGAATAAAACACAGTTAGGAAAGTCTGGGGTTGATACTTACGTTACAGAGTGGTTAAAAAATATAATATGAAATTAACTGGTAGTTAAACCTGCAGGGAGTGGAATTATTTCTTAGTTCTTGAAATCCTGGGTGCATTCTTGCCTTTAATCTTTTCTTTTTTTAAAAAAATTAAATTATTATTATTGATATAATTGGCTTTTGTGATTCAGTTGAATCAAAAACTGCAGCATTTCCGGATGATATTGCACTAAATTTGGAGGGCAATGAGGAAAATTACAATTAGATACGGAGAGAGTTAAATGCTTTTTAAAGATCCAAGCATGGCAGATGGCATATCCAATAAAGGTCAGATAAATGTAACATCATGACAAAAAGCTGAAGACCATAGAATTAGGGAAGAGATGGCATGGATGGAGGGTTTCTGTGTATATTGGCAGCTCTAATGTGGGAGTTGCAGTTCCTAATGTAGGAAATGCAGTTTCCCCAGACCTGCGCAGAAGCAGAGTCTAAACTGCTTCAATTTATCTTCAGGAAAGAAAATGTCTCAAAAATGAAAATCACACACATTTTCATTGTGGAAGAGTAGATCTTCAAATGAACCTTCCCAGTGCAGCGTGAGTAGGGCTTGCAGCCAAGGGAGAGCAAGAACTCATGGTGGAGGGAAAGTCAGGTTGAGGTATGGGACTGGGATTGATGGGAATGTGGAGGTAAAGAAGCCACTCAAGTTCTTCTCACCCTGGGGGATGACATGAGTCCAGTTTGCAGCTCACCTGGCAGCCTGGCCATTCCAAAGGCTGCAGGACCAGCTGAGTGCAGTGCTGTCCACTTGCAGTCCATGGGAACACTGTTGCATGCCTTTCTGCTTGGAGGAAGGGTGTTGTCTTCATAAGCTTTCATCTGCCAGGAGATTTCTTCAGAGCTGGGGAAACTGAATGAATTTGACCCAAATGTGCTCTTCAAAGGTTGCAAAAGACCAATCCCCTTGATTTTCTACATAACCAGTCTTTCCATGTTGATTGCTTCGAAAAGCAAGGTCTTTCCTGTGGTTGCAAGAACAGCTGGACGCTGAGAGCTCATATGTGGGGGCTGAGAAACAGTCTCAACCTCAGGGGAGGTTTTGTTCCCTGCTGAGCAAAGGCACCTTTATTAGAGGAAGGAAAGCAGGTGTTTGAGGGGAAGGAAATGGGGAAATCCTTGTATTTCTTAGAATATCTATGAAATTCTTAGAGCTTTGAAAGAATCTCCCCTATTATGTCTCTGTTAGCTATGCCCCTATTGCTCCTTTGCCCCTTTGGCATGAGACTGAACATGCATCACTCCTCACTTAGATGAAAGAGGATGGACAACTAGATGGGGTTAATCTTTTCTCCCAAGTATCAGGTGATAGGACAAGAGGAAATGGCCTCAAGTTGTGCTGTGGAAGGTTTAGATTAAATATTAGGAAAAATTTTTACCCTGAAAGGGTTGCCAAACATTGGAACAGGCTGCCCAGGGAAGTGACGGAGTCATCATCCCTGGAGGTATCTGAAATTGGAAATTGAAAGCATGGTGCTTAGTGCTACAGTCTGGTGATGGTTTCCGTCAGTGTTAGGTTGATGGTTGGACTAAATATCCTAAAGGTCCCTTCCAACCTAGACAATTCTATGATTCTATGTGGAGGGACAGAGAGAGGGGACTACAGTAAAAACCTGCCTGTGAAGCAGCAGAAGCTAGCCACAAGAAGGAGCATAGCCCTGACAGAGGGAGGTCACTCGTGAACAAGGGCTCAAATGCAACTTCAGCATCCCCCCTTCTTCTCACCCCCATAGGGCCCCTTCCGAGCCAGGGCCCAGGCCGTCCCTGGTGACTGACGCTGCCCCTCAAGGCCCACTAAGAGTCTATTTCTGCTCTGCTACTCCCCTAAATCATCTTGCAGCTTGGCTGTAGAAGAGCCACTCTTATTTTTCCCCTTGATGGAGGACAAAACAGCATGAGCATCATTGCTTTGCAAAAGGTGCCAGACTGGTGCTCCCGTGCTCGGCTGTAGGCTGGTTACAGCAAACGCAGTGTAAGGGAGATGCTTCCAAGCTATTTCCTGAATATTTGTCCTTGCTTTCTGATTTCTGCTGTGGGAAGGGTTCTTTTTTAAAGAACCAGCCTCTCCCCATGACTCTAAGGGCTGTATGAGCACTGAAAACAGAGAGCCGCCTCCTACCAAGCCTCTGATGTGGGATGAAGATAGGAGAAAGCATCCAGTGATGTTAGTGAGAGTGGGAAGGGAGAGCAGCAGGCGGAAGGCACGAGACAGCACTGGTCACCGTGACAGACCACATTCAGGGATGACTACTCGGCTGTCAACCACATTTTTAAAGTCTTGTAGTGCCTAAGCATTTGCCTCCAGGATAAGAAGCATAATTTAGTTTCCAGAGGTTATTCAGTTCTTGATCTCTGGCTTAATACAGCCAGTGAGGATATTACTCTCAATGACTGTTTTGTGAGGAATGTATCTGGCTTTGGGGAACAAGAATATTAAATTCATTTTGCCTAAATCACTGTCTAACCTTCAGCAAAGAGGAATTAGGGCTAATTTTGTGTGAGGTAAGTTTTGAGGTGGAAGAGCTTGAATTTTTGTGTACTCTGACAGATGTGTCTCAATGTCCCCTAAGCAGTGTCCTTCTAGCACCAAATTGCCCATGGGGAAAACCTGAACTTAAAACTGAATGAGGTTGGTCTGAGCCAGTCACTAACCAGCAAAAGGCTTCAGGGACTATTATCTGTTCTTAGCATGTGCAGCGGACTAGGACTCCATGGTGTTATTTGGCTGGGTGCTGTATGAGTACAAGGGAAGAAATAGTACTCTGTAGTCCTATAACCTGGAAAATAAAGACAAACTTTGAAATTCTGGCCAACTATAGTCAAAGAGAGTTTTACTAGTGACCTAAAAAATCCCAGCATTTCATCCAAATATACAGAAATGATAAAATGCATACATAGGTTATTCAGTGCCTCAGAAGAAGCAAAAAGAGGCAGGAAACCAGCAGACTTTCTAGACTGATCTGTTTGATGATGTTTCCAGACTATTATACTGAAAAAAGCTGTTCAAGAAATACATACGTGCACGTGCATTTGTGCTGTAAAAAAATATACAAAGAAAGAAAGAAGCAAGCAAAAAATGAAGGTATTGCACATCCATTCCCCTACCTGCGTGTTTTCTGATCTCACAGCCCAGCATTCTTTGCGCACCAAAATGTATGAGAAATATAGACACATCTGGGCTAAAATCCTGGAGTCCTAGCCTGGGTTCAACAGTCACTAAGGACTTCAGTGCAGAACTTTTGGTCATGAGTGAGCTGCAGACCTGGCACCTTCCCATGATTTTCCCAGGTCATCTTCCAAGCGTGCAGCCCCCCCAGCACCCAGCTGTGGCCATCCAGCTCCTCGGAGCCAGGGCGGCACCCTCTGTTTGTACCAAACACAATAAGCTGCCAGTCAGATTCGCAGGCTGCTGTGTAATCTTGTGATATTAATAATATAATGATAGCATTATAACTGGACCGTTCAACTCTGTAGTTTGTTCTTCTATAAATGATTTATAAGTTATATGCATTTTATATGCATCTCATTAAAAATGCATTGAAAAATACTATCAAAATACCATTTTGTGGGGCTCAGGCTCTCTTTATTCTTGTTACAGCCATCTGCCATTAAGCTTTAATAACTGACTGATTATAATTTATTAATTTATCACCTGTTCTTTATACAGTTGGATAAAATAATTGTCAGCCAATGTGAAATGGTCTCCTATTGTGTTATTAATCCTCAAAGCAATTAGAAAACACACTGATTGCACAAGCCATTGAAAATGGGCAGTAACTCATGTTAGAAACAATCTGCAGTGCTCACATCAGCACACTTAGTGTGTGATTGGTAATAAGGTTTCTGTCGGCAGTGTGAATTTGAAAGGGGCAGATTAACTAAGGAGGATTCTATTTTTATTTATTTATTTTAAAATAAGTCTGGATTTTTAGGGCTGGCAACAGATGTGGGGCTTCCAGCTTCTTTTATGGATCCTATGGGCACAGCCTGAGAAAGGTAACACCAACTTTGTACAGTGTCAAACTGACGCTTCTCAAACCTGCTTTGGAGAGATTTCTGCCCCTGCTATCTTCCCCAAGAATGAAAGGGTAATTTAGGTGTAGCTATAAGCATCAAATCATTTAGGGGATTGACTTCAGTCAGTTTTGGATGAATGCATCAGACTTCAGTATCTCTCCTTTGATTTTTATCTGCCAGGGTTTCAACATGGGTTAGCTGTGGGCTTTCTGATATGGATATTTAGAGTATGTGAAAAGGGTTGGAGCCGAAGGTTTGCTGAATCCAACAGCTGTCATTCAGCAAAGCCGTTTGCTTACTTTGCCACTGTGAAGGAGACATGCAGGCCACCCCAGATGTGAAGAAGTTCCTTATCTCCCATCCTATTTGCAGCGCAGACTTCCAGCTACCCGTGTTACCATACCTCTGACACTAAAAAGTCACATTCTGGTAATGCTGTTCTCAATGCAGATTTAACTGCTTTTCTGGTGAAAAGACAGAAAAGGGAAAAAAAAAAAAAAAAAAAAAGAAAAGCTGCCACCAACATCAGAGAGCAGAGCCTCACTTCTGAGGAAAGCGGCTGTAAATGTTTCTTTGTCCTAAATTAAGCTGCCTCTTGTGTGTGTGCTCAGTTGGGGACCGCACTGGTGGGTCAGGCAGAGTGGAGGTATAGAGCTGCCAATTACAGTGATATTTTGCTCCAAATTGCTTGCAATGGTCTGGGAGAACTTTTATTTTAACAAGATGATTGCCTAGATATAAAAACTGTCAATGTTTTGGTCTTGAACAAGGCTCTGGGCAGGCTCAGGGAGACATTTTTCACCTCGCTCTTCTGTCTGCAGAAATACAGTGAGCAATACACACCGTGAGCAAAACAGGTCTGACCACCAGTGCCATGGAGTGACTCCAGAGTACAAGAAAATCTCGAGTCTTCCATCAGTAGCATGCTACCTCTCTGTAACGATAGCATAGTTAAATTATTCCTTCTTCCACCAACATTTTGGCCTGTCTTTGCTGTTCCATTCCAGGGCTTGAAGCTTCTCCACAGCTAAAGCTGGAGAAACTGCTTTGACAAAAAGACCTAGAAAAACTGATGTTGAACTGAACGTTTTGGTAGATCTGTACTTCTTCCTTCTACAAGGAACCCAAAGCAGAACTAAAGAGCTAATTCTTGATGTTCTTATAGTATTTCTGGCTTTTCTGGAAGTAAAAATCAGAAGAAGTCTCATGCAAATGTTTGTCCTTCTGAGACATCCAAGACAATTGTGTGGATCTAAGGGTTTTAGATAAAGCAAATATAAGCAGAATGAGTTCTTTTTCTCTAATCTTGAGAAACTTTCCCATCTTAACCCTCCAGCATGTCCACAGATAAAATTCTGACTGTAGAAAATCCTCAGAAAAGATGCAGGCACTGTAACTGTCTAGCACTAAAAGTGCAAACCTTTTTGCCTATATAAGCCTCATCTGAGGTGAGCACAGAATGGATCTTCCACTCCTTCCCACCTCTCTAGACATACACAAGACTGCTCTACCCTCTTAAGCTAGGGCAGTAACTACAATCTCTTCATTTTAGCCTGCAGCAGAGCATTTGCCCTCTGTCATGACTCATAGCCAATTAATCATCTTTTCATCAGATTTGGATCTCATGGTTCTTTTTAAATCAAGTTCTCAGCACCAGCTGGGGAGCTCCTGGGCTTGGGACCCAGTTGTGGCATGCTGACACAGGCTAGCAGGTAGGTAATTTTTCAAATGGTAGATTGACAACTGTTACTGTCTGTGTTTTCACTGCAGGCAGAAGGTCTCCTGTTAAGGTTAATCTTGCAATGTCAATTGAGCCACAATGCATATGCCCCTTCTTTAGTATAAGAACATCATGGAAGGGAATTCACCTTCAAAACAAGACTCAGTTGCCCATGTAATAGACCTCCCTGGCTGCTTCTGTCTGCAAAGTTGGCTATCTATATAATGCACCAGGAAAAAAATTCACAGGTGAAGTACAGTGTCACAAAAACTCTGATTCAAGACGGGGTACCAATGGCCTTTTCCTTCAGCAAAATCATTATCTAAGGAATCTTTCATATTGTTTACCCATGACAAAATTCCAATCTGGAGGTCACTGGATTCTTTAAAAGGGCTAACAATCACACAGGAAGATCTTTGTTGCAAAAATGTCGTTGAATTCCATGTGGGTCTAAACTCAAGTTTTGTTTTGGTATTCTATGTATGACATGACAAAACTGGAGTATTTGAGTTTGGAAAGCCTGCAGAAAAGATGCTGGAGGACACTGCAGAGCAGAAGAAAACAATCCTGCTAAATTCTTGTCCATACTGCCTGCTGGGAGATATTTCCAGGACAGAATATCCAAGACAAAACACTCTGATTTTTCTGCCAAAGGAGCTATCTAGTACTTTCCAAAAATAGCATGGGACTGAATGAATGTTTATACAATATGGAGGAGCAGTGAATCAAGACCAGGGGTGAGGTGAGGAATGAGATGATGGTATAGAACTACACCCACCTATGTGAGTGTATGTAAATTGGAGTGATTTTCTGGGCACCGAGAGGTGTGGTAAAACACTGGGGAACTCAACATTCAAATGCTGCGACTGCATCTTCAGCACTGAGGGTCCAGCCATTGTGAAAACGGATCCTGAGCTTCAATTCGTAATCCCACTCTGAATGGAAAACACCTCCCCCCGAGATTTGGGTTTTCTATACAAACCAGAAGGAAGAAGAGACAACAGCTTCACCTGAGTTAATTCTGAAGTGAAGACATATGATCCTCTGACACACAGGATCATTTATCCTCTTATATGGGAAAACCTATTATTAGAGCTTGACGGAAATGTTTAAGAGACTCACAATAATGCTGCCTACCTTCACCTTTAAATACTGATTAATAGTTTAGTGCTGACTTCTCATCCTTGCTTAGACTCTCCTTCTTAGGGAAAGTCTTGTGAAGGTAACCTATTTCTTTAACAAAGCTGTGCTGTAGTGTGGATGATGAGGACAGGGAATATCCTGGGGAGATCCTCTGCAAAACACCCTGCAGGCATTTGCATCAATTAGCTCCACCACCAGGATGTAGCTGCCTGTGGGCCAGGTTGTTGCCTATTATCTCTTGAAGTGAAGATCATTTTTGATAGGCTAAGTGGGAGGCTTTTGCTTATGAGAATGAGTTCACCCAGGGGTGCTCAAGTTAGGGGTTCCTCAGTAGTCTTTTTAATATATAGAGTGATTTGTAAGACAGTCTTTAAAAAAACAACACATCTTTTTCACTTCTCCTGTTGAATTTTACTTGATGTGCTGCAGTTCATTGTTAGAACTTCTGAGCTTTGATGAGCCCATGTGGTGTCACATTCCCAGGATGCGGCCCAAGGCAGTATCACAGTGGGGTAACTACCGTCAAATGGTGTCACTGGTCCAGTTCTGACTTGAAAAGAGCATCGCTGACACCTCTTACTACAGTTTTTTGGCTTTCTCCCAAGGTTCCCTCCCCAACAGATGCTGAAATCCCAGCAGAAAGCAGGGATGGACATAACAAAGCAAACGCTCAGCATTGTTAATTAGTAATTAAGGTCTCTTAAAGCAGGTAATATCACAAAGAATCAAAAAAAGGAAGGTTTATTGGACCTCTAGCCTCAAAAGATTTTTCTATTGTACCTATCACAGCATTTCATCATGACTCATTTTTAATGAGTGAAAGAGGGGAGGACGTCCTGCTGTTAGTTACTCAGAGTATAAATCCAGAGTAGTTCTGCTGTCTCCAGTCTGCTACAATGGTAGCAAAAAGCAAATTTGCAGCCAGGCTACTGCTTTCATGAAAACAGAAGCAAGAGAAACAGAAGAAAAAAGATATATATATTTAGAGAGAGTATCATTAAAAGCCTGAAAGACCTTTTTAAAATGTAGCTCCTGGGGGAAGGTCTCATTATGTTTGTACAGCACTTTGCACAACCGAGCCCTTCTGAATTCCGTTTCTGGAAGCTGCAGACATATCCAAAAAAACAACAGCACCAAATATCATTTGGTTAAAACATTTATTTGTGACAGATGTATTAGGAACAGTATTTGAGGAGGAAGAGAGCTGGGGTTGATGGACTCTGACAAAATTCCATTGCAGTGAGTCACATTTTAATTGAAAAAGAATAAAAGAAAGCAAGGGTGGGGAAAAGACATGGGTGAAAATCAGAGGTCACCTGCCGTTGTGATAACTTAACTGAAGTTTTGGAAATGAATCATCTCAGCAGGCAGTGGAAGGTTTCACCTTAGGCAGTGACAGGAAATGCAGGGCTGTAGCTGTGTGCAGAGCATTTTGGGCTCTCGATCAGCTTTTATTGATTGGGAAAGTACAGCTGTGCTCAGAAAGTCCTAGCTTTTCTCTCATTTTCAGTTCCACAGAAAGGAAAATCTCGAGCAGCCATTTTCAGCTTCTCTTTCTCGGAAGCAATGGGGTAAGTGGGAGGGGAGTTCACAGGAAGAAGACACAAAACTCACAACTTTACTCACATGTCTAATGAAATCACACGCTGTCAGTGGCACAAACAAAAAAAACCCAACAAAACAAAACAAAAAAATCAACAAACAACAAAACCAACAACCCACACCCTTGCTCGAAAGAAGAGATGCAAACAGATGCCTAAGAGAAGACTCTATTGAGAGGTCCTTCAAAAAGTTTCTCTTCTGTTCATGAGCACACAACTATCCAGGACATCCCTCTCTGGGCATCAAATTTCCTGGAATGGGAAATGATCTTGACCAGAATATGAGCTTAATGCCTGTATCTGTAAGCCAGAGGTTTCCAAATTCCTGCTGCCAAGAGTGGGTGTTATTATCTGTGGCGTCTCCTCTGTCTAGGCCAGGCTGCAGTGAGCATCAAAATAGCTCACATCCCACTCATAGTAAACTTATTTTGGTAAGCCATGCTCATATGCCTCTGGACGTGTTTGCCCTCGGGGTGAGATGGGAACGTGTCACCATTTGCACTTGGTGTGGTACAACCCTGTGGTGGACTCAGAAGCCCAGGAACGCATTAAATGTAAATGCTTTAATACCTCTGTATCTGGTTGCAAATGCCTTCTATATCAAGCTTAATATGTCTTGGGAACTAATTTTATCTACAGATAGGTAAGCACTGCATGATGTCTCTGCTGGCTCAGATGTCTGTGCTGCTGTTCATCTCATCCTGTGGATATGATGAAGACAGGCAGTCTCTTCTTAAAATCATCCTGACCATTAGATACCAAATCGTGTGAACCAGGAACTAGCTCCAAAGAGCCTTGACAACCTCTGAGGTCTCTTCACAGACCTTTGCTTTGTCCAGAATTACCTTTGCTTTTGCTTTGGACAAGGGTGGCCCATTTGAAGGCTGCCTCCTAAAGAAACCATGGGTGACTGAGCAGCAATTCAGTGCGCAGGAAGAGTAAGCATTTCCATTTTGTTGTGAAAGGACCAGAAATTACATGGTGCTTAAATACATGCTTAGATGGATAAATATGGGCCTGTGCATGTGATACCCTACTGAATTAGTGCACATTTATATCATGTGAGCTGTACCACCATTTCTAGGAGAGCCCCACTGAACCCGTAATACATGTGCGTGGCTTATGTGTTCACTGGCCATTTCAAAAAAGAACCAAGCTGCTGGGAAAGTAAGTCAAATGAGATTGTAGGCTGTGAGATACAAAGTTTTAAAAGAAGGTAAAACTCTTCGTGTATGAGGGATGCCAGGCTGAAGAGCCTCACAGACAAAAACTTACAGACAGAGTTAATATGGAATAAAGATTTTTGAAAACTCTGAGACGAGATAGAATTTAAGCACTACACCAGATTTTCTTGTTTCCTTATTTTGTGCTTAAAAATACTTATGAAATCATATGCAAAACAAGAATTAACAAATCTCCACCTCAAAAGAAAAGGGCAAAATAAAACCAGAACCCCCTCACCTCCTGTCACCCTTAAAATCCCCCAGCATTTGCACAGTCTGACGCATGTGAAATGAAGCATTAAAAAGGTAGGAAACTCCAAAAGTTACAGTATCTCACAAAAGTTTTCATGGCTGTAGGAGATATGTGTCATATTTTCCTTGTGAAAAGTAACTCAGAATGTCTGATTATTACTATTAATGTACATTGTAAAATATGAAGAATATGAAGCGCAGTAGAGTGATTGCAAACTGTAGAATGTAGTCTTTCTAATTTGAATATTGTATATCCACTTCGCTCACCTATCAATGGTCCAAAATCCTGCAAAGGAAAGACCAAATAATTACAAAAACCCTTGGTGATTTCATTAAATGCACAATTTATCATAATTTTGTGTTTCCTGTGCAAGCAGCACACATATGGGGAAATCTGTACCAAAAGTCTATTCCCAAGAGAGTCTTGTGGGTCTGAGCATCACAGCAAATTGCTCGTAAATGTGTAAGTGAGATTGAAAGTTTGTTTTGATCTCTGAAGCTTTGCCTGGCTTGGGCATGAGCAAACCAAAGTGCTGCTGGTCCTATGATGCCTTTGTGCTTCAGGGAAGCAAGTGTTGGTATTTAAGCTGGGGGTAGTGGTAGGATGTTGAGGGGTTTTCCATGGTACAGAGGTCCAATCAGGGAATCCACATGTTTACAAAGAAAATCTTTGAGCATGTGGTATGGATCTTCTTTAAACACATCAGGCTTTTGGCTTTTCTGGGAAAGAGAAAAAAATATTGCCAGGATTTGGATACTTTTAGTACAAATTGTATGCAAATTGCTATATCTCAAATGAATTCTCATGTACTTTGTCATGGTTTGGGCCATCCAAAGCTCATAGATGAACACCCTGCCTGTTTAAAAGGGTAAATCTTAAGTGTGTGAATATTGAGCAGGAATTTGTGGTGGTGACAACAGCAAGTTCTGAATCACTAAGACTGCTTGCATGTCCGTCATCGCTGGTGTACCTGAGCACCGCGGAGCTTCACGTGTCCCTCCTCACACACCCCAGTGAGAAGGGGAAGAATAATCTTTCTAGGGTCTTCAAATATAGATACTCCATGATGGAGAGCCTGTGACTCAGGAGGGGCTAGAACTGACATCTCCAAAGTCCTGCATTAGTGTGCTGCTGTCTCAGCCTCCCTCCTGTTGTTGGTCTTGATGATAATGGAGCAACAAACTCCTCTTATGGGACATCAGACTGGGTCTGCCTTGTTGGAGTTGATTAGAGAGATGAGCTGGGTGCATGTGTCTCTGTGCGTGTGTGATGGGGTCTGACATGAGGACTGCAGAAATATACACATTCTGTGTTAACATCTATCAACTTATAAGTGGTCAGGCTTGTAAATGTTTTGGTTAGAATTTGAAGTTTTAATTGGCTTTTGTAGATATTCCTATATTATAGATTATACAAGATTTCCAGCTTTACTGGTACGAGTATTAAAGAACCACTTTTAAAATTATGGTCAATATAATTGTTTTTTATTGAGATCTCTCTGAAAGCTGGGGGCTATTTTATAAGTAAAATAACAAATAACATCAGTATTGCTCGTTTCTGTACAAATCTAAATTTAGGTAGGTCATGCATAACAAGTGATGTTATGATTTGAAAATGTTTCATTACATTACATTAATATTTCTTAAAAGGCATGGATCACATCACACACAGTTGTTAGCTTTATTGTTAATCAGATCTTTCTCATTAACACACTGTACTTAAAACTGAAGTCCCCTAAAACTGACTAAGTAATGTTAAGTGTAATTTCTGAAACTACTGTATTATGCTGTCCTGGGTATCTTGGGATTACTTATTTAATGAAATATTCACCTCCTAAAATAAATCCTTTCCTTTCTACCATTAACTTCTCACAATGTTTTAAGGACAAATACAGGCACAGTGTCCTTTCAGGAGAAGGTTGAAGTTATTAGGTGTTTGAGAGATTCTGATCAGCAAATGCCAAACCTAAACTTGTCACAACTGTACTTATAATAGCTGAACTTTCCACCTCCCCATGAGTGGCCTGTCTTGTCACACTTATTCTGCCTGACCTACTTTCAAGCTCCACACCTAAGGATGTTAAAGAAATTTCTGCATCTCTTGAATGAGGACAGAAATAGTTCTCATAATGCTGAATCAACAAAAAAGAGTCCATGGCTGGGGACCTCTGCCTCCTGCTTCCTGCAAAAGGGATTTTCCTTTTGAAGCCCTGGACTGTTTCCAGTACGTCACTGCATTCACTGTTTCCACTTGCATTCACTGGCTGAGGAGTTTTGTGATAAGGTGGAGATGCAAGGACCTCAAGGCACTTTGCTGAACTGATGCCATGGCTTGAGGGCAAAGAAAATAGGGAAGTATACTGGACTACAGGTATTCAGTAAAAGTGTTCATCCTGCTGTACTGTCTGTATTTGGAAAGGGCTCCAACGCATAGAGCTACGTATAAGCTGCTGACATGAAGGATCAGGGCATGGGTAAAGCTCAGTCACAGCATCGTCCATAGATAGCTCTCCTGGACAGTTTTCTGGCATGGTTTCGGGGTAGCTGGCAACCTGACCAAGGAGTGAAGGGGCAATCTAGATGTCTGGGCATCAGTTGTCCCATCCAGGGACAGGATCTGTCCTTTTTGACTTAGTACAGACATAGCCACAGAGACTTGGCATTGGAATACTTAATGATAGCAAAATCCTGTTCATTTATTTATGTGTCTGACTACGACAATGATGAATACGGTTTTAAAACCACTAACAAATTGCCTTGTTCTTCCCTCATTCATGGCTTGAATATGTGTCCAGGCAAGTAATTGTACTCAGGGCCATTCCCTGGCACTGGGCCCAGGTGCTCCGTCTCCTTCAACTAATCTGTTTTATCATGGCAGGTGGGTTGGCTGCATCCAAGCTGTCTATTGGGAATGCTCTTTGGTCCATGTTACCTTCTAAATTGTACCTGGGGATTTTTTTCCGAGAATGCTACCTGGCATATACCCAAACTGTGCCAGGGACCACCAACAGTGGTGATGATCAAGCTCATTTTCTTGGGAGTGACCCTGTCATTGTTTAATTTATTGGTATAGATGCTGCCTGAAATTTTCGTGTGAGTTCTTG
Organism: Scolopax mira; assembly: GCA_004320125.1. Classification (NCBI taxonomy): domain Eukaryota; kingdom Metazoa; phylum Chordata; class Aves; order Charadriiformes; family Scolopacidae; genus Scolopax; species Scolopax mira. The sequence goes on from BJBW01005679.1 coordinate 82,940, forward strand.
GTGCTGCATAATTAATATTATCTTATTGAAAACGAATTATAATGAGGAAGAAGATCATCATTTCTGCTTTACATGTCAATAAACTAAAACCCATAGGACGAAATCCTCAGAACTCAGTGGGAGTTATGCCTATAAGCAGCCTATAAGTTTACAAACACTTTTTGAGATTCGCACCAAAAAATCCCCAGAATGCAGAAAGGATTTTTGGACTGGATATGGCAGCAGCTTCTCCCACTGGAGATACAGTTGGCAGGTTTCAAAGAGTGCTTTTGTTCGCCCAAAGAAATAACCTTTGTCAAAAGGGAAAGTTGGGGCAGGGAAGGGTGTTCATGCTGATGTGGAGTATGGGGCTGGTGACAAAGAATTGTGCATGAAGAACTGTGACAATGAATGGAGCAGGGCAGGTCTCTTGTGTAGGCTTCACATACATGTCAGCACTGCTGCCAAATTCTCATTTGCCCCAGCCAAATCTGTGCATCTCACCGTTCCTATGGTGGACTTATTGCATGAACATTATAACACTCTTAAGGTCTACAGATGCAACTCTGACATACAGGATAGCCATGAACCTCAGCTTTGTTCTAACCACAACAGATTTTTTTCTAGCAAATACACAGCTTACAGACAACTTTTCATCTTCACTGGAATTGCTTAACTTTTAGAAGCTTCAATAAATGTTTTGTCTTTTGCACATGTGTAATTCTGCTAAATGAAACAGCTACTCTATGTAGGAACCGGTTTCTAATGTCAAACTTTTACTGGAAAGCCAGGAGGGACTACTGTATAGCAGTAATCAGGTTCTGTGTTTCTTCTCCTGCTCTGCTGAACCAGCACTTTGTAATGAGTCTATTGCCAAAGGACAAATGCTGCTTTTCTTTTTTTTTTCATACCATGGCAATTCTGTGTTTTTCAGAGCAGCACCACAAAGGTGAGAATTAGTGGGGAGGGAATGTTATCCTCCAGCAACAGAATTCCAGTACCATCTGCTGGTAGGAGAAATGTGGGTTTAGCTTGGACCTCCCCCGCTAAATCTGTATTCTGTCTGTGTGAGGCAGTTCAGTGTTTGTTAATTAATTACTCATGTCAGTCAGAGACACTCAGCTAACACCAGTCATATCTTAACAAATGGGCTCCTCACACCTTTCATAAATATTTTATCTACTGGATTCAGCAAGAATGGCCCAGTTTTCAGTAAAGGAACACTTGGTTCAGACATCAGGTCCCATCTGACTAATGGTGTAAGTTTGGTGATCTTATGTCTCACATCAGTGTGAGTGTCTGAGAAACGGCAAGTAGTTTTGCAACATGAACATTTGGGGCAATATGATTCCCTTTTGGCAGATGCAAAACTCAAAAAATGCATTACATGACTGGATGCTGGCAGATCCTTGGGTGTCAGTTCCCAAAATATTGACAAACTTCTGGTTGTCTGTGGAGCATTTGATGATTCACCTTATGGGCCATGATTCTGCAAAGCACATCTTTAATTTTAAACTTTTGCTCCCATACCATTGAATTCAAGGTTTGGGGAATTCACTGTCGGGCTGAGGTCATGTTTCTGGACCTCTTCCTGACCTTAGTTCAAAACATCAGTCTGGCTTAGTCTAGACTGCAGCTGTGGGTATCTGCAGAGACACTCAAGCAGTCTTTAATAGGACTAGCATAGGCACAAGCAGGAATTAGCATGTTTCAGCATAAGCTTCAACATCGGTACCTGAACTAATTGCTAAAATTAGTTCGAACTCTGTGTGTGTGCTGCAACTACATTTCTAACAGGTCTGTCTGATAAAGCACATTATCCTCAGTTATTTTCTGAACAGCCATTTATCAAAATCCTTTTTGAAAGTACATATGATGACTGGACCTTATATTATAGCAAAATTATCTGTAATATTTTATATATTACTAAAATACATTCCAAGTTCTACTTTATATTGTGTATTATTATACAAACACAAATTATTATAATAAAGATGGAGACAAATTGTGTATTTAAATGCACATTCTTTAATAAGATTAAGCTTTCTGCAACTGTATGAACGGTCTTCAGGTGATTGTAGAAGCATTGTTTGCTTATCTAGCACAAAAGACAAGTTACAAGATAAGTACCCTTCATTACTTTTCGTTGCAACCTTCATATATAAAGGTTTTAACAGTTTGTTATCGTACAATGAAAAGCAAGATGTCTAATAACAGTTTTTAGAGATTTTAAAAAATCTTTTCCTCTGACAGAAATGCAAATATTTATCTTCTTTAAAATCCCTAAATCATCCAAATTATATGTGTTGCATGAACTACGTCTAAAGCCTACGTAGCATTTGTTGTACTTCATGTGGTTGCTAAAAATATTACTACTTTATTATAGAATCATAGTATATAGTATCATATTTATTATAGTATCATAGAGTTATCAAAAATTAACTTTACAAGTTTAATGGAAAACAAATCTTAATCATAAGGATAAATTATAATGACTAATGATGATAAAACATCCTTACTGTCTATTTTAACACCATTTCAGTCTTTAAATATTAATATACTGTAGGTTGATTACTATTATTCTTGGAATTAAATGATCTTTGTTATATTAAAATAAATCATGAAACATTAATTTCAGTGTTGCACTTACAACATTAGTTCTGTGATGTGTGATACAGAGGTTGAAACTTTCAGCTAAAACTCAGACCTTCAGCTTTCTCTTTATGTGACAAAAAGTCTTCATAGATTCTCACGTAATTTAGCATCCCATTCAGACTTCTGATTGGTAGATTTTGATGTGCCACTGGGGATTTGGGGTGCAGTATTATGTTCAATTTAATCTGATGTAACCTGCTTCCCCCTCTCTGCCCTCACTCACATATTCCTGTCCCTCCCTCACAAAGCATCTGCAGATGACACGAATGTGCAGTGAGTTGACATGGAAACTAACCACACACAAGAAAAAAAAAAAAATTTGTTTTCTGCTGGTTTAGCAAACAGACCTGATTCTTCAAGGTGATTGTTAGATGTGATGTGAAGGGCAGCTGGGGCTGGGAACAGGTTAGACCTGGACATCTTCCTTTGGTGGCTGCCTGCTGTGACATTGGGGTAAGTGTTAAGTGATGTTATGTCTCTGTGTACTTAACATTTTTACTGTCTGTTTCTCCCAATTTTGAAGCTTGCTTTTCCCTGCCACAGGATGCAAGAGACCCAGGATACCAAAAAGGACCAAAATCCTAGAAGTTATGATGAAATACTAAATTAAGGGAACCAAACATGCTTTGCTTCTCGTACACATCCATGGTAGAAGAAATGCAAGAAATCCTGCCCCCTCTGCAAACACAGGAGGGGATGCTAGAGGAAGAAATGAGATCCAAAATCTTGAAACCTACACACAAATTACTCCTCCCACCCCAAAGTTGTGGCTCTCAGAGAGGAAGGGCTGATATGGAGCAATGGCCAGGCTTTCCACCACGTTTAGTCAATGTTACTGTAATAAATGCGTCCTTAACATGTACAGCTTTGATGCATACAAATATATAACTATTAGATGGGCTTTACCAAGACAAGGATTACTAAGAAACAAGTGTCGTAGGGTTGCTAAGGATTTTAAACATGTAAGGTTTGAAAAGATCAATTTGCCATTTTCCTCATTCATTTTGAAAGCAAGCACAATGCATTCTCAGACTGCACAAGAACTTTATAGAAAAAAAATGCATTTCATAGCTATTAAAACTGTCATCTGTCAAAGAAATCATTAACCCAAGTGTCTGAAAAGATAGAAAATATCTTCTGAGATTCATTAACTAGGAATTTTTAATCACTGCTGCACAGCTTGGATTGTTTTTTAAATGGTGTCAGTATTGAAGAGGACACCTGTCTACTCCCAGATTCCAGTTCCTGTGGCAGAAGTGTCATGATGTATTCAGAGCTCCTGGCTGGGCTTCCAAAAGCTTTTTTGTGAGAAGCAGGTTTAGTTTTTGTCCCAAAAGTACAGAGACACTGAGACATGGAGCAAATAAAATTTAGATCCTCAAAATTATTTACATAACTAATTCTCCTGGGCTTTAATTTACCTTTCGCTCTCCTACATGTCTACCCTTCAAAGTGGTTCATCTTCCAGAAATCTTGACAATTTACTTCTTTCTGGAAATGAAGGCCTTTCAGGCATCTCCTCTTAATGAACTGAAATTAGTAATTACTTGCAAACCCTTTGGCCCATACTAGTGACTCCATTTCCTAATCTTTCCTGCAGGCCTGTTCCAGTTGCAATACATTTTTGTGAACTGCTTGTTTTATTTAATTTGCCTCTTCATTCCCATTTGCTGAGTTATTTCATCAAATATGCGTTGCTGAGAAGCATTAGAAATGTGAGATGCTTTGATAAAAATCAAAGTTCATGTTTCTTTTATGTGCTGGGGGGTGGGGTGTGGGTTGGCTATTTTTTTTTCTTTTTTTCCCCTCACCATGTTTAGTTTTCCATTCACAGAAAATACAAAGAATGTTTGTACATAAGTTAACCTCTCAACAGAGAATAAAAGGTACTTTCCTTCCCCTTTCTCAATAGAAAACCAGGAGAAAAGCCTACTCTAGTGTAGGCAATTTCATATACTGGGTCCATGGGCAGTTGTAAAGATTTCTTGTTAGATTTGTACTATTCTTACTTTCAGCACAACACACGAAATCAAACCTGGCAGGTTTTGCGTTACACACATAAATAAACATTTCTGTGGGAAAATATACATGTGAAAACCAATTAAAAAAATAAAATTGGCAGTACTGCAAAGCTTAACTCATGGGAGTAACTCTTTGCATGGTACTTATGTCACCCAAGTGTTTTAAAAATGGTCACTTGGACATACGTTTTGCAGAAACTTAGGCAAGATAGTGATATTATCTGCCCAAGGCCACAGAGAAAGTCAATAGTGGAGGAAGGGTTTGACCCAGCACTTGAGTCTGGGTTTTCCTTTGGCCTTATCAAGTACGTAGAAGCTTACAATGGGGGAGTTTTTGTTTTCTCCAGGTCTGCACAGGGTCCTTAAGGAAGAAACACAGGAAAAATGGTGCAATTAGATATACTCACTTCAGAGGCTTTGACCAAGGAGACTCCTGTCAAAACCTCTGTAGTCTCTTCTCTGCTTGCTGAATGATAGCAGGGAGCACAGGCTTTCAGAAAACAGAATTCTAGAGCACATATCTCATGCAGACAATCTAAAAGGCTATGGTTTCTAGAGTTTATAGAGTCTTTGAAACCATACCACCACAGATGCAGCAAAATGGAGCTAGTATGCCACTAGGTCGTGGAGTCACTGCTCATCCCACTGTGCTCCTGGGAGTTAGGAAAATCTGACTATCATCTCATCTTATGGTGGGGCACTGATACTTCCAGGCTTCACTTCCAGGCTCAGAAGTCAGCAGCTGCTGTTCTCCAACTCAGAAAGTCTGGATTTGGTCAGGCCTTCAAAGACAGTAGAATATGAAGAAGCAGTAGAATTCCCCGCTGTAGATAGTGGGGAATATTCAAACAGTCAACCATTTACTTATTTCAGTGTTTCATCATCTCCTCCTCCCACCACTTCATCCCCTTCCCCCATTTCTGTGTCCCAAGGAAATTTCTTAGGTTTCTACTTTTCTTCTGAAATGGAACATTGCAATTGTTTCCCCTAAATTGTGAGATTTCCCCAGACTTTGCTAAGGTTTTGCTTACCCTATTGTAATGGTACTACCAGACTCTGACTAGCTAAGCTACTAACATTTCTACACTTACTGCTATTTTACTCATACCCATTTGGAAACAGTCCCAGTGGAAAGACTTCTGGTGCTGATCAATGAAGTGAAGACAAGGGCAAACGACTGCTTTAATGAGTTTCCACGGTGTCACTAAGCACAGAAGTGAGTTGATAGTATCCTTCCAGCTCCAGCAGTTGCTGCAAATATCTGGTTTAACTCATGAATGTCCTTGCCTGTTTGTTATTAACCCAAGGCAGCCTTCCACAAGGACAGCTGGTGGAGGGCTCTGTAGGAAAGAGTCTGTCTAGTTTGTACCAGGTTACTTAAAACAGTCCAAGAACTGGGTTTGAAACAGACTTTCTGATGGCCCTGAACTGGAGGAGGGAAAACCAACATGTTCTGCTGCAGCAGTGGAGCTAATGGATGGTCACCTGCAGTCAGCAGAGACAGATCCAGATGAAGAAGGACTATCTGTAGGCAGTCCACATCATGCTGCACATAGCATGTGTGGATAAGGCAGGGAGGTCACCAATAGTCTTGGTTACCTTGGATTTCTTCCCATTGCACAGGACAGTGGAGTTAGACCACAAGAAATCTGTTCAGAGGAGGAAACAATGTAGACACAAACCTCACACTTCACTGCCTGCACACTAAAATTTATGTTAAAAATTATGCTTGTCTATTTACATATATAGAACTCCCCACATGAATGCAGAATGAGGCAATAAACACAGCCCAGACCTTTGTCCTGGTGGCTGGGAATATGATGAGAAATATGATGAAAAACTCAGGTGATGCCTGCCTGATTTTGCTTGGGTGGTGAGAAAGGTTAGGCAGCAAAAGCAAAGTTTTCCTGGTCTGAGATACGGTCTCAAAGAAGTTGTAAAGTTGTAAATAATTTCCTTCTTCCAGGTGCAACTGAGTGGGCTGAAGATGTTGCCCTGTCCATCAGGAGGTTGTTGATCCTGCAGCAGAGCATCCCATATCCAATTTCCCTTGCTCCACACTCCAGCTTCCTGCAGGAGCAACTGTGGGTGATTTTCCTGAAGGGAATTAGGCAGTGTAGAATGAGCACACAAAGCACACTGCCAGCAGAGCTGCTGGCCTGGAACATTTTGGGTAAAGGCAATGACATTTCAACTCTATCTTATAGTGTTGCAGCTATTTAGTGAGCCAAGGATCCCACCTCAGCCTAAAATGTTTTGTAGTACCAGTTATACCACCAATATCAGCCACTCTCATTCACTATGGAACCACCACCGGCAGAATCACAGCAACAACCCTTCTGTCAGCTGATGAGTGGGGTTTGTCAGCACAGTTCACATCAGTGCAGTTTAATTTTAGCAGAACAATTTTGTTCAGAAACTCAATGTTTTCTCACATGTAATCAAATAGCTGCACTTGATGACCTTTGAAGCCCAAGTTGGTCCCAAACTATAATTTGCCCTAGGAAATAAAAACCTAGTTTTAAATGCCTTTTTGAAAGCAGTATTATTTTCACAAAAAACCCCACGTCCCCCAAACCTTCCCCATCATAGTAATATGTGTAAAAGACATGGGTAGTCCGATTTCTTACACTTGTGCATACTGAGAGTAGCACCTTTGGGGCTTTCGACAAGCATGAGGAGGCTTAGCTGTGTAAAGTGGAGGTTTTTTGCAGTACAGACCAAAACATTTCTCATATTTCCCTCTGAAAAAACACTCTCAACTTTGTTTGAGGGTAACGCTTGCCCATGACAGGGTGGGGGCTGCAAGGAGGAGGGCAGGGCAGCAGGGGAGCTTGCTGCTCCCTGAAGGTGACAGGGGATGGGATGCCATCACACCTTCTTGCTGCAGCAGCCACTTCCATGGGGACTCTTTACCCCAAGAGCGGATCTAGGGTATCACAAAGCCGTGGTGCTTGTGCAGCATGACCAGCAGCCAGGGCACTTCACGCCCCAAAGATGTGGGCAGAGACTCCTTGGGGTGAAAGGGAGCACATTACACTTCAAGCTCTTGTATTTGAAGCTTTGTCAAGTATTTGATGCTTATCGTTTTTCACTGCAGTGTGTGGTGTCAGCCACCTTTTCTGGCTTTAAAGTAGTATCACCACCAGTATCTGATCTTCTCACACTCTCAAGATCTGGCCAAGATCACTTTTGCTTTCACTGCAGGGGTGAAAGAACTACAGAATGTCAAGGGTCTCTTCTTCACCTTATCAATCCCTCTTGCTTCCTCTTAAAATGTGTTTGCAAACTTCTTCTATGAGCAGCTAGTTGGAGTGGGGGAATCCCAGTGCAAGGAGTTCTGCCCTCTCTGCCCATCCAGTTGATACAGAGGCTTAAACCTCTGACTTTCCCTAATTCTCTGCTACTTTCACTTGTTGAGAAGAGGGTTTCTTAGGTTTAATTTATGCTTTTACACAGTGCACATGCTCATGGTATCTGAGCTTCCTCTCGTTTAGTCCTCTGCTGAGATTCCTGCAGTGTTAGTGTTCAGAAGCAATTGTGACCCATGTTCCTAATCAGACATAAAATGAGAGAAAAGCTGTTTATAAAACATCATTTTTATGTGCCCTGTGGATACTTCTGTGTTGCAAATCTCCAAATTATTACAGAGTGATTGATTATCGATTTCGCTGTTTGAAATTCAAATCTCTGCTCTTCTCAGAAGGTCTGACAGAATTTGACACAAAATGATTACTTAGTTATGGATTTTTTTTTTTTTTTTGGGGGGGGGGGGGGGGGGGGGTGGGGGGGTGTGTAACTAATCCACATAATTTAATAAAATATTGAAAAGTGATTTTACAAGAGAGTTCCAGAACCTGAAAATGGGAGGAGGAATCTTCCTTTAGTAGCTTGTTTAGGATTTAGATATTTTCTGGATTAGCCTGTTAAATTTGATTTAGATCCTGATTCAGCAGAGCATTTTAGTACTGCTTACTTTGCTGAAATGAACAGGGATGGTTCTAAGCACCAACTTAGAGATCATTACATGTTGGTGAATGAGATTTTTAAAGGTATTTAAATGTTTAACTCACTAAGTACCTTTAAAATTCTGTCTTTAAATACCTTGCTGTATTAGGGCCCTAATTCCCATTAAATTCTCTGTGGGCTGGATTCTCCAGTTTGCCAAGTTCATTTGTTCCCTTTAGACTTCCTCCTGAGGTTTCCCTTGATCAGCTAATGTGTGTCGAAATACACCTTGTTCTGTCTGCAGTTGGCATTTAAAATACATTCATTAAACATGTTGGCTAATGTGTTATTAAAGAAACACCTTTTATCCTTCTCTAATCATATTCTTGGTACATCTCTCATGATGCAATAGGTGCTGGGTACCTTTCAAAGGTGTGTAATTGTGTCTCACAGCATCGTGATGTAACAGGCTTCTCAGGTATCACCCTTCCATGTGTGAGACAGGGCTGGGTTGGTTTAGGGGATGAGAGCACATTTGATATGTTGGCAAGGGGTGGAGGAAGAGGTTGGTGATAACGTTGCTGGGAGGTCATACTTGGTTATGGTCCAGTGCTCTTTCCAGAGCAGCCGCCCCATTGCTGAGGACATTAAGCAGAACAAGTTGACCAGGTACTTATGTCCCATGGGCTTACAAGGCTGTAAAAGCCTGAGACACACACTTAAGGGGTGAAGGGAGCCTAGGAACAACAATGGTCTCCCTGTATGGTGGGAAGCAACAGCTCCACATTGGGCTGGTACACAGCACCAGAAAGTCTGGTGACCCTGATCCAAACCAGAAGGACATGTGCTGTTGGGCCTGAGTGACACAAGAGAGCACACCTAGCACTGTGCAGTGCCGATGGGGTGTCACAGCCTGTGCATCCCTCCTTCCCCCAGGAAATCTCTGCCTGGCAATCTCACTCCTCGGTGCCTACGCCTTATTGCTAAGCTTTGGGAGGAATGTAAGTGCTTCATTGACCACAGGGTTGAATTTCACCCGGATTAAATCCCTTTGAAAGCCTAAACTGGCTTGCTGATGAGCCACACAGAAATGCTTCCTGTCTACTGCATTACCATCTCTAGGTTTCACCCTTTCTGAAACACAAAGCGGTCATGGAGGGATTTCAGACCTTGTGGTAGATGGTAGTGAAAGAAACATTATCCTCCTATAACAGAGGAACAGCTCAGTTGATTTAAGTCAGGTTTGGCTGAAGGAATCTCCATCAACTTTAGCCTCTTGTGATAAAACCTAGCATAAACAGGTTTGCTAATTGAAAAATTTTGAAACTACAGAAAAACAGGCTTGTGAGACAAATTTTCATTAGAGCTGTAACTGAACAGGATCTACCACTTCTCATGTTTGTGCCATTTATCAGTATTTAATACAAATATATACATTGGAACAAAAGGGAAGAAGAGAACCCCACAGGACATGACTTCCAATTAGCAGGGGGTCACATCCCCCGCTGTGATTTACTATTGGAAAAACATGCAAAAGATAATTGAACATTACACTCTCATCTCCCCCTGCTGCTGGCAGCATTTTGAGGAGGGCTGCTCCGGACCCCTTGGGGAGATGGGGAGAAGGGATCAGGCAATTACATGCAGCGCCACATAATAACAGTGATTCATAACCTCATGGCACTAAAGTCACTGGGCCAGATCTTTAGCTAGTGCCCGCTGGTGTAGCTTCATTGACTTCAGGAGGGAGATGCTGATTTACATCAGCTGCAGATCTGGCCCATTTGCTTTTTCTCTTTAAGAAAGCAATAAACTATAAAGAGGGAGGGCAAGATGCTCAGCGCTCCACGCAGCAGCCTGATGGGTTTCCGCAGAGGAATGCTAAATACCTGAGAAATACCGACTGCTTCTGCTGAATAGGATCAGTTTATATTGTCCCTTGTGCCTCCACAACATGGCTTAAACTGTGAAACTTGCTATTTTGGACATCGGGTACCCAAAGAAGCTGGAGTGATCTTAGTTATAGTTAAGCTCCACAGAACAGTCAAGGACAAATCACTTTCTATACAGTTTTAGGAACAGGTTCTTACAGGTTCATCATTGGTGGTGCTGGCATCCCTAATATTAGAGAAAGTTTCCTTAGTCTGATCTTTTCCTTATCCTGATTTGCCTTGTTCTGAGTTGGCTTTAGGGAAGAGAGCGCGCTACAGCTTAGGGACTGGGGTTCCTCATGTCTCCAACCAGCTCCAGCAGTGATTTGCAGTGTTCTATGACAAGTCCTTCCATGGTCCTATGTGTCTGACTCTCTTCCTCAGCTCTTGAGAAGATTTCTTTCTTTTGCGTGATTGCCTGGGAATTTTCCAGCTTCCTAGGAAGAACAGGCAGCCTGTCTCTGATGAGACCCGGGCCAGACACAACTGTCCTACTCCTTTTGGGCCGAGACCCCACACAATTCACCTCAACCCAGGGGTAGAAGAGTTAGCAGGACGGTCTCGGTACTTCTGGGATATGAGGGTCTGGGGCCTGTGCAGCTGTGCCAGGAATATGGCCAGGAAGGCAGGAAGAAGGCAGCTTGTGATGGGAGCACCAGGGCCCTGGGAGCCACAGACTTTACTCACTGCGTTTGGCACAGGCTGGAGCGAGGAATTTTTAATGACAGGGTTTGAGAATGTTAGCAGATTGTACGTAGCTCGTGCCTGCTTTCACTAGCTGAACCAACCAGTAATTTAATTACGTGTGTGGCTTACGGCTAACTTATGCATGCCTCCCCGTGTCCTGCCGTGCCGCCTGGCGCAGGAGGGTGGGCTGGTCCTGGGAAAGGGCTCTGGGAAGCCATGCCGACCCGCGCCGACCCGCGCGTGACTGCCGGGGCCAGGCCTCACCAGTGGGGACCGCACTCAAGGACACAATAGTTTCCTCCCTTTGACCAGGCTTGATGTGGTTGCAGGAATACATAACCAACATGTCTACTTAATTCTTTTTCTTTTTATGTGGCTTCCTGTTCTAGTCCCTCTGTCTGTATTGCAACGCACCAGGCTCCTCGAGGCAGGCACCGCGGCTTTATATACCTTTGCTAAATGCTAATACCCCTGTCACATTGCTGGTTAGCGAGCCAGGTTGCCGTAGTGGGAGCTGGCTTCAAGGCTCAGCTCTGAGCTCTCTCTCACTCTCTCAAAGACTCAGGTGGTGCTGGGGTGGGTAATTTAGGTGCCTGTGCTGGTGAGCTGGAGCGAATTGTGCTGATCCGATCTGTACTGTAATAGCACCTGAAGGGGAAAAAACAGGAAGAACGAAACTCAGTATTGTCAGCTCTGCACTTACAAACCATTTTTTTAAAATTCTTAATAAAACCTCTATCAGCTTAGAAATCTTGATGTTTTAAAGTAACTAATGGTGAGCTGTTTTAGTTGCTTCCCTTTTGCATTCATGCTTTCAGGCTTTCATTTCTTTCCTTTGCCACCCCCTATCCTGCAATCTCCTGACTCTGAAAGTTAGGTTTTAATTTAATGAAGAGTGAGATTATCCAGAATCACATGACTCCATGAGCTGCATAATCAAGGAAAAAAGAACACACAACACCACCAAAAAAAAAAAAAGCTCTATGCTTATCACATTAGCATTTGCTGCTGCTAGAGAAGAATTAGACTCAGGCTAGAGACGGAGTCTGGGAATGTGGAGAGATGGTGGTTCCACGATTTGTGGAGCATGTGGAGCATCATATACTCACAATTGACTTTCTTAGTACCACTTTGCAGCATGGAAGTGTTATTATTTCCATTTTATAGCTGGGGAACTGGGAAACAGACATGATTTACAACTTGCCCAAAGTCACTCAGGCAGTTTACAAAAGAGAAAAAAAATATAAATATGTATCTGAACCCAAGGGGAAAGTCCTCATCGGTGGGCCTTTCCTTCTCGCTGGTGGAACGAGCTGGAGAGGAAAGTTAGTAACACCGGGTTTGCCTCTGCAGGCTGAGTTTGGGTTCAGTGTGAAGAAGCACGCAAACGTGTGGCTGTGTGTCTGGAGGGTATTTGCACTAATAAAACTGCTGAGTCTGGAAAGCTGAGCATTTTCCCGTGTGATTGCTGCTGTTTCATTTTCTGGTCATGGTGGGAACAGCCTTTCTGGTTCTTAATGGAATTAGTAAAACATCCAAACATTTCATAACTTTAATGGCTGTAGAAGTGAGAGAAACTCCAGCTGGTAGGAGTAGAGATGGCTCCTGGTTTTCCAGGTCAGTTTGCCCGTTTTTTAATGAGCTGTTTTATTTTATTTTCATAACCTGCTGCCTTCTCCCTGTTTAAGTCTGGACAGAAGAAATGGAAAGAGCAGATTAGTAGAGGTGCAAAGTCATCATCTTAAGAAGTATCCAAGAAATGGGTAGAGATAAGGCAAGTTGCAATTTCTCAGTCTCCTGGGACAGGGCTCTGCTCAGTGCTGACCATGCTGAATCTTCCTTTTGGGTTTTTCTGCAGCCAGTGAAGACACCCAGTCCCTCAGCTGAACTGAGGTTTGTTCCTGCCTCCTTTTCTCCTTCTGTTGCCTCTTCCCTTGTTCTTGCTTGTCCATTTGCTCACAGAACTCCAGCCTGAATAGAGGACAACCCCTCCCTGCCCCCACCCTCCCTACCTCCATTTATTTATGGAGGGGAATCTCCCCTTCTATACACACTTTACTTTGAAGAAAACACTCAGCTTTAAAATTACTTGATACATTCACACAGCAAGCCTTCTTTCCCACAGAATGAGCACCTAGATCAACAGGTGCCTGATTTGTTCTGTTCTGGCTTTGCACATGCATTAAATGCATCTATAAAAATCAGTGTCCATTTCATCTATGTCTGTGCACACAGGTGGGATGAGGAAACTTCACTGAATTTTCACTGATTTTTTTTAGAGTTGGAAGGGACCGTAGAGATCATCTAGTCCAACTCCCCTGCCAAAGCAGGATTGCCCAGAGCTAGAGCATGTTACTCAAGACTGCATCCAGGTGGGTCTTGAAAACCTCCAAAGAAGGGGACTCCACAACCTTCCTGGGCAGCCTGTTCCAGGGATCCGTCACTCTCACTGTGAAGCAGTTTTTTCTCATATTTGAGTGGAACTTCCTATGTTCTAACTTATGCCTGTTACCCCTCGTCCTCTCACTGGCAACCACGGAAAAGAGTTTGGCTCCCTCCTCCTTCAACCCACCCTTTAGATACTTATAGGCGTTATTAAGATCTCCCCTCAGCCTTCTCTTCTCCAGGCTAAGGAGTCCCAGCTCTCCCAGCCTTTCCTCATAAGGGAGATGCTCCAGTCCTTGAATCATCTTTGTTGCCCTTCACTGGAGTTTCTCTAGCAGCTCCCTGTCCCTCTTGAACTGGGGAGCCCAGAACTGGATTCCAGTTGTGGCCTCACCAGTGCCGAGTAGAGGGGGAGAATGACTTCCCTCGACCTACTAGCCACCCTCTTCCCTATACAGCCCAGGATTCCGTTGGCCTTCTATTTGTTTGGCTCATGGAAAATTAATTTATATTTTTTTTTTTTTATTTCTGAAAATGCATTCCATAGGTATTTTTTTGCACCTAATAAATAAATAACTAATGGATCCATGGTCTAGCGAAAGGTGAAAAGTTGTAGCAACAAGACATTGTGCGGGAATTTAAAAATACTGTGCTCTGTGTTAACTCTCACACTGAGTCATCTGCATCCTCTTTGGTAAATTGTGGAGGATGGAAAGAATATGCTCCAAATCACCTGTAAATGCACTATGCTCCCCACTGCATCCACCTCCCACCCTCACGGCTCCTTCACACTCTGCCTCTGAACAGCCTGTATAACAAAGTCTACACTTTGGACTCACAAAATTCTGCGTGGGATTACTTTGATCTTGCCTGAGGCAACGCTCACAGACACCCAGTGTGGGAGACAGGCACGACTGGTCTCAGGGGCAGCTTTCACCCACCCGTAGCAGACCAGTTCAAACACAGCCATTAAGTTTTTCCGTTTGTAAACCAGGAATAACATTTATCTCTCAAAAGTGTTGTAAGACTTTCTCGATAAGCATTTACTTGTCCTTGGTGTATCTTGCTCTGCAAACAACTGCATGGAACATTTTTGGGAGGGGATTGCTGCACAGTATAACAGAGTGTGACGATGAGGAGCAGAAATGGATCCTGAGTGTTTGCAGAGTGCCTTGGGAGCCTGCGATGAAAGGCAAGATGCAAGTGCAAAGTATTATTATTCTAATGAAGCTCGACTCTCGCTGAGCTGTGCCTTGTGGAAGTGTGTGAACTTTGGAGCACGCCCTGATGAATGTGAACCATGACAGCTCTCAGGAGATGCAGGGGATGCTGGCAACAGCTTAATCAATTATGACAGCAATGGTAAGATCTGTCTAGATTAGAGCACTTCAAAAACTACAAAGCCTCGGGCTTCTCTGTCTAGGTTTTTGCGAGAGTGGGACAACGAAGGAAATGGATTGATTTGGGTCCTTTGAAATGTAGTGTTAGTAGCATTTGCTGGCTTAATTGCAAGACCAGCTGGATAGTGTTTTATCATGTAAAGACACAGGCTGGTACAGGAGGCAGTGCTGTGAGTTCTACAGTTATGCCTGGCTGTGAATGGGCTAGATATGATGTTTCCCTGGGAGAAGGATGAGTTATCTCAAATGTGTTACTGTAAAATGAGACAGGGATGAAGGAGAACAAAAGGCAAACAACACTCAGAAAAGATCTATGGAAATGGGTAACTATGCAGAAACATCTGTTCAAAAGAGGACATTTTCTGTTAGGAATCAAATTGTCCTCTTCCTTTCCAAGTCAAATGGACCTGTTTGAGGAACAGATAGGCAAGATAAAGCCTCTCAGCCAGAGTGACTTTTATCTTCCTCTCAAGTGTGTGTACATGTGTGAATCTGAAATAAACACAGCAGCAGAACACAAAGAGTTGTGTGAGCACAATGAGTTACATGAGTGTACGTGTGTTTTTGCAAGAATGAGCAAACTAAAACAGGTGAGGCTCAAAATTGCCAAATGGGCAAACAGGAATAAATACATTATTATTGCAACAATATTTCCTGAATAATGTCCTCAGAAGGAAGTCACAGACTAGCTACCAGCTGAATGGGGTATTCAGATATGCAAATATTTTGGAGTGTATTGAGCTGACCAGCTCATGTGGAAACTCCCAATCATTTCAAAGGGCTTCACAGGCAGGTGCTCAAAGAGCTGCCCAGATATTGTCCAGAGCTTCTCATTTCACACTGGCAGGAGTGGTTGTGTGCAGGTAGGCGTTCTGTAGCTGCACAAGGATGAGTCAACCCACTGGGCCCCCTTGTCCCCTGTGCCTAACCTTGTCTTCTCTAACTGCTCCTGAAAGCCACCATCCCTCCCTGCTGCTAGTGCATGGCCTGGTCTGGTTCTCCGCGGTAGGAAATGCAAATCAAGCGTGCAGGAATGATCCCGAGCCACGCAGTATGTTGCCACTATTTGCCCAGTGGCCTGGCTGTGCCACTGATGTCTTCAGTGATGCATGGCACCTTTTTTTGCACCATGGTGATTCAGTCTCTGCTGGTGTCACCTGCGGCACTGCTCTGTCACTGCCTGATGTACCAGCGATGGAGACAGGAGTCAGGAACGTAGGTCTCATGCCTGATGTGTGAAGCCTGTCAGGTCTAACCCAGCCTGGTGACAAGAGCGAGAGCTGGAAATGAACCCGTGACTGTACAATTAAGTGAGGAAACAGGTCGGGGCTTGTTCAGGAAGCAACACACACTCTGATTCTTGAGGGAAGAGCAGCTTTGTCAAAACACCTCTGCCTGCTCCCTCTGTTCCAGGGTTAATACCTGTCTGAACTGAGAGGATCACAGCAGACCTGTGGTTTTGACAGCCTTGTGTACATTGCAGGAGAGTTCACGCAACAAAGACATGCTAATTGCCTGCTACTGTACTGCACTGGGGTGGATTAAGTATGGGATCAGCAGTACAGTCCTGGCTTCAAATGCTGCTTTGCAAGTTGGTGGCACACCAGTTTACAGCTGTTCCTCCCCCCATCCCAGCAGGACTCCAGGAAGCCACCATTTGGGTTTGGCTGTCATTGTGCAAACTTAGTGATGCCGAGATGTTTCCATTTCCTTGGGAGAATGGGGAACAATATCATTCACTCACTTCAGCAAAGCACCTTGAGATCAGCCCTTAGAGATCTGGGGGAGTGGGGAGTACCGTGTGTTGCTGTGGGCTCGCATCCCACTGCCCACTCCATGAAACCTAAGCCACAGCAGGTGAACACAATATCAAGTGTTGTTTCTTTGCCATTCTTTAAAGTATTGCCAGACTTCCTTCACATATTGCTTGCAGTGACCTTCTGTGTTTTGTTCATGACCCAGCTTAGATAGGGATGGTCTTTATACCGAGCAGAGCCCCTGATATGAATGTGAATGCCAAGAATGGTCCTGATGTTTGGTAGGTGATCAGAATACACCATGGTAGACCCTAATCCATGCACAATAAAGAGACATAAGTCAAAATGTTAGGCAGATGGCTGACTGTGAGTGCCTGACTTTGATGTTGTAACTTCTTCTCCCTCTTTATTGCACAGAGAAGCACAGTCTGACAGCCCTAAACACCAGGCAATGAATCACCCATTTAATGACTGTAATAGGCAGCCAGAACACAGTCCACAGCCTTTTGGGGTCTATCCAGCGTCTACTTCCCTGTCTGTAAGCATACATTTAGAAATAATAATTGACCCCTGATTCATAGGGTCAGTACTTTTACATACCTACATTTTTATGATGAAAAGGGAAAAGTGTTTTCTTCATGGGGTTTAATTTACAAAGAGGAGAGTTGGACAATTGTTGGACTGACATTATTGGAATAAGAAAGGTGTAATTTTAAAAAGTGAATAATACTGAAAGGGATTTTTCCTCTATTTCTTCTTTTGTCTTTATCTTTCCCCCTCCCACCCGAGCCTTGTCATTTTACAGCTGGATAGTCACTTCAAATAAGTGAATTTTTCATTAGTGTGAGAGAGGTTTTCATTATTTACCCAGAGGCCAGTTGCCACCCAGCAGATCAGTGTAAAATAGAAACTAGTTTTTCATTTCCATCATGAGTATAGATCCATACTGAGGACCCGAGTGAAGCATCTTTTACAAACTCTGCTCAGTCATGAATGAAGTGCAGAGACCAGTATTGCACATGGCTTATCACCATGCAGGATGGCTGGAGGTTATCATCTCCACAGAAAAGCCCACAGTCTCTTTTTTTTCCCATCTTCTCTTTGTCCCAACATACCTGTTGACTTTCTAAGTTGGGATATGGCATCTTGACTTCCTAAAGGTTTCTTATAGTAGCTTCCACCATTATTATCTGAGCTGCACACTGCCTTCCTTGCCTCTGTGAAGAAATTAGTAATCGCCAAGTCTTGCTCCTTCCCGCCACCTGAAGCACGACACACAGACATCAGAGAGGTTACACAGACTCATGGCTCTTTTTCCTCTGCAATGGTGTTCTCCTGATAGGGCTAAAAGTGCAGTCAGAAGCAGCTGTTTGCAACTCCCTTCTGTACCTTGTACTCCATTTTCCTTCCTATTGATCCCATTGAGTGGGGAATAGAGAAGAGAGCTCTAGAAACCTTTACTTGGTTTGCCATCTTTTCTCTTGCCCATTGATGGCCACATTATGCTGAGAGGGTGTCCTTTTCCCCTTCTGATTCATTTTGATCATTCATAACGTGGTCTGCCTCTCAAAGCCATAATTACAGGCCTGACTTAGTACATGGCTCTGGAAGCTAGCTGGCTTTGGGAAGATCACTGGGCTTGGATTCTCTGGGGAGGTATGATGTTGTGGACACAGATTTATTAACTCTTAGCACAAAAATGACTGAGCCAAACCATCCTCTTGATGTTATAAAGATCTTGTAGCCTCCAGAAGAAGTGCAGACACCCCATTCTTTCCCAACAGTATGGCAGCATGTTTTCTATCCCTCAGATTTCCACCACTTCCACAAAAAGAAATAGTTCCACAAAGGACAAGAGTACTGCAGGAGGGTCAGCAACTCTGGTAGGCATTTTGAAGCCGTTCTTACCTGTATCAGCTTAAAAAAGGTATCTGTATCAGCATAAAAAAGTTATCTATATCAGCTCAAAAGGATTTTGAAACACCACGTCTGACCTTCCAGAGCTTCAGTTGTGTTGGAAGTGGTGAGCTGAGGGAGAAATTTGGATTGGTTCAGTCAGGTCTGTGAGGTGAGAGGTGGCCTTTTTTTCAGAGCCCTAAGTCCCTCCACAGACAACCTGTTGATTTTTTTTTTTTTCTTTCCCTTGGGGAGAGCTTTGGACTGTACTTTTTTCATTAAAATGATTCATAGGCTTTTAAATACGAAGCTTTTATGAATAAGAAAGTTGTAGGTATTTTTTTTTTCCCCAGAAAGTGGTATGCTAAGTTTTTCCACAAGAAAGAAGTGACAAAGAGAGATGACAAATGCCAGAAATTTTTGAGGAGAAATTTTACTTTCAAAAAAAAAAAAAATCTTTCTTGCTGAAGACAAGACCCACAAAAAGCAGAGAACAGCTCAAATGCAGGTTCCTAGAAAACAAAAAAAAATCCCTTTATGGTGCTATGTCAACTAGGGAATCTGGTATCTTTCACCAGGCCGAGATTTATGAAAGGCATTAGAGTTAGTGGCCCACAAAGAGCACACAGAGGGACTAGCTTTAATGTACCTGCAGATGCAAGGATTGAACTTTGCTTTTATGATTAATCTAAAAGACAGCACTTCTGGTGTCTCTGTACCCTTCTGACACTATCTAGCCACATTTGTTTAGATCTGACTCAGATGTGTGACTATCTGCCACGAAATCATTGACACCAATTTTGTAGCACAAACCATGACCTATAGCTTCTAATTTTTTTCTGGGCTAGATCAGATCCAGAGCAGTTTAGCTTGCTGAAAACTTACAAGGTTGGAGCTTAAAACAATCTATCTGCTGGCTTAAGGGAATAAAACCTGAGCAACTCTTCACAAAGTCCATCCTCTGAGACAAAGGGTCATGACTACACACTAGATTCACTTCCTGCCTCTCTGTGCAAAATAATAAGCAAGCAAGCTTAGAATGAGCATAGGTTCAAGAAAAGGATTGTTCTCATTGGAGTATAAATAATTCCATATATAGACAAGCCCTAAGATGTATCTTTTTCCTCAACAAGCCTGGTAACTATTGGTATTTGTTTGAGTCCGAGGTATGGTAACAGCATGAAGGGGAAATCCCTAATCTGTGACAGATTGATGCTGTGATATTCCAAAGGGCAAGTGAAGTTGTGCTGTTTAAGAGGGGGATGTTCACTCATGGAGATCCCAGCAGAGTTGGTCGATATTTTTTCACCCATCAAACCCACCATTGCAAAGGTTTTTCAGTGACAGGAGGAGGTCAGTTGTTCTCTTCTCTTGTTAATATTTGACTACATCACAGTCTATGAGTGACCTATTAATTGATTAGCTGCAAACTGCTGAAATGCCAAGTTTTTATATGTGAGGGTAGAGAGAACAGGGAACCATATTCAGGTCAGTTCTTAAGATTGTGCAGAGATCTACAGTGGCAGATTATCTGTAGACAATGTCTAGGGGAATTCTGTAGGTTGTGCATTGTGATAATTATTGTGATAATAATCAGTCTGTGATAATAATAAAATGCTGGTTAAAATATGAAATTTCTGGAGTCACGTCATTTTCTACCACAATGTATAAAATTACGTGCTCTATTGCAGGTGGGCAATTTGGTTTTGCTAAAGAAGAATATGCATTTCTAATGACCCATATATACTTTGTTAATTTTTAGGTCACTAAGAGATGAATCTGAATTATGAGGGAGACAGCGATGATTTTAACTGTGCTGATGTCATAGAATGAAACTTAAAAATGCATAGCATCTTGCACACAAGAAATAGTTAAAATTGGCAATCCTGCTTTGGCGGGGGAGTTGGAGTAGATGATCTTTACGGTCCCTTCCAACTCTAAAAATTCAGTGAAATTCAGTGAAAATGTCTTCAAACAAATAATGCAACGGATTGATTAACATATGGAGTAAATCAGACTAAGTGATTATTCAAGCTAAATTGGTTGAAGTCTAACAGCCCAGTGAAAGAGATGGAAATAGACACTAAAAGGAGGATACATTAAAGTGAAACATTCAAAGATGTGAAAATATTGGAAGAAATTCTGAACTAATTCACTTGCACGTGAATGTAAAGGAGAGACTTTAACAGTGTTGGTGGGACCTGGCAGAAGGTAGATGTCAGATGAGAGCAGGTGAGACAGTGATGGCCCAACACCCTTAGGGTGACAGATGATGGGGTAAATCTGAGAAGAGTTTTTCACAATAAGGGTAATAATTTTGAGTTCAGCAGAGGAAAAGTAACCATGTTTGGATGTGCATTTGAATTTATGCCCTCTCTATTTTTAGCCAGGTACAGAACAACAATTGTAAAGTACTGAGACTTGAGCAACTCAGCTCTCCTGAAAGCAGCTCCAACTCTGTGATGGATAAGTGACATTACAATAAGTCAGGGGTGTTTTTTGGGAGGTCTCTGCAAGACTGGTGAGTGGAAAGGGTTTTCTGCATGTGGTTCATCAAAGAAAGCCTGGGGAGCACTTCAAATAGGTTGGCAGAAGATAACTAAGAGAGCTTGCTCTCTACAGACTCACATTTGCTACACAGGGATTTCCTCTTTGATCAAGCAGGGCCTCCTAAATCAGCATATCAAAAAAGGTTGAGCGTACCTACACCTCAGGTGGAGACCTGACTGAAACATGCAAGGTTTCAAAGGCAAAGGAAGGTCTATGCCATGACAAGGTTGTCTTCTCAATTATTGTGAGCAGTTGTCATTCCAGCAGCTGGAATAAAAGATCTTTTCCATGCAAGGTGTTTACATTGCTTTACAAACAAAGCCACAGAAAAACTTTATTTAAGAAAGGCGTGTGCAGGAATATCCTCGCTTGTTAAGAATGACTGGATAAAACAACCTGTGTATGAATCAAAAATATTTACCCAGGCCTAGTATGGGTGCCACTGAGGCCAGTGGGAGTTTTGCTAAGTTGAGAGGAGACAATCAGGTTTTCTGATGGCTCTCTGGGAGTGGGACAGGCAGAACTCAGTGGGACTGAGGTATTCCGGTAATGTTCCTCCTTGTTTTAATCAAGGAACTTGCATCGTTCTAGGAATGGAGATGTTTAGTGAAGGGTGGAGTGGCTCAGATAAATAAGCAACTGAAACTTGGGATGTTCATCCACCCCTTATCTGAACGAGCCAGATCTCTTTGTTGTGCAAAATGGGGCTGGAAAGCTTTTCAGAATAAACTTCCTTCTGACATTTGATATTCTCTGCTTCTGCTTCAGCTGCAGGCACAAAATCAGCTTCACAACGGTGTCCGCTTTTTTCAGTTTTTTGGTTAGGTCCTTTTATTTCACCTCTTTTTTTCCCCACACGCCAGCTGCTATAGGGCACTGGCAGCAGCTGCATCTGCTGGTGGAACCAAATTCCTTCACATCCCCAGCACCTTCCCTTATACCTTTGAGTGGGGTCACTGGCTTGTAAATCAATTACAGCACATTTAAGCGAAAGTGCTGCTGTGGAAACAAGGAACCTCATTTACATCTAGAGTTCTTATTATTAAGATGCTGATGGAGGAGAAGTAGGATGAATTCCATTCTGTCTAGGAGCTGCTGCATGACTGTGAGAGACCATTTTTGTGTACTGCATGTTTCTACAAACATTTTCTTTCCACTAAGTTAGCAAGTTATGCAGCTCAGCATAAGTTAATACAATATTTTAGGCTAATCTCTGTTTTGCTCTATAGGTATTAGTTGTAAAACTGACCTTATGAGACAAGTTTTGTATTGGTTTGTGTTTCCCAGTTATTTAAGAGACAGGCCTGGATATACAATCTTATTCTGAAGTTAGAAGTTTAGGTTCTTTAGATATATAAATAATTGATTTATAGGAACAAACAGTTCTCAAAGGATCGAATGTCTATATGAAATTTATTTGCAGAATAAATTTCCACCATTTGCAGAAGAGTCACTAGTGTAATTTTTCATTGAAAATTCAATTGCCCTTATAAAAGTTTTCATTTTTAATGGCTAAAACCAGAACTTTTTTAGCAAGTGCACTGTTGAGAAAAATACTATATTAGGATGAAAACTTCTCGTCTATTAGGTTTTGCACTTTCTGATGAAAAGTCATGCTCTTTTGCAGAACGCTGACTCCTTTTATAAAAAGAGGTTGTTTATCTGAAAACATTTTTGTTTTAAAAAGGTTTGATGCACCCAAGGTCAAGATCTGCTGTAAGATCTAATCCTTCCTTTGTTCATGCTTGACTGTGTGCAGCAACCTGCTTCTGGGTTTCCAAAAGTAGCAAAAACTGCAGGGCCACTTTTTATGGCTGTTTGGAGAAGGGTTTACTTAGCTCTCTACACTATCAAATGACTCAAAAAATCACCCTATGTCAGATTAGATCAGCTCAAAAATTACAGCCAGGATACTGCTGGAGTTCCATGAAAGTTTACATAATTGTCATTGTATGTCATTGGGTTTAACAGACGCAGGAAGATCCTGATCTCCAATAAACAAAGATAATTGATTAATAAATTATAACTGTGGTCACTGCAGTTTATTCTGCACACTGGGATCTACACACCCAGGTCTGGAGTCCTGCTGCTGAGATACAATTTACACATTCAATTGATTTAAAGTCCATATCTGGTCTGAAAAATTGTGGTGAGTCATCTGAAGACCCAAAATTGATTAGGCCACATGCGGATGCTGGTAGGGTTAACATTTCAGGGAAAGCCAAATTAAATCCATGGCAAAATTCCCTCTGGCTTTTATATGATGTAGGGGTGGAAGGGATGGAAAGGCTTGCTGAGTCCAGTCCTTCTGCTTATCATGAATTTCCATGAGTTACTTGTCTGGATTTCATGATAACATCTCACAGATTTTCTTATGCTTTCAGAAATTTCTTCCTCTGACAGCTAGAAAAACCCTCTTCTCCACTAAGTGTCTTCAGAGGCAGCTTGCTCCAGTTGTTGAGCCGGCAATTGGCTGTAGCTTAATTCTTCCATGGCATTTATCAATATGGGATATTTAGATACAACAACCATACTCTGTGTCAGCCCTTGTCCTGTGAAGCTAAATAAATCACAGTAGATCTCCTCTTCTCTCATGAAACAGGCTTTCCATGTCCCTGGTCAGTTCAGTGGCCTTCCTCTGCTCCTCTTTCCCTCTAAGTTCAGCTTTCTTGACAGGGGATGACCAGAATCACACTCGGTGAGCTTTCACAGGGCTGTGTACAACGCGTTACCATTGCCCTCATCTGACAAACTCCTTTAAACACAGATCATTAAGATGACCGTGCCATTTCAAAGAGCTAATTACAAGGGTGGATGCATCCCAGAAGCAGGCAGCCCCACCAAGAGGGCTCTGCCGCTTCCTCCCCAGGCAGGGCCTGGGATTACTTCAGCGAATATCTTCATTTTATGACCTTTTGGAAGTGAGAGGCAGGATCTCAAAGGCCATGACCCTGGGGGAAAGGAGTGCCTTATCTCCTGCCCGTGACTGGCCCAGGGTGGTGGTGTTTGCAAAACCCAGTTTTTATGGGGGTTTTGTGACATGCCAGAGGGCAGCCAGGATGGGGGTGCATTTATTGTGGCCTGGTGTTGCAGTCTCTCTACACCAAGTGAAGAGCCATACCCTGAAATGAATCATGCAGGCTCCAGCAAAGTTGATATAGCAATTTATACCAGTTATTAACCTGGCCGCTGGGTTTGAGGTTACCCTGGAGAAATAATGTATTTTTGTAGTGTCCTAAGGAGTCTGTCCTTCTTACATTGCTGTTAGCGCGGGGGGAGAAGACTGGGGGGGGAGTGGGGCTACCAGTAGAGCTGCCATGGTTTTGGGGTAGCCTTTTTCCTGAATTCTCATGGATTTTATGCATAAAGACAAACTCATAGTGTAACTTCAGAAATAATTTTTTTAAACATTTTTATTCCTTGTCTCTTTTTTTTTTTCTTTTTTCCTTGCCTCAGCTGTCTGTATCTGACATTGAACTAGACAAACACCGGGCTGTTTGGCTGCTCTCTTGGTTTTCTGTGTCCTGGCTGGTTCAGGACACTCATGACCAGGATGGTGGTTGTACACTTGTTACAACCCACCAGTCCCTAATCACCTTGCTGAACCAGCGTGTCTTTTGGAGTCCTCTGCACCCAAATCTGGCTGACGATGCTTGGGGGACAGAAAAACATGCTCTCAATTTAGCTGTGCAGTACAGCATGTTGCAGCCTTTTGAAGAAAACCTTTTATTTAGCAGCAGAAAAAATAGAAAAAAGAAAAAGCTATGCAGTTTAATGAAATTCTCTGTCGTACCCTTCATATCTTAGCATTTGCTGAATTTTCCAAGGATATCAATAATAATAAAAAAATCTTCAAAGCTATCTGCTTACAGCAATTTTGGTACATTTAAGACATGCAATAAAACATTCACCATGACCCACAAACTGCATGGTTTAGAAAAATATATATATATATGTGCCTGTTGGAGTAAGTATTACATTGGTTATCGAAATATACTCTTCTTTCATATAAATTTTGAAGAAAATAAAGGAATTATTCAAAAGCTCATTTACAAATGTATCCATGAGTATATAGTATATATACTTATAATGTATATTTATATATATTCTTCACTGGGAGGGTTCTGCAGAGGCAGTGGAGATAGTTGCTATAAATTGGTGCTCAGAAACCCTGTTCGATAACATCCTGAATCCTGCAGAGTTAGACAAGACATCCAATTATTTGGTGTGCTGTGTTTACACCCATTCTTTTTCTCCCTTGTTCTGCACTCGGTAAATATCAAAACTGAGCAATGGGTAATTTTCCTTTTTTGGAAACAGAAAGTCTCCTAAAGAAATTGGTCAGGATTGAGTTGTTTAATACTTTGAGTCAAACTTGTGGAATAATTCAATTGTGTACTGCAACATTTCTTTCTAGTAGTTATCTATTGCAAACATTTTGATTTTGCAGTTGAATGTGGCCTTTATACTAAATGTGTCTATTTTAGAAAATAGCCCTGAAAAGAACTCTGAAAGGGGGAAGAAAATGCCAAAAATATTTTAGTTTAAATAAAGTTTTTCTGATTAATGCAAGGTATATTTTTTTCAGAGGCATTTAGTGTTTTTTTTTTTTCCCCTCTTTTTTCAGATTGGTTGAAATGGGAATTATTTTAGCCACTGATCTGGAAAAGGAAAATATGCCCAGGTGTAACGACTAATGCTTCCTTGAGTAAAAGTCTGGAAGATGAAGCTTCAACTTTTTCCTTATATTATTAAACATAACATAGTCTTATGTTACTCCCAAAGCAGTTTGGCAGATGTATAAAAATATTTAAGCAGTTCTTGTGAAAAATTCAAGTTATGAGTCCAATAAGACATACATTTATTGAGTTTTACATATATATTAGCCTGTACCTTCATGGTACCCCTAGATAGGTATGTGATGGTGCTGAACCAGTAGATGTATTTTATGCTATTTTTGCATAGAGGAAATTTATGCCATAAAGTCTTAGTTTGAATGTAATTTTCCCAAACATTTACAAATGGAAGGATAGTTTATTTTATTCAGTTGTTTAATGATTGTTTCTGATGTCTTCTGCACAGTCCTGGAGTGGGAATCACCCCATACCCCATAAGGCTCCTTGTGATAGAGACCTCAACAGAAATTGAGGTGGTTTCATCTTCCCTGGTTGTTTCTGCTGTCTGATGGCTTGATGAAATATGTATAGGAAGCAATCCATTGCCCCAGTGTTTCCAAGCCGTGTTCAGGCTCAGTGATAAGATTCCCCTCCCTGAGATCACAGTGAGCATCGAATCCCAAACTCCAGCTGTTCATGCTTTGTTGAGGGGTAACATAAAAAAAGAAAATCCATAAAATAGCATCCACTGCCCTGGGGAAGAGCTGTAAGTTGCTTGATGTTGGGGGGGGGGGGGTGTCCAGGCAGCACCACATTGATTGCTCTTCCAGAGGGATGTGCCTGCACCGAGATGTTGGTAACTGAGTCTGGTCTGTGCATGAATGCACAGGGAATGCAGGACTCAAAGGTCTTTTATTTGTCCATTGTAAGGCCCTGCTGTTCTCTCCTTGTCCTGACGTGAACTTCTGATTATCATGTCCTATGCTTTGAAGCTTATTAATTTTTTCAGTCACTCTGTGCCCATGTGGATGCAAATATATGGGTGTGAGCACCATCCCTGCTGCCAGGCTGGCTCAGAACAGGAAAGTAATACCAGCATGAGAGAGACATGAAGGTAGAGACCATGTGTGTGAGAACACGTAGTTTTGTGTGAGAGCATCTCATGGATTGTGCTGGGGAGGTTATTTAAAGATTTGCTATAACACAACAGCTTAGCTGAAGTGGGGGGAGGAAAGACCTTCCTGTTCGCACCCAAATATTTTTGCTTTGGGAGCTCTGTCATCTCCTAATCCTGCACTGATGGGAGGGGAGGCAGCAAGAGGTGAGCTTTCCTTGCTGCCCTCCCCAAGCCCAGGCACTGACTGGAGATGCACAGCATGGAGACATGTCTCACCCACAGTCCCTTCCCCCACCACCAGTTACTCCATCCCACCTCTGGGTCTGCCCCAACCTCTTGTAGATATAAAAAAGACTTGGTTTTAGCTTACAGCCCTGTGTGAAGATTGTCTCACTGTGCAAAATCAAGACCAGGGCAGACCGTGTCTCTGAGGACAGCCTTGCTCCCTGCTGTGCTCTCGCTCTGCCCACATGTGAGAGCTTTAGAGTAATGTCACCTAACGCTGCCCACAAACTGCACTGGCTGAGCTGTACCAGCTGGTACCCAGAAGGAGCAGCACAAGCTTTCATTCCTCTTTCCACTCATCTTTCCTGTAAAGCTTTTGCTTGTGAGATCAGAAACTCAGTGACCTTGGCAGGGAGGGAACTGGAAAATGGGTTTAGTTGGAAGGTATGACTCAAAAGCACTTTTCAGAGCTCAGATATCTTCCCCTGGGGATTACAGAGTGAACAATACTAAAATCAGTGTGTCAAGATGTCACCAGGCATGCACTGGAAGAAACTTTACACGGCGCAATGAGCGTGCTGCTGTCGGGGTTCCGAGTTTAAAAAAATGTTCCGATTCAATCAATGTCCCTTCACTTATCGTACTGTCTGCTCCTCCATTCAGCAGGAAGCCTATTTCACTCATTTTACTGCTGCTGTGCTCTTTACTGCTTCCTTCTCCATGAGCATCTATCATGGAGCTGTTCTCGTCCTCCGCCTCCGATAGCTAACGGCCACCTGTCACCAGACCGGTCTTTGACGATGTTCCATCGATCACCCAGAAGGAAATGGTTATTGAGTGGGTGGCAATCACCTTTTTACCTCTTCCCTGGAGCCAGAATGCATCAATGCTTTCCAGCGTTAGGCAGAAACCTCCTGGAAAGCTTTTTTGCACTACGTTTCCTCATGTAGAAGGTTGGTGTGCCGGTGCCGAGTCATAGGGCTCGAGGGACATAAATGCAATTTCTTCCTAAGTTTTGCTTTGAAGTCAGCACCAGAGGAAGGCAGAAAAGAGAGTTGATGCTGGGGGCCAATGTCTTCTGGCTGACAGGTTCTTCTTTCCAAGTCAGAGCTGCTACTCAGATCAGGGGAGAAATATCCTGCTGATGCCAAATGTTTCTACCACCCCTCCCCACCTTTGCAAACACAAACCTAAATCGACATAGACTGTGGAAACATGTCAGCCAGCATGACTGGAGGAAGGAAGCCCAAATGCAGATGTTCAGTGGGAAAGAAATAATTAGGATTAAATCTGAGATAGTAATACGTACTGGTATAACCCCTGCCACAGCATTAGATGGAAAAAATTTGAATATTCAGTCTGAAAGAAGAGAAAGAAAGAGCATTAAATAGAGACAAATCTGTTTTTCCATTCAGGAATAGACAGCAGAACACAGCCTGTATGTCCTTAGTGGAATTAGGTAGCTATCTCCTTCAATTCCCATTAGCACTAGCAGATAATTGCACTTGAAGAGGTAGACTTTAACCAGCAGGACTCAGAAGGAACCAAGAGGCTACAGGGCTGGTAGGCGCAAGGCATCCCCCACAAATATTTTGCAGGATAGATCCAGAGTTATTCCATCTACACACATTTTTCACGCATTTCACCAGCTGGGGCTCAGAAGGGATAGTATGGTGGACCGGTGTGACTGCTGAGCACCTCTACCTAGGGACATCCAAATGGATTCCACCCAGATCCAGTCTAGAAGTAGTACATGTGTATATGAGCAGTAGTCAAACTGTGTTGGTGTATATAGGAATATCTAAGACAATTTCAAAGCAGTGAGATGGCAGTCCCTGTACATTTGCAATCATCTGGATTGGCTTTTTCCTCCTGCTCTATTATTTTCAAATGTTTTTAACAGCAGTTCTAACTCCCATCTTTAACCACTGGATACAGATGTGTGCAGATGTGCACACATCTGTATGTGTGCTATATTTCAGGCTTTAAAATATCCTATGCACTAGCATAGCAGTTTGCTGGTATTTACAGAATGTATTTGTCCCTGTTTTCAAAGGGACCCTGGACTGTGCTTTAGAGGGGAGGAAAAGCAAAGGTAGGGATAAGTATGTGCTAATCCTAGCGAGACCCTCAAATGTAGGACTGTTTGCACTGATAGTGCCAAAGTTTGTGTGATTCTGGATTGCAGACATGCAATGCTTCCTATCTGCCCATGCATTCACATTTGAAGTGCTTCACAGATTTGTTTTAATGACCTTGTGAGTTTTCTAACCGGTGTGTAATCAAGCTCTGCCTTTGGTTGATAATGTGTGGCACATGGGGTGATGCACACCTCACTCTGTAAGGCATTAGACCCAGATCCACTCAAGTTTTTCTGCATCAGAACGATGTGATTTGTGAACGGCCCTGGCAAACCAGGATGTCTCATGAAGCCACAGCTTTCAGCCACACCATCTCCCTCTGGTTGATCTGCTGCAGCTCATACTGAGGGTCTTTAGGCAAAGTGGGATGGCTCAGTCCAAAATGCCATGTTACAAAGTGCAGCAGTTCGGATGCTGATTGTTGAGCAGTTGCAATGTCTCAGCTGTCTGGACAGTGAGGACAGCCGGCTGTGTCACCTTGGCAGCTGAACAGCGTGAAGCCATTCCCACTTGTCAGTTGAAACTTGAAATCCTGCAGGTTCTTCTTCTTCTGTATCTTCTTCATCCCTGAGCAAAGACTTGGAACCCTTGCCTTGGTCCCTGTGAAGGGTGGGAAGTTACGTAGTGTTGGCAGCAGCAAGTAGCAGAAACTGTAGGAGCTCAGAAGCACATGGAAGAAATCAGTTCTGGGTTAGCTGCCTCTAGTCCTTGTTGGAAGGGGAAATTATGTTCTTCATGCTTCGCTTGGAGGAAGGCTCTAGTAGGCCAACACAAACACAACACAGATTAAAACCCCTTAATATTTTCAGCCAGGTGACAAATAAACAAAAGGATGTAAGTGTCCCAGTAAGGGGAGGTAGAGATAGTGAGTGTCTTCTGTACCAGCGAAACCTGTGTGAGGTAAGGCACCATGACAGTTTACGCACCTTATCAGACTAAGGTTCACATCACTTCTGCTGAAAATTTTCTCCGTCCTTGCTGAGTCCCTGTGGGAACATTGCTGGAATTTACTGAGTTTTGTGCATCAATCCATGGATATAGGCAAGCATATTTCTAAATACAGCAAAATAATCAAGTTACAAGTGCTGGTAAAATGTCAGGATTCCCAATTTCCTCTTACTCAATTTGCAAATGCTGGCATTTTTTTTCCTCCAACGAGGAATAAGTAGCATCACAAAGGCATTCTGTATCAAAAGGCCTTTCACTCTGCCTTGGCTTTTAGACGGCTTCCGATCCAGATCTGCTATAGATATCTATCTCCTTTTGGCTACTATTGGAAGCTCCCTGCAGTGTGCAATAAACATTCACTTCATATCACACATCTCACCCTGACAAGCAAATCCCCTGCATATCAATGTGGCCCTGTGAAGAGATTTTGCTTTTTTACATTCCTTCCACTCCCAGCTGTTAATTTGCACTGACTAGATAGTGGGGGGTCCCACTCTGCCCCAGAGACATGCTTGCAACTTCCACCAACTTTAATAGGATTTGCTTGTATATACACAAAGTCAGTCCCTCAGAATTCAGATGAGCTGCTGTGTAGCAGCTCTGGAAATTTCAAAGTAGTCAAGGGGTTTTAAACATCCAGTTTGTCTTACCTTTAATGGGAATGAAGTGTTCAAATCACAGATAATCGTCAAAAAACATGGAGTTCATAATAACTAACTAGGTGTAGTTTTATTGTCTCTTACATAAACCAAACCTACTGCCTGTAATCACCCTGCACAAGAAAAAAAATGAGGGCAGGAGTTAGCCTTTCACTTACAGAGATTTTATTTGAAGCGAGTTGCAAAACTTTCATGAGTTCAGTTACTACAAGTGCGAATTACTTCTACAAACATTTTGACAGACCTGCCAAGGACTGAAAACACCTTTCCCTGCCACCACTGTTTGTAGAAAATGATTTATGGGTGTTACTGATAACCACTATTTCAGATTAAAACTGAACTACTTTAGATTAAAAGTATAGGAGAGCACTAAACCATTCATGAAACCTGTAAACGGAAATATTTGGTAGATATATGGCGTTCTGTGCCTAATTACCTTCATCCACTTTGGGCATAATCAGCAATTACTAAATGAGGGGAGCTTTACCAAGTGGAACTGTCAAAGGCATCTAAACAGTGAGATATTCAATTCCCACAAGTCTCAGAGAACATAGTTGCCAAAATTACATACAAGGAATGGGTTGGGATTTGAGACTATTTTAGACCCTAAACAATTCAGAAAGAGGAAAGCATTTACATGTTCTTTAAAAGTCCATTTTTTCAAAGACTCCATTTGGTATCTTTGGTGTCTCAATTCCAGTGTCGCCATCCCTCTAGAACAGCATGCTGCTCTCAGTGGAGCTCATTCATACACACATGCAGTGCAAAAGAACATGATTAACTGTTTGTTTTTTAAATATTAACCAACTCTTCACTTTTCCAATTAAAATCCATCAAATTAAGCAAATTGCATGGGGGATTGGAAATTAAAAACCCCACAATCCTTCATTTAATTATTTAGCTAATATTTACTGGGGAGGAGTGCATTATTAACATAGCAAAGGAGGCTATTAATTACTATTTGTAGATATTCTAATAAAAAAGATGGCATCTACTATTTCTATAAAAGAAATATTGTCACTAATAATCCAATCCAAATTGTAAATGTGGCATAATAAACTGGACGTGTCATTTCTCTGTTCTGTACTGACACATGCTATGTGAGGCAGCTGAGATTTTTCCAGGCCTGTGTGAAAACGTGCTTTGTTGGTGACCTTTAATCAACTATTATTCAATTATGCAGAAGTCTTATCGTGTATTTGTATATTTGTAATGCATTTCCCAACAGAAAACTCTGCTTTGGTATCACCTCCTTTGCACTTGTGAAAACAATTAACCCAACTATTTCCTTTACTATATGAAAAAGTTTTTATGTGTCATTTATTGCAGAAAGACTCTAAATGTATAATCTATTTATTGAGAGAGAGGAAAGTAAAAGGGAAGATACACTGAGGATAAGACATTGAACTGGTGTTACTAAGGTCAGGCTTCAATTTTCTGCTTGGCTTAGATGACCCATGTGAACTTTGATTAACCATCCATGACCTGTGTCCCTGAAATCCACAGTGTGCATGGAAGAAAAAGATGGATAAAAGGAAGATTTTGAAAACCTTTTGGCTTTTAGGTGTTAGGATCACCTCTACCTAAACTTCCTCTGACATATGTTTTTTAAACTAATCTTTTAGTGTTGGATTTCTTGCTAAAATTAAAATCCATATATTTTATCCTGGCCTCAGTTTACAAAATGAGTTTATACTTTTTGTTGCTCAAGTACTTCAAGACTTTTCATGTCTCCTCTCAGACTTCCCCTAGTCCAAAACAATCCCAGTTCTTTTCTCCTGGGTCACATTTTTCTTCACATCATTGCATTCTTGCTGCACAGGCAGTCCTTTCTGAAGCTGGATGCAGTACCGCAGGAGCAGGAGAGTCATTTACATGTCTTACAGGTGACATTTTTCTTTGTACACAACAGTGTCATATTGTGCTTTATTTAACAACAGTGTTATATTATAGACTCATGATTAAGTTTGTGATTCACAATAAATCCCAAATTGCTTTGTTTCTCAAGCAGTTCTTTGTCCTGTATTTAAACAAAATGCTATCCTCACCTAAGTGAATATATTCACTTGTTCGTATTAAATTTGGCCTCATTTTTCCAGGTTGCCCGTCTAATTTGTCACAATTTTTCTGATTCCTTTTCTATCTTTCACTGTGTTTACAGACAGATTGCCTGAGTGTGACTTTATCTGTAAATGCAGCAAACACATTCTTATCTCTTCTCCCTCCTCATTCACAAAAATATTGAACTTAACCAGACATAAGACAGATCTGGGATTCTCACTTGATACAACCCTGCAACTTTGACATCAAATCATTGATAAATAACCCTTAAAATGCACACTTCCAGACAGATTTGCATGCTGTTTCTCTGCAGTTTAATCTTGACCATACCTTCGTAGCTTACTTATGAGAATATCATGTGAGTCAGTGTCAAAAGCCTCACTAGAGTCAAGATGTATGGCATTCTCTTTTCCTCCTCTACACACAAGGCTTGTTGCCCTGATGTGGAGTGGAATTAGATTGGTTTGACATGATTTGTTCTTGACAAATCCTCTCCTACTGCTGCTACTCCTCTCCTTGTTACCGCCTAGGTGCTTACAAGTAGTTATGTTATTTCTTCCAGTATTTTTCCAAGTTAAACTCCCTGGCTTCTTCATTACTCCTTCATTACTACTCCATACAGTTTGGTAGTCTGATGGCTCTTCTTCAGTTTTCTGATTCTACTCATCTTGCATGAATTCTCTAAGAGATTTACTGATGCCTGTGAGATTACTTTTACCTGTTCTTTAAGTATCTCAGGATAAATGTCCTACTGTTCCACTGACCTGGAAACGTCTACCTTATCTAAGTATTCCCTAATCTGATCTTCCCTTGTTGTAACCTGAGTTATTGCCCCTGGGTTGCACGAACCATCTAGTCATAGTTGACCTCTCCAGTGAAGGCTGAAATAGAAAAGGCACTAAACATTTCACTTTTCTGGGACTCATCTGGCAGGAACTTGTTCTCTCCATTTAGCAGTGAACCACTGTTTTTCCTTGGAGTTCTTTTTACTGCAAATGTGCTTACAGAATTCTTGTTGCTTCCTTTGCTAATTTCCTCTCTTTTTGTACCTTCGCCTTTCTGAATTTTTCCCCACATATTTATGCTATTCATTTGTACTTGTCTTTAGTATTTCAATGTAGTTTTCACTTCCTGTACATTTTATTTAGCTCCAGGTCATTGAAGAGCTCATGGTTTAGCCAAATTGTTTTCTGATTACACTTCCTATCCTTCCTTCATGTTGGCATGGCTTCTGATTGTACCCTCACTGTCATTTCTTTAAAGAATTGCCAACTCTTCTGGACTCCTTTGTCACTTCAACTTGTTTCCGAGGAGATCTCACCCACCAATTTACAGTGTTTATTGAAGTCTGCCCTCTTGAAATACATTGCTTTCAGTTTTCTATTTTCCCTCCTTCCTTTGCTAAAGATAGTGAATTAAGTCATTTTATGGTAATTATGGCTCAAGTTTTGCCATCTATAAACTGGGATAACATCTGTTTTTTTCTGCAGATTATAAATCCTCTGAGGAACAAAAATTTACATCTTTTTTTAAACAAAATGCATCACAATGCAAGAATATTCCAGTATTAGCTGATTCCTCTGAAGACACCCTTTCTTGTCTACCCTATAGACAAGGGTCCAGGCTTCTCTAGGGACCAGGAGTACCCTTCCCTTCCTACAGTACTATGTCTCTGTCTTGGACAGATAATATCGATAGCTCCCTGCTTTGCCATTCTGCTCTCTATGTTTTCAGATTCCTAATTGGCTGCTGTTAAACAGGTTGAAGAGCACAGGTGGTTGTATGGGCAAACATATCCAAATAATAATGTAAGTACTGGCAGGGACAGAAGAAATAGTAATATTTTAATTTTTTATATATATTGTGGGGCCTAATGCCAAATCAGAGCAAGACCCAAGTGCACAGCAATGTACGTGTGGATTTCCCTTAAATTTGTGCTCTAGATACCATGTGAAGGAATGTGGATTTGCAGGTAAAAAGCAGTAGTTGTACAGTCTTCTGTACAGTTGTATAGTACCTCAGTGTGGACATTCAGGGGACCATGAGGAGCCTACACATACTCCAGAGACCAGATACAATATCATATTCTCTCTGCTGTTCAGGGAGGAACCAACACTGCCAACGCTGCCCACAAGAATGTAAGGAATTTCCAGATACAGATACCTGTTTGCAACCCTTCAATTAACTCCAACTGGAAAGAGCAATAAATGTAGGTCACTTGGTCATCCACTCTGCATTCATCTAAGCATTCTCTGAGAGCAGACAATATTTAGGAATTATCTGCAATGTCATTCTTTTGAAGTCTTCCCCTGCAAGGCTCTTGCCTTGCACTAAAATATACACAATTGCACATGGACATAAAAACTAGCAGGAGTGGGTAGTAGTTATCTCTGGCCATATGTACCATGTCTGAGTACGGGAGCAATGAGAAAGGGACTTATGATGTTGACGAGAGAAAATGGTCAGAGCCAGACCTGCAATCCTGTACTCAGTTTCTTGCTCAAGTGAGTGCTGTTGGCACTGTATCATGAATGGCAGGTGCTGAATCCAGCTGGATGTGAGACATTTGCAGCTACCTAGAGTTTGCTGGAAATTATTGGACAAATTAGGGCTCCACTGGGAAATGTGAAGTTCTTAATATTCATTTATCAGGGTAAACATTTAAAAACAATAATAAAAAAAATTTTATCAGAGAAAGTGTCTTGAGTTCGGCATAATATTTCAGGAGTTAATGGAAGGGAAGTGGGAGATACAGGCTAAAGGGTGAATTTATCATTGACTCAGTAGATATTCTTCAGGGATATAGGTGATTGGAACTGAAGTTTCAAACCCTTAACTACTCTGAATTGGGTCTTTCTTCCTTTCCACTTACAATTGTTTCCCTTTGTGGAAAGAAACAACATATTAGATTGAGGATTTGAACCGGAGTTTTTCTTATTAATGGTTGTACTGGAGCCCCTGGATTACAGCGGCAATTCACTACTGAAACATATTATTTCCTTTTCTCCTCTGTGACAACTGTTTGTTATCATCCATGTGCTGAAGGATTCCGCCTCAACTGATCCATGAGAAGAAGGTAATGAGTCAATGCAAAGTCAGAAAACCGACTTAATTATTGCAATTATATAATTACAATTATTAATTGGATGAATTCTTACACTTTCGACAGAGAAGATTGAATAATACTAATTCAGAAGCATTTTATAATGAGCAAAGCCAGTATTTAGATTCTTGTTTCTGCTCATAGTATTGTCTAAGGATGCTTCCTCTTGATTTTTGTGTGGTACTTTTTAAAAGTCTTCAGTTCATCTGAAGTAAAAGTATGGAGAGAGATAAAGAGAAGGAATTGAAAACACTGACATTTCTTCAGGAGAGGAAAACTAATTTTTACCATGTTCTCCAACCAACCTCTTGAGAAATGTACAAAGAAATGTATACTTGTAAACAGAGAAAAATGAAAATGAACCCAGGCTTTTATCATCCGAATGCAGTATTGTCTCAGATGCCAGGATTAGAAGATTTCTATTTCAGAAACAGCAGGAACATTAGTCTGTGGATTATAACTAAAATGCTTTGTGGAATAGTGAGCCAGGCACGATGTGTATGAGTAGCTTTTCACTGCCTTACTCCAGAAGATGTCTTGAGTATTACACAAAACACAACGTGACTCCAATACAAAACGCTACTGAGGGATCATAGAAAAACACTGCTGCCTTCCTGGCAGTGTCTGATTTAAGTTTATGATGTCATTCATTCATTAAATACAATCTGAGGTATTTTGTGCAGCCATTGTGTGTCAGAAAATGAAATGATCACTTCTCTTGACAGCATGTGCTATCAAGGATGCATTTTCCCCCCATCATTTCTATAAGCAATGGAGCAGCAACATGAAGAGTGTGATTTGGCAACAATGATTCTCAGAATAAATCTTAAAAATGTAAATTTTACTCTTGTCATGTACCCATTCTTATTCTATCATCTGGATGGGCTAAATCATGTGTATTCTCAAACCACCCAGTATTGAGGCGTCCTTTATTGTGTAGATGTGTCAGTGATGGCTCTGATGATTTTCACCTTGTAGAGGATTTTGAAAGTTTAACAAGGATGAAGGTATTGGCCGTTGTCTTGCACAACTCTTAAAATGAAAGTACATCCCATTACATGCTGTGAAGTGGAATAGATTCTGATATTCAAGTGTTGGGAATTGAGTAGAAAAACAGGAGACATCTCTCTGAGATGATTTCCAGGTTATGAGCTCTGGTTAACTTCTGATTTGGAAAACAAACCAAAATTAACATTGCCTGTATAGGTAACTCCTAAACAAATCGGACCATTGACAAAAATCCAAATGGGTTTCTTTTGGGTTTGGCTTATTAAAAATATATGTTATCGATTGTGACATTAAAATACTTAGAAATACATTTTGTTTTCCAGTATCATGAAGTTTGTTTATATTAAAACCTTTTTTCTCTTCTGAAAACTAAATGTCAAAATTTGATGTGATTTCCTGCAGTATTTCAGTTGTCCTGCAACTAGATATTTCTGGCAAAGGTCAAACTTAACACTGAAGTAATGCCATGCTATGGTCATTATTTATGTACAACCCAGTCCTTGCTGCCTGATTTTTTTTAAAAAGTGTTTTAAATTATTCCTACAATGTGTAATTACTAAGAATAAGTCTCCCAATATTTTGTGTATCAGTAAAAGGACAGAATCAACTAAGCTACATGATTTTACCATGGTCACTATATTTTTTTTTAATGCAACACTCTTCAGTATCTGGCTGGTTAATGTTGCTAGAGAGCATGTAGATGGAAACAAGCGGCTATGTAGTAAACTATTTTTGTGAGGGTGGTTTAAAGCATTTCTGAAATGTGCTCTGTCACTGCTCCAGATCATTTTCTACCCTTGCAATGAAAAAAATGTGAAGGGGAATTTCAAACTTCCTATGACTCCTTTCACAACTTTGACCAAGTACCATCTACTGACTTGGCATTCTTAGTACTGTACAGCTGGTTATTGATTTTTTTGGTCTTAGCAGATGTTATAAGATACATTTTTTTCTCTTTGTTTCGTGGACTAATGTGTAAGCATCTTCTGAGCTGAATCTGAAATAAAATACTGCACCAAATCCTCTTATTCTTAATGATGAATAATTTGAGATTGAGGATTGAATTTGAGTGGAAAGTTGCAATGTGGAGTCAGTTGTGGACTGGAATTGCAATCAAGTGTCATAGGAACAGTTTCCCCATCAGAGTAGAAAAAAAAGGGAATTTCTTGGCAAGCAGAGCTAATGAATTCTCCTTCAAATGTCCTATGACTTGTTAAGACCATCTCTGGAAACTTAGCTAGTCTTACTGTTTTTCACTCCACCATTTTAAATATTTTTTCACCACTGACAACTCCAAATGCTCCCCAGGTGTCACAGGTTCTAGTCACAGGCACACATACACAATATTCCTTCTTTTCCCTTTTGTGAAACTGACATCGCCTTAACCACTCTGAAGGGCCAAGCTTAACTACAGCCATCCCAACACTGCAGGTATGTTATATCATTATTTTGTTAGCTCCACATGAACTACTGAGAGGACATAAATCTGCTCTATGAATATCAAATGGGCTTCACCTGAAGCATATGTTTATGCAGTGTAAATGACTTGTATTTACAGATGCGTCTCAGGCAATTATGTGTGTCAGGCTGGTGAAATGTGGCTGACACTGGAAGTCTTGATGATGTAACCAAGATGAGGTCAGTAAAAATGCATGCGGTTTATATGCCACTGGAGGCTTCCTGCGCAAGTGCAAACAGGTGGGAGTTATTTTTATTACAGTTTTGATCAGCTTTGGATGGGGTAAACAGGCTAGATTTAAAATAACTTGGTGATCTATGCACTACGGGCTTGACTGATTATTGCTAGTCATTTCAGTGGAACAGCTAAGTAAATTAATGGATACTTTGGGGTGGGATTCATCTAAATAAATATGTGTTTTGAGAATACAGGCAAATAATACAGCTCTTCAGCATCTCTTTGTAGCCAGAGGAGAGTCGGAGTCAGCTGGTGTAGTCCTGCACTCATTTTAGCCAAAAATAGATGTTTGGGTTCAGTGTGAAGTATTTCTCCCAGATACCATTGGTTTTATTGATTAGGTCTCCATTGGCTACAACAGGCACCAAATCAGCTGTCTCAGATGTAGTTGTTTACACTGTAGGGATCCTGAGAGAGATATCCCAGGCCTTGGGTAATCAGGTCTGAATCTAGATTAAGGTCAATTTTGTTTGTTGGATAGGACTTAATACAGCCCACTGTGAATTCTGTTTTAAGTAGCTATGGATGAATTTGGCCACTCATTTTGACCTCACTAGGAGACTTTGCGAGCTTTGAAAAGAAAAATGCTTCAGGAAGGCAGAGGAAACCAGGGATAAGACAATTAATTCCGATCAGATGAAGAGCAGTCATGGAGTCCATTTCATGGACATGGGCAGGGACAATGTGCATGGTAAACTGGAATACCATTTAATGTGTGTCTATGGATTACTGACCCTCATTATGCCATTTTGAAGGAAATGACCTTCACTTTGATGGCTAAAGTGAAACTGGAATGACCGGTGATACTTGTTGACCTCTCACTGCAGGCTACTGCAAGAGTTACTGATGGCAGTTGTCTATTAATTACAGCTGTCCCCCAGGGTTTACTTCTCAAAATGGAAAGTGATGGAAACTGATTTTGCAGGTTTGGGTTCTGGATGCTGAATTTTTTCAATAAGCTACTCAACTGGCTGTTGTCATGCTCAGTTGACCCCATGGCAGTGCGAGAAATACATTTAAAGAGCAGTCAGCTCCAGATTCCCTTCTTTTTGTTGACTACTCAGTGACAAAGCACTGCATGCAATTGAGACCATTCCATGTCCAGCTCACTGCCTAACCATGGCCGCATGGAAGGAGCTGAGTGTGGCCTTGGTGAGAAAGTAAACAGGAGAGGATTTTAGTGGTTTTTGTATGGATCTGTAGCACAGGTGTGTTTTCACGGTGTACATTAGTGGGTTAAGCAACTCTTGTGAGAGGCCTGGGCTAAACAAGGAATGAGGAACCTACTTACTAATTAGTGCTCGCAGTGACACAAATGAGGGAGAAGAAAGGCAAACTATGCATAAATAAATATTTCTTCAGCATTGGGTTCATAATGCTAAGCAACTAGGTTACAGAGGCAGATTCATATCAGATTGCACAGGGAAGGTACCCTTGGATGTGACAGAAACAACAAATTGTAAACTTTTACTAGTGTAGCACAAGTCCTCCACGCGTGGTGGAGGGATTGCTGAGAGTTACATCTCTTCTCTCTGCTCTGCTCCAGAGCAGATTTATTGCCATATTTTGGACTACCCCAAGACCCCCCATCAGTGCTGCAGTATTTATTACCATAAGGTGGATACTGCTTCTGTGCAGAGAAACATCTGTGCACCACTTCGACTGTCAGACTAAGCTGACATCAGTGCAGTTACCTGGTCTGAGCTCCTTTCAAAGAGGTTCTCCCTAAGCACAGATGAGGTTGTAATTGAGTCCTCATGCCCCTGTCTACAGAAGGTGCCCTAGTTTTGGATATGAGCCTCAGGCTGTCTCAAACCTCTACTGAGACTGCTTAACCCAGTGCCCAAACAAGAGCCATCAGATGGGAACTCTGTTCAGTAACCTGGCTTGCATTTCAACCTGAAATCTAGATGAAAAGGTTTTGACACAGCAACATCCAGTTCTTCACTGTTCACACTCACACCAAAGGGGAGAGCAATGTTTATCCATCAGAGGAACAATCCCTGTGCCTCTCTTCACTGTCTTGGATTTTTTTCCATTTGCATATTTCTTAGAATAATGAAAGTATCTGAAGCAGGTTTCTCAGTGGATGGTTTATCTGGTTATTAATGATGTGGAGCACTTCAGGACCCTTAGGACCTCTGCATTGTTGCTTTAATAAACGTCTTTCAAAATGATGAGGCCACTGCACCCTCTCTGTGCTTTTATGGTACAATGATCTTAAAGTAGCATGGTGCATTTTATTTATTAGCCAGCCCATTAATCACAGAGGTATCAGTTGGCTTCAGGGAAATTTTTAATTAGAGATATTTAAGGTTGAGAGAAAGTGCTTCTGTGACAGACAATGAG
The DNA here is from genome assembly GCA_004320125.1 of Scolopax mira. Taxonomy (NCBI): domain Eukaryota; kingdom Metazoa; phylum Chordata; class Aves; order Charadriiformes; family Scolopacidae; genus Scolopax; species Scolopax mira. The sequence goes on from BJBW01005679.1 coordinate 124,072, forward strand.
AGCAAGCAGAAGCAGGAGGCAGGCTATCTTTGTGACTCTGTGATTAATATAGGATTTAAATAAAATATTCATGAAAGGAAATTGAAGTTATAGCCAAATCCAAACGTTAAACCTCCTTTAAAACTCAAATCTAAATTCTTTGGAGATTCATTCTTCTATGTATTCATTAGTGGGGAATGAATCTGATGAACATGAGAGAAAAGGGAATTTATTCTCTAATGTAATAATTTAGCAACATTTTAAAAATGCTTCTACTAAATCTTTTTGAACCAAAATTTAATGCCATTGATGAAATCCATATCTTTATTTGAAAGGGCTCACAAGTCATGGGGACAGGTACAAAGGAAAGATTAGGGGTGGAACTTGGGACATCCCTGACAGCACACTGACATGTGTATGAGACAAAAAGAAAAGATCATGTGGAGGGCAACCACATCCTTCTGGCAGTGTCAGATTGGTGGTTGTTAATACTTAAAGCCTGCATTGTCACATGAAAAATGAATGGTACTGGCTGTGCAAACATCTCCCTTGTTAGATAATTAATCAGGTGTACTTTGTTTTGATATAGCACCTCTCTGCTGTGCTCACAGGCATCCCCTGAAATACCCCTGTAAAACGGATTGTAAAAAATAAAATAAAATAAAAAGAGCCAAACAAATCCCATAACAAGTATCGCATGTGACTCAGTCTGTCTGCACAAATTGCAAAATGGAACATTAAATTCTCCTCCTCACACAGAGCAAAATGTTCAGTCTTGGATGCCCACATTTAACCATTTAAACCTGTAGGGAAATTAATTTCTCCAAGTTGTTGAGCTCCTTTGGATCCATTTCTCTGTTCCCCTTACCCTTCTTGTATGCTGCAACTGTTCTCCCTAAACACAGACCATGCAAAGTGCTTTGGACTTTTGTGGGTACAAACTTCAGAGATCTTACTGGAGCAGTTCTGGATCCCTAGAGCGGAAAAGAAAATGGCAAATTGGTTGCTTCTAACAACATAGTGACCTAAGCTTATTGTCAAGGAAGGAACATATGTGATGCTGTCTCCAACATGAGTCAAGCTACTCCTGACTAAAGACAGAAAACATCAAGAGTCTCCAAAGCTGTCATGACCAGGTATATGACAAGGTAAAGCAGCATCCAAGGTCCTGCCTACAATGGCACTTGGACCAAGAAAAAAAATGCGCTTGTGTCCCCTTCCTGCTGGCTTGTAGACAAATAGGGAAAGCTACTGCTGTCTGTTCTCACTAGTAGTGTTACACAGTGGTGGTCTTGTTGCAAAATCACAGTCCATACACTTTCTAACTTTCTCAGCCTTGAGGGAATCTGTATGAGACTTCCAAATGAGAAAAAAGTCCCCTGGCATTTTTCTGCATTCTCATCAGAAGGAGACATGAAGTACATGGAGGAAGCTCATAGAAACTTAAAAATCACTTAAATCCCTTCAAATATAGTTGAACAGATCCACATTAAGGCAACCCAGGGCTCCAGGCAAGTCCACAGCTGGCTCCTTCTTGTTCAAGACCAAGCATTTCTTGTGCACTCTACTTTGTGAGTTAGTGGGACTAATCCTCTTCCCTTAACTGCTGAGATTTTTGTCCCATTTTACTTTGTCTGCAGACAGGCAAGGGCCTTCCTTAGTGATAAGAGATTTCAGCCTTTACCATCCCTTCACATTCTATGTGCACACATACAGAAACACCAAGTGCTTTAATATTATTGTTGCTCACAAGAGCAACAGTTGCAGAATTAAAAGCAGATGTTCACACCTCCCAGGAGTATAATTCTAGATGCTCCCTGATTTTGGCAGGCATCATTTTTTCAATTACAGCTTCATTAATTTTCTTTGTAAGTGTAATGGCTACAAATAAAATGATTGAGAGGTTTTCTTCAGAAAACAATGAGGCTTAGATTCTGAATCCATTGCGTGACACCATGAGTCAGGTTTGATACACTGTGTCTTTAGTCCTATCGCCTTTGAATGTAATGAATATGGGGTGTATTGTTGTCCAAGAACATACACCCAGAGTCCTTCTCTATGATCAAGAAAATATATGTACTACATTTTCCCAAAGCTGTGTGGGCTATTTCTAATTCTCTTGGTTCTCCTGGAGAAACAAGACTAGCACGTGGAGTTGCTATTTAAAATCTCTTCACTAATGCCATTATTCATGGAATAAGCTGTTAAATTTGGTAACAAGCCCATATGAAATGTCATGTCTATCACTGTAGAGTTCTAATTAACACTAAGGCTTATTAGCCTAAGTTGCCTTAGAATTTGAATAAGGGCAACACTATTCATAGGGCTATATGTGACCTATGTCACTAGTAGCTTTAAAAATAAATTTTTCAGCATAATCAGAAGGAAAATCCATCACTCCTCCATGTGCAACTTAAGCTTCACCCATTATTCTCATTAAATTCTTGTTACCAAAGATTTTAAGTTGGGGATTTTTCATCATTCCAAACAAATTAGAGAGTTGAAGAGAAGGTACCTTTGGAAGAGAATAGAAGTAAAATCCAAGTCGGTATCACAGGGACAAACAAGAGTGTTATTAAATTGCTGATAGCTCATTTTCCCCCTAAAGAACAGCACACACACCACACACACCCCCTCCCCCCCATAATAGGTAAAATTCAGAAATCACTTTCTCCTCTATTGGAAGGAATGTGTCACATTGAAACATACATCCCCCTGCTAAAATATCTCAAAGGCCATTTGGCAATCCATCTTTTCAGGCCATGTTGTGCAGGTGTATGATTGTATTTGAAATTCCAGCACCCATTAATCACTGCTCTGTGACCTGCTTTACTCCCTACTTACTAAGCTCCTTTCCTTCAGTTCTGGGCTGCCAGTGCTGTATAAACTGTTTACTTTTCTGGTGCAGCATTTGCTCAGCATTTTGGCAAGTTCCAAAAAATGTTCCCAATTGACTTTTGGCCAACAACTGCAATAGACTTTTCTTCCATGGAATTTGATGTCTACATATGTTTTCTCTTGTTCACTGTTTCAGCAGCTCTTTTAACTCTGTTATCGCCTGGTCTCACCTTGCCTCTCTTAAGAGTGTAGAATGGAAATGATTGTCACACAGCTGGAATGCTGTTTCCAGCTCCTGCTTCTTCTTTTTTTTTCTTCTTTTTTTTTTTTTTTTTTTCTTCTTTTTGCTTTCCACCATATAACTATTGGTTTGCAGGAGGCTCATTTTACTCTTGTATTTCTTGCAGTCAGACAAAAGAACATATTGCTTTCATGGAAAAATGAGGGGGGGGGGGGGAAAGTGTAAACCATAGATGGGAAAAATAGCAGAAGAATTAAAATTTCTATGACATTTTGTAGAAACAATAAAATAGATCTGATGCTTTAAATAGTTGCATTCCAATAGGCACCGAGCCTTGTGTGAGGTTATGCTGGAAATACATTGAGCAGGAATGTCTTTGGTGTAAACACTTATTCTTTGAAGGATGAAGAAAGTTGGAAAGAAAGGGAACAGGAGAGAAAATGAGATTTATCTGACTAAAATTAAGTTGGTTTGGAACTATAATTACTGGAAAGTGGTAGGACAGCAGCCAGTGGACCCCGTCTATCTTACACACTTATCCTGTGTGGGGACAAGGGGTAATGGCTTCAAATTGCACCAGGGGAAGTTCAGGTTAGATATGAGGAAATATTTCTTTACTGAAAGGGTTGTCAGGCATTGGNNGGAGGTATTCAAGAGACAAGTTGACATGGTGCTCGGGGATATGGATTAGTAGTGGACTGGTGTTGTTTTGGGTGTGGTGTGGGGTTTGTGTGGGTAGTTTTTTGATTTTTTTTTTTTCATTGGTTGGACTAGATGATCTTAAAAGATCCCTTCCAACCTACGTGATTCTGTGATTCTGTGATTCTGTGTTTAGTCTTCTCAGCTGATTACAAATGAAGTCTCTCTACTTTGGCTAGACCATGAGCTTATAAATGGCTCAAAAAAAGACAATGACTTTTTTTAAATGGCTGCAGTGAAGTGGGAGAAGTCCTGCCTGAAAGCTTCCAGTTGAAAGTTGCAAGGTAAGTCCACATCCCAGCTAAGGGCGAAGCCCACGTTTCCTGAGTTGTGGTGTGGTGCATGGTCCATCCTGCCCGTGTTGACAGGTGCATGGACCATCCTGCCCCTGTTGACAGGCAGTTTGAGCCTGCCCATCTGGGATGGATCTAGCTAAAGTCCACTGTCACAAAAACCTGCTCACATTTCCATTTCCCACCATGCCTAAAGAAAAGCCCACCTGCCTATTTCATTTTCTGTTCTATATTTAGCCATTTTTACCCTTTTATATTTGTGTGTTATGCAGTTTCTGGATCTTCTGCTTTGCATCTTATCCAGAACAAGCCTTAAAAAAAATAATCAAAAACCTTGAAGCCCCAAACCCATTGTGAAAACGTTATAGAATGTTAATCAAAGCTTAACCCTGTTAAGAAGAAAAGGCTTCAAGGGTCTTATTATGGATAGTGTGTTTATTATTGTTTTTATGCACTGGTTACTCATCTATCCTGCCAGAGCATAAAATGCATTTTGCACTCTGTGTGCTGGTAGATATCTATGCTTCATCTTCATGCTGCAGAATGTAACTGGGTCATTTGAGGACAGAGTGTGGGTGGTGCTTGACAGTTTTTATAAACAAATCATAATATCTCTGCTGTCCCCAGCGCCCAGTTAGCTCTCTGCTTTCCAAGTTCTCAGTGCTGAAAGCCTGGAAAGTTAGATCCCCTCCCAGTGAAGAAACAGAGGTACGTGTAAGTTTGATGTATTTTGCATGTCTTCTGACCTCCTAATGGTCTAACTCTTAAAAATCCTTCACCCCTACTCTATCACCATACAAGGAAGTGCAACATAAATATGATTTCTATCTTGAGAAGACAGCAGATAATCCATGAGACCACAGATGACAGAGATATTTCCAGCCTGCTTCTGCCTACACCCCTTTTTGAAGCCTTGATATTTAAATTGCATCCATTTAGGCTCCCTTGTGCATTGATGGAGTAGGTGTTAACAGGCCTATGGGAGATTGACTGGTGATACAAAGGTTCAGGTCAGAAGAAGGGAATGTAATGTTCTACACTTTCACACCAGTTCTGAATCTGGCAGCTGGTGAGTTTGTCAGATGCTGTTCCTAGCTTATCCCATTGAAAGCCACTCAAGGCATTACTCTTTGAGAGACAAATTTTTGTCCAGCTGTGTCGAGTAGGAATATTGGTGTCTATCACAAGGTCTTGAATACTTTGCATATCTCATAGAGCTACCTGAATAACACACATTGGTATAATAGGTATTTACTTCTTTAATTCCTACTTTTCTATTGCTACACAGGCTTCTTTATATAGTTCAGTGATCGGTAAATTTTGCTGTGACTTTTTTCTGGTTGTTGGAGCTTCTTAACTAACTCACTTAACTACTTCAGCAATAGTCTAGTAGGATGTGTTCATTGCACATTTATCAAAGCCCATACAAGCAACTGCAGATATAATTGCTCTTGGTGCTATTAATGACGATCTTGATGTATTTGATTGCATAAGTATTTAATTGAATAACATCTTGTTGCCTATAAAATCAGATTTAGTAGATTTCGGTAGAAATTGGTAGAAAATCAAGGCAGAGGAGGCATTTTGGGAAATTTTTTTATGTTTAATTTTTTTGGATAATTTCTAAAGGATGTTTTTAAAGGACATAAAGACAATGAGAGTAACACTTAAATCTATTTTCTGTATGAAAGGGCCATCACTGTTTCAAAAATATGTTAGATATGGCCTCAGGAATAGAAGCAGGAGTTCCTGTGATAATTCTTTTCCCAGAGGCAACATAAGCTTTAGAGCACGATTTATTCATTGATGTAAGAAATGACCCATGCTCACGAGTTAGTCAAGTGAGAGAGCTGTTAAAATGCCACTAGCATTTCCTCCACGTCAGAAACAGCACAACTGATCTCAAACCTCTCACAAAAATCCTACTTGTTAAGTCAAACAGCAATTTCTTCATAGCATCAGACAGCTTATTTGTTTCTTTCTTACCACTGCCCCACCCCAGCTATGAAACCATTTGTCCCACCAGTACAACCCACTTCACATTAGCAGGTCCACTAGCCATCTGCAAGCTCCCGCAGCATCAGTTCTTAAAAAATGGGACTGTACCAACTAAACCAGGTAGTTTTTAAACATTCTGAAAACAAGGAGAGAAATTTTCATTTCCATTCACTGCAGGAATAGCAAGTAGTAGGAGAGAAAAGAAGAAAATATCTGATTTTCTACCCCCCTATGATGGTTCTCATTGTGACTATATAGTTGGAGTAATTTCGGACAACTCTTCTAAGCTCTCAGTCATGTCAGAGAGAACTAAAAGTACAGACTGCATCTGAGAAGCAGAGAAGACCTATGATCTCTGGGGTGTCTATCCAGTTCTCCTGCCCTGAGTAGTTCCTAAGAGAAATTTTACCTTTCTTGTCCTTCAGAGCTTTTCCCACTCAGGAAGCTGACTGTGTGTACAGCTGAAAATTAGAGTAATACTATAAAATGCTTTGAAAGCAGGGAAGGAAAAATGTCACTGAGCCAAGTGTTACTTGGAACCAGCAGAGTAGGTTCGGTTTCTTTATGTGTGTACACTGAGGTTGGAGACATGGAAAACCACCCTCCTGGCATCTTTTCACACTGATTTTAGTGGCAATTTTTTTGTTGAAAGCCTTCAGGGTTTGAACCCTGTTTCACACTTCTCTGTTGAGCAATTCTGCTGCTCAACTGTTGATGCCTAGTCAACAAATTGTGCCTGTGATTTTGCAGTAGGATAACATTGTAGATAAGACACACCTACTGGGCACTTTCATGTTATAATATTGTGTTAGTCATTGTTTTTATGTATGTTTATACACAATACGTGCCTGAAGGTATACATTGATTTTCAACCATCAAGAACACATTTAAAATTGGCCGAGTGCTTAACCTTTGTTCACAGAAAGTATATTTTAACATGTGGGGTTTATTTTTTTTTTCATTAAGAATTATTAGCTCAGAAGAGTTTGATATGGCTATAATCATCATTATGATTACTGACTTAAACTAAAATCTTCTAGTGACTTTATTCCTTTTATAAAGTTGAGTTATACTTGTAATTTACTTTTTGTCTTCTAATAGGTGTATTCCTTTAACATGTATTGATTTAAGTGGATTCAACTGTATTTCAGTTAAAGATTTTCTGACAACTAAAAATAAAAATGTAATGTAGTGTTACTTTACTTGTATCTAGTAATTTTGTGAGTTTCTACAGTTCAAATAAAAAAAAAAAAAGAAGAAACAGACTGAAAATCACATTGCAGGATTAAATGTTTAAATCCAGTAGAACAATTCTGACCGTTTCCTCTCCAGTATGAGCTAACCTCTGAACCACCTAAAATCAATCAGGTCTTCAATTTTTTTCTCTTAGTTCCCCAGCTGCCAAAACTTAAGTTCACTTGCAGCATCGTGGGCTGAACAGCTAAGTGCCTGGTTTCTTCTTGCACTCAGCTGCCAATTCAGAGATGTGCAGAGTGAAACCCAGACTCCCTCCCAATCTCTGGAGGTAAGGAACTCATTGCGGGTTCCAACAACAGCCATTACCCACCTGCAGCCACAGCATGAAGCCCAGCAGTTTATGTGCCCCTTTGCAGAGAAACACAGTGGGATGGAGGGGAAGGGATGCTATTGTCTCCTGCCCTTTTTTCCTCATGGGAAATCCATCCACATTGTGGCAGATGGTGTGAATGTGATCACCTTGCCAGGGTTCAAATTAGTTGTATTGACTTGCCAGGGGAGTACTGGAATAGGGCCATTTTGTATCCCTCCTGTTAAAGCGCTGCAAAAAAGTATGAGGCTACAGAAGGGGAACCCATTGGTGAAGGAAGGAGCCCTGAGACCTGTTTTTCCCTGCTTTTTATCCCAAGCTCCTTAATTTGTGAAGTGGAGTTGGAATTGTGGCCCATGTCATATTTCAGTGCCCAGTTCTAGGGCTGCCTGTCTGAACTGTAGGCTCTGTTTTAAATCCTCGATGTCCATTTTGACTAATCGAAGTTTTCTGCTACTATCCTAATCACCAGGATAAATGGACATTTCTCATTCAGCTCTGGAAGAGAAAGACTCATGTTTTTTACATAAAGCCAAGCAGATTCAGCGGATAAAATGGTGAGACAATAGTCTAAGTAAACGTGTAAAACTTATAAAACAGCTTCAAATCTCTATAATTTGACCCAAAAGGACTGATGCCTGGGAATGATTCAAACTATTCCTCCTTTATCATCATAGAATCATAAAATGCATTGGAAGGGATCTTAAAGATCATTGAGTTCCAACTCCCCTGCCATGGGCAGGGACACCTTCTACAGGACCAGGTTTCTCATAGCCCCAACTATGCCCAACACTTTCAGGAATGGGACACCCACAACTTCTCTGAGCAACCTGTAATGGGAAAAGTACTAGCTACTGGGGGTGATGCCTTAGCTCTTGGCAAAAGTCTGCCTCCAAATCCAGGACTTTGTCTCCAGTTTTTTTGGTGCCAATTCATTCAAAAATTACTTATGGTTTTATCTATCTTTTATTTACCACTAAACATCTGGGAAGATTTTATAGTCTCCAGAGGATATACCACTTGGAACAATCACATGTAATTTAGTTGGTTTAAAGAAAAAAAAAATTACTGCTGTGGAAGAACATTTTTTGTGCAGTCCTATTTAGTAGACAAAAAAACCTTCCTATGGATTTTCAGACTAACAACTGCATTCAGTGGGTGCTGGGATCATAGTCTTCACCTGAAAATCTCTGATATGTATGTGAAGCAGACAGGCTCAGTTCCCATTTCACCAGACCAAGCTTTCTCTGCAGTTTAGACCTGGGGTCACTGTTAGAGATGAAAAGAAATCATATTTTCCCTGATTCCCTGTCCTGAGCTTTGGCTTTCATTTTCCTCTTCATCCTCATATTCTGCGGGCCTTTATAACTCTCAAATGCAGATTGTATCAATTTTATTGTGCCACGAGGTGAAAAAAAGCTAGAGCGTAAAAAAATTTACAAGCTGTTTTACACCCACGATAGAGCAAGGCAATCAATTATTTTCTTCTTCAGAACAACTCTGCCCATGTTCAGACATGGATTGTTGATGTATTTCAGAAGCTGTGTGGCAGCATGAAGGAGTGCTATGATTCATGCCCCACGCCTGCACCACAGGATTGATTCAAATGGCTATTATCATGTTTCAGAATGTGGTGGTGGTAAACACAAGGAAGATGTGCTATGTCTAAGAGCCTCCCATGTCAAAATACACATCAGCTTTGACTGATAGGTACTGACTCATGGCCATACAGGAGAGATGTGAGATTTGTCAACTAGGATTACAGCGGTGTAATTATTTAAACTCCCAAAATGTTCAGAATGATAGAGTGTTTATGTGAAGTATCATGTTAATGTAACTACTAGAAAATCAATACCAGGATTGGTATTGGATGCTATTTATCTCTTTTTTTTTTCTGGTCATACATCATAGTAGAATTTCCTTTATCCTGCATACTCATACAACTCTATTTGTGTCAAGTTTGTTGCAATAATTGCAATGACACTGGTAATTACAGAAAGTACCATGCATTCACTTCTGTTCTTCATGGGCACGTATCCTTACCTCTGAAAATTCAGTCTGATTCTTGATTTTATACCATTCTGTCTTCAAGATATATTAATGTACTGAGCCAAACCCTGCTAATCTTTTTCCAGAAAGTAGGCTAAATTTCTAGTTTTACCTCAGAAACCTTGTGTGACCCTGTGTTGTTCCCCATCTGCTAAAAGTGATAAATAATGCTTTTTGTTTTGATCTGTATATTTCTTTTGAAACTTTTAGTGTTTCAACTGTGTATCACTAAGGTCTTTTACACTGTCTCTGGGAACCCAATCTCTGTGTGGGGTTGGCAATGTTAAGATCAGTATAAATAATAAACAGACTCTGTAGGATTTGATTCATGGTTAAAATACCATATGAACCACATCGGCAAATACATCCTTGCACCATATCTTTTCATGTCCATGATAGGAGAATTTGTCCACTAACCTCTAAACTCATCAAGGCTGGAGTCCTCTTATTTGTCTGGTGCACCTGATTGATTATTAAGATCCTATACAAAAGCAATAGCCCTCTATAAATCAACCTGAATAATAATAACAATTACAGTAATGATTGATACATGAGCATTTATTTATGTTCCTCTCAGTCACACTAATGGGATTTTGATGCATAAATCTCTTCTCATTGTAACAAGATTACATAGTTCAGAATGAAAAAATGCTGTTTCATTTAATCTAAAGAAGTTTTCCTCAGGTAAAATTATGTAATGATATAGATCATGTTATACTAGAGATCTTATGGAAATGCTCAGCATTGATCTGATAAAAATTGCTATGGGGATTATAGATAAGTACTATTATATATACAAACATTCCCTTGGGAACTGCTGTGATACTGCCTACAAAAGCCAAGATCATGTATTCATGAAGAAGCTGTACAACATAAACAGTGTGGGTTTCTATTCCTCACACAGAACAAAACATAGGTAGAATATAATCAGGAAGAAAAGTTAAGAAAATTTTTCATGTTAACTAAAATGGCAGAAAATGGCACATCAGCAATTTTAGAATAGACTGTAAAGTCTTTGGGACAGAGAACTCTTTTTTAAAAATTTATTTATATGGGACTATGTCACCTCAGATGGCTGGTGTCTGTGTTAGTGAAACATGAGTAAGATGTAAACCATAGTAGTGAAGGTGCTGATCCAGCAAACGGTTAATTCCCATGACCATCTATTAAAGTCAAAGATAGTAATCAGCTAAGTATGTGTGCAAGGATGTTTGTGTTGGTAAGTTCTAGGCTCAAATGGCTCCTGCTTAAGTTTTCACAGGGAGCCAGGAAAAACAAACACAGATTGCCTGGTATTTAGTCCAGTTCTTTAAAGGGAAGTGACCTCTCTTGTCAAAGGCTGGACTAGTTAGTCTATCATTTTATATCTAGGTCATTCATACCAGAGCCTTTTTTCCTCATCTCCAGTTTCTAACAGTTCTATATTTTGATGCTGTTTTCAAGCAGCCAAAAAATAAACTGAAGCATTAAATTCAAATGAAAGCTGTGTTTATACTGGAGTACTTTTAAAGTTCTTTAATACAGACTTTTTCTATTTAATTATAATAAAACTCTTAAGAAAGAATTACTGTTGGGAAATTGGACTGAGCAGATGAGCTCTGAAGCCTACATGAGTTTCAAGCTGCAACAAGGTCAGATTTGACCACAGATGCATTCAAACCCCTTCAGAAATATACATATTGCTTTTGGAAGGAATGTATGAGGCCGCAATAGATTCTTAACTTTCTATTCCCCTCTTTACCTTTTGGGACACTTAGTGCACAGTTTCTACTTGCCAAATTAAGTCCCAACATATCTATATTCTACAACCTACTAAACAGTTATTCGAAAAGGTGCTCATGAATGAGAACACACACTCATATGAGAAGTCTTAAACCATTCTGTAAAGGCAGTCTTCAAAGCAACTGTTCTTGAATTCCTGACTCTTCCCAAAACTAGGTTAAAGACATTAGAAATTTCATCATCTTTTTTAATTTCTATTTTCAATTAACGACATGCTTTATGGTGCAAGGAACAACACAGGAAAAAAAAAAATGTAGTTTTTTTCCTCCTTTTTTTTTTTCCTGAAGAATGTGTCATTACTAGAAAAATTGCATCTAGACAATTAAAAACTCTCTTGCATATCCCTCGTAATGAAGAATATCCCTTACTGTGGCCCCAGCATTTACTATACTCAACACATGGTAGTGCTGTGGGCAGGGCTACTGGTAGATTGTGGGCAAAAGCAGAGTTGTTTTGGTTGTGCTCCGAGTACCGCAACCAGAAGCTGGATACACACAATCATCTCAGTGCTGAACCTGATCTAGTTTGTTCTCCTGAAAGGTGGAGTGCGTTAAGTAGGGCCCAGTGGTGCAATAACTAGGTTTAGAAGGCTTCTGGTTGGCTCTATGTGTGGGCATACCTTTTGTGTGTCTCTTGGGTAATACACTAAGCTGACATTTCCAAAGATTATATGTTGCATCATTTTGTATCCTTAAATTAAGTACCAGATATCTATAACTATAAAGTTAATTGTAGTAAGGAAATGAAAATCAAATAATTCCTTGCAGACAATGTTTTCATGCTCTCTTTCACTGTGACCTGGCTACACAGCATGTTCCACACTTGTGGCTCAGCAGGTTGAGAGGAGGGGAAAATAGACAGTAGAAACTGCTTAGAAAAAGCCTTCTGTTTTTGAGTTTCCATTCTGATATGAAGCTGAAGCATCACCTTTTCCTCACTGGAGAAAAGAATCACATGAAATTGTCGATCTTTTGGGCTTAACTGTGTACAAAGTTATATATCCACCCTTGGTTAACTGCCCCTATTCACAGAGGAGGTGTCAATGCAAACATGGATGATTTGAGCATCTCTGCAGTCTCTTGCTCATGAGGCAGACCTTTGTGTCTTTCCAGCCTGCCCATTGCAAGGGGTACGAAAGAAGAATCCTGTCTACACAGGATTTACATCTTGTCTCTTCCTGTTCATCCAAATTCTTTTGGGAAGCACCCACGTAGAATTAGTGGTGCTCTCTTCCAGTCATCTCTTTATATTGGAATGCCTCTTAGTTTTCTTGGAAGGTGATCATTTATGAATTCTCCCTGCAGAACACTGTTGAGAGCTATGCCATGGAAATTATTGATATAATCATGTTAAAACAATTTTAAAACTCCTAGTGGATGAGGGCATATAACCCTCAGTCTGACATTTAGAATTAATGCCAGGAAAGGAAAATTTCTCCTCCAGAGAAAAGTCAGAAGCCAATGTTACATACTTGCAGTTATAGTAAACATACTGGACCTGAACAGTTAAAAGAATAATCAAAAGCTCATTGAATGCAGTGGGAAACTCCACACCAGCTTCAGAGTTGAAATATTGAACGCATTTTTGTTCTGAAACAATGGAAGGAATTAATGATTACAGAGGGGTTTGCAGTCTCTGCACAGAAATGTAATGGAGGCTACCTCCCCTGGTCTTTTGCTACACAATTTTTCCATTTTTATCTCATTTGGAGATCAATCACCAGAGTGCCTATGCAACTTTCTGCTTCAAGGGAGTTTAAAATGTGACTCTTAATAAATCCAGCTCCTTACATCATTGGCCTAAATAACACCAATTTCCATCCCATCCAGATTTCCCTTTCCTGTTCATTATTTATTACTCATTGATAAACCCAAGAAGGGTCAAAGAACTCCTGAAGCTCAGCATGGTTTGGCTTCTGCCCATTTGCTTTATGTGGTGTGTCTTGTGGTGATTGGTAGCAGAACCAGAGCCGTAGGCTACTGTTAAATAAAGCAGGTCAAGACTTGCTCTCTGGCCCTAAAGGCAAGTGGCACACTGTCTATGTGGCTAAACCCCTCTTCCCACCATCCCAGATAATGTAATAACTATTAATCCATATGGACCACACTATGTAGTATTTAAGTCCACTTGATGGATGTATTTGGGTAACTAGGATAGCTAGGGTTGCAGTTGAGTGGAGGAACACCAGGACTAACATTTCCACTGGAAGTGGATTTGCACTGTGGTCTTAACACATGTCCGTGAACATGCCCAACACAGGGAACTGACAGCACCATGGCAGTGTGTTTGTTTAGAGTTATCTTAATTCATGCTGAAAGTTTTCATTGCTTCCTGTTTATACAAGCTCCAATAAAGTTGAAAGATCAAACGCAAAAACCTAGCCTGGCAATTTTCAAAAGCTGTCAGAGAATGTAGCAGAAATGACTTAGATGAATGTGCTTTCATCTCCCATGAAATATAAATGTATGTGGTACGTGTCAGTCTGCAAGACGCTATGGAAAACTGTCCATGTATGCTTTTTGTTCTATGAAAACATGAATTTCTTTTGTAATGTCATGAAGCTTGGGAATCCCAAACAATAATAAAAATAAAAATAAAAATGTTTGAGGTTCTTTTCTTCTTGAATCTTCTGTTTGGACTTTGAGCTTGGGATGTCTTCTCTTAATGTCTATGGTGGAGGTTTGAAAAACTCATTGACTCATTTCAGTGACATGAAAGATGGTTAAACCAAATGTGTCCCATAAAGCCTTATCCACTTAATTAACAGTTAATTTAATGGGATAAATAGAAATTAATAGGAGATCTCCTTAGGATCACATTATGATTATCATGTATTGATTTGTGTTTTGGTAATGCTTGATGCCTTAGCTCCTAGATACTGGATCATGTGCATTGTATGGTTTCTTATCTTGAGAACTGCCCTTTATTTCCAGAATAGCAAATTTCAGCACATGGACTCAAAGAAAACTTAGATACCTTTACATATAGACATGAGGTATCCTAAAGCATGCTTGGTGTTTGAAATGGCAAGAAGCTGCCTATGAGGGTGTAAGAGTTTCCTCTACATCACCTCCATAAACTTTCAAGAGCAGGAAAATTTATGCTATTATTTCAATAAACAAAATTAATACATCTTTAAAAAGCAGCCAAATACTTTAACAATCTTCCTTGGGAGAAAAAAGGGAGGGTTGGCCTTTCAATCAGACATCAATGTGCCACCTGCTCAGTATGGGTGAGGTGAGGGTTCCAATCTGCCAGTGTTTTTCCCCCATCTTTACTGCAAAGCCATGAAGCTTCTCTAGCTCGTGAGCAGTTGGGCTCTGTGCAAATTCTAATAATTAAATTTTGTGACACATAATAGCTCTGTTTGTCAACTGCGACATTATTCCAGAAAAGCATATCATTCTCAGGTCTGGTGTTGGAATATGAGGAATTATAATCAGCATACAGTAATATGTCTGGCTGTAACCTATTTTCACAAGACTAAATATGCTCCTGTTGCTGCAGAATCAAGATTCAAAGACCTCTTTTTTGTCGGCTCCTTCTTCTCCTCATAACTTTACATTTATCATTTCATAGCCCTGTGATTTGTGTTCTCTTCCTGGAAAATGACAACAACAAGGCTTATTCTCTTTGATTTAAATATTCTCTGAGATTTAAATGTTGAAAGAAGAAGGCAGCAGACAGTTTAGCAGCGACTTCTGCTGAAGAATTTGGATCTACTAGGAGTGGTGGGTAGCTTCTTACAGGCAAATTAAGTATATTAAAGCAGGGAGCTTTTACTGGGATTGGTTACTTCCTCATTGTAATCCAATGAATTGGATTACAATTCATCATCTTTTCTACCACTTAGATTCACTCTAAATGGTTGTGGCGCAGGAGAAAGAGGAAACCATTCATACCATCTGTGAGTGTCATAAAAATTACTTTAAGAAAAATTAAAGTACAAGTACACGAATGAGAAAAATGTCTTGGTCTCCAGGCTAAAATGTCTTTAGATTTTCAGAGGCTCTTGCCTAAATCCAGTGAATGCCAAAGGAATCATGTGAGGCTGTGATCCTCATAGCCAGGCCAGAGTTCTGCAAAAATAAGAATCAGTGTGGCATGGATCTTATCTTTGGAGACACTGCAGCTTTCTGATTGTATATTGTACATCCCTGACTTCTTTTAGAAGAGTTGATTATATTTAGATAATCCTATTGATCTTCAAGTCAAACATTTTATAGTCTTCTGGGAGAACTTAAAAGCTTTCAAGTGGTTTTGTGTTCAGATGTAAAATAGATTTGTGTGCATATACATATACATGTATGTATGTGTATATATGTGATGATTTATGTTATTTTCAGCTGCCTAAGATATCTCCAGCTTTGTTTCTTGGGAGGGACTGAATTTTTAGTCTGGTTTCAGTGTCCCCAGTTGACTGCAAACTGTAAGGTTGCCATGTATGTTTCAGATCTACCACTGTCAGGCACTTTCATGCATGTTGATGTTTTTCGCTTAGAAAAAGCAAACAAGGAGCACCTTCAAGATGTGAAGGAATCAGAGCTTCATTCCTGAGGGAGGAGACCTGAAATATTTATAACATTCATACTTCAGCTAGGTAACAAGGGTGGGGGGAGGTATGCTTGATATCATCTGTCTCAGCATCTGGGCTGAGTCATAGTAATACACCCCTCTTTCCTTCTCAGACTATTTAAGAAAACAAACAAACATGAAAAACAAAAACAAACCACCAAAACACTAAAGAACACAAAGTAAACACTTTCCATGTCAACTGTATGAGCTAATGTATACTGTCTCTTATTAAGATTTAAAGGAAGAACAGTAGACATTATCCACTGACATCCCTTCACACTACATTACTGGATACTAAAACATCTTTGCATAACTACCATTTGAAAAACAAACTGAAACTAACAAATGGCACATGTTGCCCTCCTACCCACCCAGGCAGCTGCTTTTGAGTATACCCACGTTTCTAATTCTGTCTTTCCTTTTCTTCCTCTTTCAGGATTTCCTCTGCATTTCTCTTCCTCTCAGGTTAACTCCAGCCATTGCCATACTCCACCTTTAAGTTCTGCCCCTGATCTTTTTCCCTACTGCTTCCCATCGATTTTTATTCTTGTTTGCCTCCTTTCCAGGTTGACCAAGCACTTTAAAAAGTCAGCCTGGTTGCCTTTGTTGTTGGTTAGTTTAGACAATTTCAAGTAGTGTCACTGATGAGAAAGAGCCTTTCTTCTTTCAGGGAGATTTTATGCACCTCCGCAGTATCATGACTTACTAATACCTCCGGTAGCATATAGCTTCAATGAGGAGGAGTAGGATGAACAATGAGAAGACAATTCCAATTTAAATGGGAAAACGTGAAGGAGAAAGTCTGCACATACTCACATCTTGTGGTGAGGATACTCAGGAGTAGGAGGGTAGTAGAGAGGATGGAAAGAGCCAGCATGATCTTTATGCTCCTTTTCTGAGTCATACATATGAATAAAACAATAACCCAGGGTGCTGAAGCAGGTCTATGGTAGACCTAGAATATGAGACTAGGTTACCTGATTCCTGTCCCTGTGTCATATTCACCAACAACACTGCCTCATTTAATAGGCTAAAAATTGGTGTCATGCCAGAGTGGAACATTCTGTGCCTCCACAGTGTTGACTGTTCCCTCATGGAAGACAGTCCTGTCTGTTTACAAACTCCACTGCTGTACCTCCTAGTGTTAAATTCCTCTTGGGATACGGATGAGTCCAGGATGGCTGAATTTCAGCAGTTTGCTCTGGCTTATGTTTTGAGCCTTCCTGGACAACCACAGCATGTTGTTCCCAATGAGACTAATTCCAAATGAGCCAATGAGTGCTTTCATATAAAACAGTTGCTCTCAGCTCCCTATCTGTATAGCAAATTAGCCTTCACTTTTAAAATTTAAATTGTCAATTGTGATGTTACCCTGTGTTTAGACCAGCTGTATCTCTTCACAATAATAAAAATAATGTTTCAATGGTTTGAAAGTTCACAATGTGAAAATGTATAAAATACCAGTTGAAATCGTTATCTTCATGGCTCCACAAACAGGAATTTCCCCAACTCCTCAAGTTCCAAATAAGGTTCCAAAGGGACTGCTTTAGGGCTCAGCATAGTTCTGCTTTCCTGCCCAGAAAAGACATTGTAGAGATACCACTCCACAAGCATTTGAGCGCAACTGTCTCAGGGAAGTAACCCAGTTACCTTTAGGGAGAAGAGCCATCCATTAGTCAAGGTTTGAAAGGAAGAGTTTTAAAAATCTAAAAAAAACATCAAACTTTTGTTTCACAGATAATTAAGAATTTCTTTAGTAAGAAATGTCTCTTAAATAAAAAATTAAAACATTTCATTCTGAAAATTTGACAGCAGCATTTGACTATTTTCAGAGTTTTTCCATTTTCTTTTGTGGCTGAAAACAATTCAAACTAAATTTGTAATTTTTACATCATCTGCATCTCCATTTTTTTTTGGATAGAAAAGAGCCTCATAACAATGGGATATTAAACTGTGGCTTCTGGAAGGAACACAAATGTTGTGAGCATGTTTGTATTAGCCATGCAATGAAGACTTTGGAGAAAGGAAGATGTCAAGGTGCAGTAAGGGTTGGGGGCTCCTTGGGAACCATGGTTTCTCCTGCTTGGAGCTGGCAGCACAGGGGCCTCATAGCCAGGGCCCACCCCACCACTTAACTAGGGAGCAGGGCAGTCAAGGGGCAGCCAGAGGCAGTCACAGTCATTGAGCATCTCTGTGGGATTGGAACTAGGCTGAGGCCATCAGCCTGCAGGTTGGGGTCAGGATCAGGTCCATTGAGGGGACGGACTTATTCTGGGATGACTGGGCAGGTCCATGGGGACAAGGCAGTGAATGAACAGAAGATCATAGAATGTTTGAGCTGGAAGGGACTTTACAGATTTCCCCTTATCCTACTGCTACAATCCTTGATAAAGGATACTGCTCCATCTCTCCTGTAAGTTGCCTTTAGAGGGCTGCTATAAGGTCTCCATGGAGACTTTTCTTGTTCAGACTGAACAATTCCCACTCTTTCAGCCTATCTATCTTCATAGCAGATGTAGTCCAGCTCTCTGAACTTTGTGGCTCTCCTCTGGACATGCTTCAACAGGTCCATGTCCTTCTTATATTGGGGGCCCCAGAGCTGGACACAGTACTCCGGGTGGGGTCCCACCAGAGCAGAGCAGAGGGGCAAAATTGATGACAAGTGTTTCCCCTGTAAATAAAGGTCACTAATATTCCCTCTCCTGAAACAGGAGCATTGATCTTGTCTTGGTCCAATGAATCAATGACATATTTAAATGTCCTTGGAAATCTCCTATCCAGTTGTCGACCTAGATGGAATTATAGCACCAAACAGGGAGCACTACTTTCAGTGCTCTCCTACAGGCAGGAGAGACTCAAGCAGATTGAAACACAGGCTGACCGCAATTATAGGTGGTATACAATGGAAAAATGTACAGGCACAACTGTGGTTCAGAGTTAAAACTCAGGCAGATAAAATACTGCATTCCTCTGCTTCCAATTAGTATGAGAAAGATGTGTTCTCGGCAATTTCTCCTTAATGCTCATTTGAGAAAGAAGAGTTAATTTAACTACAGTTAATTTCATGCCCTCTATAATGTACCCAATTATATCGTCCTAATTATTTCAAGCTCTCATGTGCCTTGGTTGAGTGCCTTTTTTGGAAGAGTATATTAAATAACGATTATACTTCTCATTAATACAATGCACGATAAAGAGAAAACAAACAAGACATGGCTGAAAGGCATAAATATCATTTATATTTTTTACTCACTTTTACCCTGATCTTTCCATGACAGCAATACATCAGTCATGGAGACATGAGGAGCCTGGAAAGTTTTTTGTCTTGACTTGTCATTATGGTTTTGTCTGGTTAATGTGTAAGGGTGTGGGCATCCTCGAAGTTAAGCTTTTCTGAGAGATCAGCTATTACTAACTTACAGCACTAGGTCACAGCTGTGGAAGTTGACACCAAATTATTCTAATTCATCTTTGTTTTACTAATTTGGACAATGAAGCATAACAGAGAGTCATAGTAAAGAAAAAAGGAGGAGGGTCACATTCGTCTCTTATGCGTAAGGACTAAGAAGTGCTGAAATTAGTGCTATCTCATCCATACAAAGATAGACAGGATTTGGAGACAGTGTATGAGGCAGGTGTGCCTTCTCATACTTCTTCCCATAACAGGGTTAGCATTTGATTCATCAATTTGCATTGACCATGTTCATGTCACTATACATCAAGAGCTCAAAAAAATTGACCTCTGCCTCCTGCTTGCACATGCACCCAGATCTCAGACAGATGCTTAAGTCTCTGCCCTGCTCTGTGTGCCAGATTGCTGAGACCCAGCTCATGGGATAGGTGAGCTTATTATGAAGGATGAGCAGCAGTGTTGGTATACAGAGAGTGGCACACCCAGTGAAGATGGTAGCCTTCAACTGTCACGCAATTAACATTCCATGGCCTTCCCTATTCTGTGACAGATCCCTCTACAACACTGGAAAAGGAAATACCTGAGAGCTGGGAGTGATAGTAACAAACACTGTGATCAAAATAGACACTTTAGTCTGGAGCCTGTTGCACCAATGGTACAACAGTCTCCAGTGAGCTCAGATAAAGGATTGTTATGGAGGTTAACATAATCATAAGATCATTGAATGATAGAATGGTTTGTGTTGGAAAGGACATTTAAAGGTCATCTAGTACTATCCCTTTCCCATGGGTAGGGACATCTGTCACTAGATCAGATTGCTCAAAGTCCCTCCAAACTGACCTTGAATACTTCCAACGATGCAACATACACAGTTTTTCTGGGCATCTTTCCTGTAAGCCCCTTTTAAACATTGAAAGACCACAATAAGGTCTCCCAAGAGACTTCTCTTCTCTAGGCTGACCCAACTCTCTCAGCCTGTCCTCATAGCAGAGATGTTTCAGTCCTCTGATCAACTTGCTGAGAACTCCAGAGCTGGACACAGTATTTCAGGTGGGGTCTTATGAGAGCAGAGTAGAGGAAGAGAATCATCTCCCTTGACCTGCTGGCCATGATGTTTTTTACGAAGGCCAGGATATGACTGGCTTTCTGGACTGTCAGTGCACATTTTCAGTTCATGGCCAATTTTTCATCCACCAGAGTCCCCAAGTTCTTCTCCTCAGGGCTGAATACATATAATATAAGGGTCAAGACAGGATAAAGGACAATGTCAGCTCATATAATTTTCATTCATGCAAACTTTGTGAAGTGCAGAAGTGTATATGCTGTATATGGATGATTTATTCATTTTGTTGTATCAAGATCAGCAGAAATGTAAAGGAAATTAACTGCTGCTCTCTTGTCTGTAAATCTCAAGTAACTGGATAACAATGTTGTTTGCAGTTGGAAAGTGTAGCTGTCCTTTGGTAGCCTCCTCCTTCCCACCTGTTCTAGATATTGCTTAACTGGGAAGATGAATAATGAATAACCCTTTTCAGGCTCTTTCAGATTCTACCTGGTCTGGAAGAGAAACTGCAAGACAAACCAAGCACTGGGTAATAAAAACGTGTGCAGACAGAAATACCCTGAGTCTTCATAAGCTGATGTTGCTTCTGCCATTCGGCTTATGTAAAGATTCTTTAAATCCTCTTACAGTAAAAGGCTGTAGGGGAGTATGCTGTTGGACTGATAAAAGCATGCTGCCTCTTTTGTAACAAGCAGCAAAGAAGCGTTGCTGAGTCACCTTTGGTGTGAGCTCACTCTTCTATTTCATTACTGAGCAGCAGGTGTCACGAGCCTTTTCTGATGCAACTGTCAGTAACTGCTCTGCCGTCACCCACTGTCACTTGGCATCACGGACAAAGCTGTCTGATGGTACACAGAGAGGGTCAGCATCTGATACCAAAGTACAAACAAATTAAAAATTAATTCATTGAGGAGGAAGAGGGGCGATGAACACAGAGCAAATAAAATGAAGAGAGGGTACAGGAAACACAGGGAGAAAGGGAAAAGTCTGTTGCAGGAATGTTACTTTATCCTGGGCAGAGTTTTCAGCAGGTTTTGCATCAGCCAAGCACATTCTGTACATCTAAGCAAAGGCATAGACAAAAATAGACTACCCTACCAGGTGAATATTTGTACAAGCTCTTCTTGGATGAAATGCACTTGGAAGCAATTCAGAGCTGGGCTCCGACCCAAATTAGGCTATGATTCCATGTGCAGATATTCAGCATGATACAGAGGCTCCAGTCACTGTTCAGCAGATCAATGCCTTTCCCCTCTGCTGGCTCAAAACACTGGCGATCGATACAGTCTGGGTAAGCCTGGTGGATCAGTATCCACATAAGTGCATCTGTCTCAGCTTTTTCAGGGGTATGTTCCTTCCAAGCATTTGAAAAAGGTGTAGTTTTTCCCTCCTTTATTTTGACTGTCCTTGGCTAAATATAGTATAGATGCTCATGAAGACCATGTTCTTCTCTAGTTCACTGGCTTCGGTGGGAGAATTGCCTTGGTAATGAATAGTAAATGACTGATAAAGGACCAAAAAATTTGTCCCAAAGTGAACACTATGTGATTTTATGGAAGTTTTCTTCTTCTGCAAAGTTATCCAATCAGGGAGCACATCTTTTATTAGGGTGGCATTTAGGTGGATGCATGCTCACGACTAGCAGAATTTATTGAAGAGTTAAATCAGAAGGATTATAAATAAGAAAGTAACTTGTGAGCCCTCACTCCTGAAATACAGATTTTCTAATTTCTTGTTGTCTTGTATAAAAATATGCACAAATACACATGTCCACTGGTTCAGGTTCTTGCTCTGCGTCCTCTGCATAGGACGTAGCTCAGTTTGCTTTTTCATCAGAGACTACTTGTAGGAGCCTGGTAAGGTCTAGGTCCAGTAACCATCTTGTCTGCCCAGTGTAGTACCATTAAGCTAATGCTGTGGCTCACTACACAGCTTACAGGGAGATTATGTGCTTAGAGTGGGATTCCAGGCAGGTTGTTTGCTAAGAAGGGAGCTGCAGTATGTAGCTGAGAGATAACCAGGAGAGAAATGCAGAGCCTGGGTGAGCAGGGGCAAGAGGCATGTCTCCAGAATCCTCACTCCAGATCCAGAGCTGGGACACCTCTCCCAAAGTCACATGCTCACAATTGGTTTCTTTTGGGAACCCAAGTCTTATTGTCACTTCACAACCTACATTCTCCACCACACAGTACAGTAGTCAGTGGCTGCAGGACTCACCCACGAGGTCAGTGGTCCAGGTTCAACTCTCGGACTGGGGAAATGCTGTTATTTATCACCAATTACCAAGCTGTATTTGGGCTACCTTCCTTCCAGAGGTCTTGATTAAGGTGTGCAGCTGAAGCAGAGGATTCAAGAATACCTGGGACATAAAGCGTGCACAAGCAAGGCTGACTATAGTCTCCTTGGAAAAGGGAGACTTGGGTATTTGTCACTGTCAGTTTAATAGATTTTCCTTGACACACTCACTGGATATAACAAACGTACTCTGCTGATGGGGCCAGGTAGTAGCTTAGGTAGAATCTGACTTCTTTTAGCTGTCCTTGCAGAACAAAAAAAACAGAGAACAAACACTCCCTAGACTACAGGCTCTATTACTTTTTAACCTTAATTTTCTGTTCTAGAAATCATCTTGATAAGTCTGAAGGAAGAAACTCTTCAAGCTCTTCCAGAAGCTGACTGGATCTGACAATTCTTCAGAGAAATTTTGTTGGACATGTTTAATTCTCAAAGTGCTTCATATTATTTTTTTTTTTAGTTAAGAGTTTTTGAGGACCAAAGTGGGTTGTAGGATCCCTGTGCTCAGCTTAAACAAATAGATCCTATCTCTTCTCCAAAAACTCAGAGGTTCCATCAGTACCAAACCCTGGAATATTTGTGATCCACCAGCACTATGTTTCCCTATCCATTTGCTACTGCTTCTTAAACTGGGACATCAGTCCTGCATATTGGGACGTTTGGCACAGAGCCCTGCCCATGGCACTTTGAAAATCTGCTGCCCCTGGGCAGATTTCTGCCATGGAACACAAGTGAAGATCATGAGCCCTTGTGTCTGTTGTAGACTTGCCTGCCCTATCCGTTTCTTTTCTGCTGCAGTTCATCTCTTTGAAGCAGGAGAAGATGCTGATCAGTGGAAGAGAAATATATTACTAAAGTATTCCTCCATCACTCTTAACTCCAGCTGATTTTTGACGGAAAAATTGTTGCAGCCAGCTGTTTGCCTTTGAAGCCAGCACACCAAGCCAGGCCAAAATCTGTGCAGTGGTAAAACAGCGCAAATGCCACGTTAACTCTTGTCTACCCTTCAACCAGCTCAAGGGGTCTGTATTCCTGATATGCCTGTGTTCATCTTTGCAGGGGTACCGTCTTCGTCAGACTGCTCCTGAAAAATGGTTTAAAATGTCAGCAGTTCTAGTAAAAAGTGGGACTTATATAAATGCTGTGTGAAGATACGGTTGGTTTACTGTTGCCCGGAGAGATTCCTTCCTGTATTGCTGCATTTTGAATCATTTTGGATATCACTGCAAAACTTCTCTTAAGCAGCACTGCTTTCTTGTTATGCTTGCTTACATCTGTTCACTGTAGTAATGGATATTTTTTGGCTCTAAGCAGTTATGCAGCATGACACTTGGCAAATAGATGTCTGTGTGTGCAATAGCTACTGTTTTTTGAAGACTCATTTGGCCCTTGTCCCTTCTGGGTGAGACAAAAGAATAAATATATTGCTATAAACTGCTCACCAGCCTTTCATTGCTACTGTTACCTTTCTGATTGACATTGCTTATGCTTGAGCTCTGCTCTGGACTGAAGTCTTTTGGGAAAATCTAAATGATTTGTTTTTAAGCTTCAAATTTATTGTGTATATATTTGCTGAATGACAAGTTGTGCTTCTGCTATCTAGTCAACAGCATATCTGTCCTTTGTAAGTAGCACGCTGTTTATATGTGATACAATTATTTCCACTAACCACTCAGAATCCAACTAATCATTCTCACAGCCATAAACGAATCTGTTTGACAACCTGTTCTCCACACAGTAGGTAGTCTTCCACCTGCCAGCTAATTTATCACTGCATCTGCCTTGCTCTGCCAAGGGATATGTTCCAGTGCATTTATTTTGTTTCTAAAAGCTTGTGACTGGCCATTGTCTTGGGAGGAGAGACATGTAGAAGAACAAATACTATATGATGTATCTTTCTGTCTTCATGAAACTCTTGCTCACAGTGTCTCAAAGAGATCTCCTCCATTAGATGTTTTGATCCTTTCTACAGTCTGTACTTCCCAGTAATTGCAGAGACCCCCAGTAGCCCAGCTGGTTGGCCCAGGCTAGATGAGAATGTTTCTCAGCATTGGTGAGAAGTGCTTAATTGATATTAACATGAATGGAAATAGTCTGCTTAGCTATAGGACAGATGTCATTTGGTACTCTTTCCTTCCCTCTAATGGTATAGTGTTCATGCAACCTGAAAGGACCATCTGCAGATCTTTGAGATTAGGGCAGGCCTGTTTATTGTTTGGCTTTTCTCTCGGTTTCCCCTCTGTCTGCATTGGCTGTGCTAATCACTTTGATATATGAATGTTAATGTTGCCTAGATATCCCAGCAAGCAGCTGATTTTTTAGCAGGCATTTATTCCTACTTCAAAATAAGTCTAAGAACTTGCTAAACTGAGACGACACCACAACGGGAAAGCCTTCACCATCCAGACAGTCCAAGACAAGCTCTTCTGACGTGCTGCTGAGACTCAGGGTTCAAGACCTTTACTGACACATCTCCTCTCCCAGTTCAAGCCAAAGCTGTGTGTTTGAATCACAGGAAGACAGCAAAGTTCATAGATGATGGAAAAGGGTCAAAATAGTAGGCATCACCTGCAAGTCAAGGCTATCTTTTTGATCCCCTGTAAAATCTGGGTCTTTACTCTTCAGTAATAGGATCTCTTGTGTTTTAGCCTTGTCTTGTCATGTACATAGGAGGATTAACACTGCCAGAAGGGAAATTGAAGATGCCACTCAGAAGAATGGACAGGGCAGTAACTTATCAATAACTGTATCATCCTTTCACCTAACACACTCTAACACAGAGGCACTTTTTGTTTCTATTAATATTTCATAGAACCAGCTGGTACTACTAGATCCAGCCAGTCCCAATGAACTTCATTTTAGCCTTTTTATTAGCTTATAAATGTGATAGGGTTCATGGATATCATTTAATGGAACGTTTTCCATCCTGTTCCCCCCTCCCTTCCAAGCCTGAAAAGTCTGACATTCATAAATTGAGGAGGTCAGTAATTTGCATCCAGCTGAGTGGCTGTCTGGCTTTAATGAGATGATTTGTAATCATAAGCACTGCACTGCAGCGGTGTCTGGTACAGGGGGAAGAGGAGCACGTATGCATACTCCAACTGAGATGAGGGAGAGGTGATAGGAGGGAGGGAAAACACATGGATCAGAAAACAGAAGCAAAGCTGGAATGACATAAGGATCTCCATTAAATGTAATACAATAATGCTGGCCTGGGTAGCATAAGAAGAGCCAGTGACTGGCTGATGCAAGACAGTGAAACTCCTGCTACATAGGTCAGGCAGGCAGCTTGCAAGGTATTGCTCTTATCCAGAGCTCTTTAGAGTAGCTGAAAATAACGAGTTCATTTTTGCCAGCTTTAAGCCCTAAGAGCCCTTACTGAACAGCTCTGTCATTCCTCTCCCACTCCTTAAATAAGAAAAAAATCTTCCAGACCAGAAAGTCCCTTTAGGGGCTAAAGCAGTTATATGTTGAATCGCTGGCACATTCCCCATCAGCTTTATTTTCAGCCTGTTTTCCTAAAAAACTGGATCATGCTCTGTCTGTTTGTGTATTCTTTCTCCATCTGATGCATTTTTAACCCACTGGCTCTTTTCATTTCAGTCACACACAGCATAGGAAATTCCTGCAAGTCTCAGACAGGCAGGTAGGAGAGAGACGAAGATTATTAATCCCTTCACTGGAGGAAAGACTCTGAAGAGAATCCTTCTGGGAGAGAGGGATTTTTAATTCTCTGGCTTTGATAAAAGCTTCACTTGGCATCTGTTTCAGATCAGACAACCACGAATCTCACCACAGGCACAAATCCATAGGAAGCCAGGCTGCACTAGCTCTCCTGCACACACTTTCCCTGGCTAACTGTGAGAATTTTGCACCTCCCAAAGACTATCTTTCCCTTGTCTCCAGGGTTTCTCTGCTCTGTAGTAGCAATTCTCTGAGATCGTCACACGACATTTTTTTCATTAGGAGTCCCAGCTGTGGAGGACTATGTTTCTTTAACCATGTCTCCAGCTGTCTTGAGTTATTCCATGGCAGCCCAGCTGTACTAGTGTAGTTTTTCTTACGGCTGCAGCAGAGTACCTTGCATCAGCTTTAAGGTCGCTATTTTTTAATTTATTAAGTACTTTATGTTACAAAAAATAAAAAGGCAAGAATGCAAACTGATCTGTTCTGCTACAAGCTCCTTCCAAGCACTGGTCAGTGAAGTGAGGCACGGGGGCTGCTGGTTTGCCCAAACTCGCTGGTTTGTAGTTTTTGATGCAGAACAATGTTGTTCATCCCAAAGCCCATTTATGAAGGGTGGTATCTCTAGGGCAGCCTACAATCAGGTCACTTTGTAAGGAAACAGCTTTCCTTACCTTTGCCATTTCATATCAGGTGACGTTCAGCCCTAGTTGACCTCACCTTTCTCAGTCATGACCTCACATCCCCTTCCTCATCTGCCCCTGGAGCATGAACATCCTTCCTTCCAGGCAACAAAGAGATTTTCTCTCCCCCTCTCCTGAGCTCTTTCCGTAAAACATGCATGCTTCATGTGCTTCCTTCCCTGCAGATGTTTGTAACTCTGCAACATAATCCCTTCCTCTTCTTCCCTGGGGAGACATGTTACCTCTATGTTAAGTAACAGAGATTTAAGTTACAGGGATGTGTGGGTGGCCTTCAGAAATCATGCCAGTAAGAAGCTTCCCAACCAAATTTTTAGTTCCAACAGAAAAAGAAGAAACAACACAACTCTACCCAGCAAGCAACAGTAGTCCAACTTCTTTCAGGACAGAAAGTGCCTTTAGTCACACCAGGAGAAAAACGTCCTCCTGGTAAGACAAATGTCCCTGTAGATGACTCTTTTTGAGAAGACTCCCATCCAGGAAGCAGATCCCCCAACTTCTTTGCCTTTTTTCAGGCTGTAAGCCGACTTAAGTCCATCAGCAGCTCTGTGACGTGACAGTATCTTGCATAGCTTTTACACAGAGGCACCAACTGCTTTGCTGTGTTCTTAAAAAGTGCCCATCTACTGTGCTATTTAAACAATGTATCATCTGTCAGAAAGGAATTAGTTGGATATAGCCTTAATGTTAAGAAGGACATAAATAAACTGTAGGCTGAACAGAGGGTTGAGAGAAGGGAAATTCATTTTTACTGTTGCTCTAATGTACGTTGTCTCCTCTTTGTCTAGAGAGTATCCCACAGATGATCACCTCTCGGCCATCAGTGCACTTTAGTGCAGCCATTCAGGCTAAGAAAAACCTTGAAACATTCATTGATGCTGTTTTATTATTTTCCCAATCATGTTTCCTTGACTTGACTTGTCCTGTCCCTTTGATCAATAGCAGACGTCACCCAGCATGAGACATGTTTTGGATTGATTTAGAGTGCATGCTAGTGCTAACTTCTGAATCACTTTGCTGAGCTCCCTCTCTTTGACGTTGTTGGCACTAGATAAGGTCTGAGGCTGGGATTTTCAAAGGGACACAACAACTGAACAGCCCAGAACACTTAGAGCTCTCCATCCCCGGTTGAAAATCACAGGCAAGAATGCAAAAAATCTACTTGATTTCAATTATAAGATTTTCAAGCACTTTGAGCTGAACGCAACTGCTTTATGAGGTTTTCAGAGGTGCCTTTCAGAAGTTGTGTGCTTAAGCATATTTGGAAATCCTATTAGAAGCCATTCAGCATCTTTATGTGCCTAAATTCCTTTAAAACCTGACTCAGCATACTGTGATACTCTTCTGTGTGTCTGAGAGCAACAGCATAAAGAGCAGACTCTCAGTGAATGACTGATGCTGTATGAATGTTTGGAATACAAGCTAAATCCCAAATGTAAGGGGTTGTATACTACAGTCATATAACTAGTCACTTGTTTCTTCAGCAGTTGTCACAGCAAAGCTGTCATTTCCTAGTTCAAAAGTCTTTATCACATCCTTATCCTTGATACACACTCCGGGAGAAGGAAGGATTCACATGGTGAATATAAGTGTGATTCATAAACTACATCAAGTCAAAGAATGAAAGTGCCCCCAGCAGTGGCCTCTGTCTATTTGGACATGTGGAATGGATAGCTGGAGTTCCTCACATAATTTAGGTTACATTACCATTTTCCAAGAAAAATCCACAGTCTGGATTCAGTTTGCATAAATAGGAGCTTCAAAACCAAAGTCTAAAACATCTCATTCCATTCTTGCCAATTTCCAGCTGAAGGATATTTCTGATCGTGAATTGCAATGGTGGAAAATATTGACCAATTCAATCACAGCAAGAGAGAGACAGACACATAGACCATTTCTGAAGAGATATATCCTGTTTGCTGTGACAGGCAGCTTTCTTATTAAAATTATCTCAGTATATACATTCTCTATTCAAGCATGAAGTGCTCATTACAAGTCTCTACATAAATAATGTACACTTAAAATGGTTCCCTGTGCCATAAATATTGACCTTGGTTAATATTTGACTATGGGATTATGTGTCTGCTTCCTTCAAACACCACTGACTGAAGGTCTCACCTCTTCCCATCAGGTTTCTTTCCTTTCACTCCTGTAATTTTTACAGAAGATACACTGATACCATCAGTAAAATGATGATACAAGTTTGGACTGGAGTATCTAATAACCCCTCTTCTGATTCTTACTTAGTGCCCCCAGTCATTTCATTGGAAAGTGTGAAAAAAATAATATTTTGAATTCACTTTATAATTTAATCTGTGATTTCTCTGCAGATGCTTGCTGTAGTCCTTGTCCATTTTTTCTTTAGTCTTTATTTAACATTATTACAGTAAGACATATCTATCAATAATTTTGTGAGGCTAGTTCATGAACAAAGTTTTAAAGAGCAGAATATGGACCAAATTTGCTGCTTGAAATGCAGAGGAGCCGAGGCATTCCTGGCATATGAAGCTTCCCAGCCTCATGCTTGACAAATCTGTACTGCCCACACTAAGCATTTGCAATGTTCTGCAGCTTCATGGAGGAAGAAAAACGGAATGATAGGAAAATGGTGCCTGGCAGAGTTAAGCTTTATAATGTCAACTGCAACCATGACTCCTGAACAACCCCTGTCTCTGATGTCTCTTAGGCTGGGCATGCAGGAAAAATTACTCATACTTCATGCACCAACATACCTTATATATCTAGAATGAGTTGCCCACAGAGATTTACCTGGGCCTTGTACGTTGGATGAAAACTACATGCTAAGATAAAATATGCTGAATAGCATATCCGTGGTATTCAGGTACCAAAGAGCAGTGAGTAAAGGCTTTGATTGCAATAGCATGAAATTATTTCATCAGGATGTTTCATCCTCTAAGTTCTGATTTGACTTTCCTCTTCCTGCAAATATGCATCGCTAAAAATGCTGTGGTTTTTCCTGTAGTTCCCAACTTTTCCTTTTCTTCGGTTATACACAGTTATAGCCATTCCATGTGGGAGCTGAGAAAATGGTGTCTTTTTTTTACTCTCAGCCCTTGCAATTCCTAGCCCAATGGCTCCTTGCTTTGAAAGAGAGATATGGAAGATGCTGTCCAAAAAACAACATCTATTTTTGGAGACAGTGAATACACAATGAGTTAGGAGATGGTAACCAAAATGTGCAGCATTGTTTGTGAGTCCTTGAGGACCAATAAAAATAATAGAACTGCAACTGTAAATAGCTTATTACAAACATCCAATTTCTATGCTTGGAATTCAGGACTCTGTCCAGACCATAAAATTAATCCTCATTGCCTGATGGACCTTGGAAGCAGTGCTCCTCTGCCAAAGGTCACTCAGTTCTCAGCGGTGGCATCAGTGCTGATTTGTTTCAGCTCTATGCATAAACATTTTCTGCGCTTGGTTACCAGTTGGGATTGCATCAAGGATATTGGAAAGAAGGGATGAGTGCCACAGCCCCTTAGTAGAGAAGAATTTCACCTCAAGCAAAGGGACATAGAAGGGCCCAGGTACTAAAACTCACGCATCGTGGGATGGTTAATAGAAGGAGAATGACAAAAAGGCTTTGCCTTGGACTAATATTTGAAATTGTTGGTAAAGAAATTAGGAGAATTTGTAGTCATAGATAAGCTTAGATGGTGGTAAAATATGCTTTATGTTTAATAACTGCTGGTTCTAATTTTTGCTATGCCAAGAATGAGAATTTTTGTAATACTTTTTCAAGGATTTTTGATTTTTAATGATTAGATATTAATCAAGAACATCTAGAAATGCTTAAAGGGGCCAAGCCAAGCTGGGGTTTTTTTTGCACAGATTTCCACTGATGTAACATGTACAGATAAAAAACTGCTGTAACTCAGTTTGCGTCATTATTTTAATTTTCTTTTAGAGTGTATTACTTCCTCTGGAGCACGAATCTCATGACCTATAAACTGCTTTATAAACTCTGGTGGCGGTGTCCTGACCCACAAGAGAAATGAACCAATATTCCCCTCTTTCTTATAGATCATCATGTATAATCAAACCTGTAATTTACAGTTGTACTGGAAACAATGTTTTAACAGGGTTCTATGGACCGTTTCTGGGACTTTCACATTAGTAAGCATATAACATAGGCCCTAAGGGAATAAAAGGGATGTAGGTATATCCTCCTGAATTAAACTCCTGTGTCACTAATACCACAATCTATTGATAAGATATTTTGCTCCCCAGTATTGTCTTTTACAGTTTGGCTTAGGGAGGGGGGAAAAAAAAAAAAAAAGGAAAGAAAGAAACTTAAGAACTGGGTTACTGGAACAGATTAAATAGAACTATAAATTTGACAATGCACAGCTATTATGCTCTGCTTTTACAGCAAATATGTCTTGTCCCATAGCACCATCCCCTAAGAGCACAAAACCAGCCAAAGACTCTTGAGATTCAGTGGAGAGGAGGACTTCAAAGGTAGCTACGTGGCCTTCAGAGATGAGACTGAAGGCAAAGACATGCCTGCTGTGCCCTGGCCAGTGAGTGGGCTGCTGTAACACAGGCCCACATGCTGAAGGGCATTTCATCTCCAGGCTGCTGGGAGCCTGTGCCTCGGGCTGTGCCAGAATGGGCTGGTATTCATACAATTGCTGCTTCTCAATAGATAATAATACAAAATAGACATCCACACAGGTCTGTTGTGCAACCCCATACTGGTCGGTACAATGCACAACCATACACCAAGTGTGTCCATCCACTCATGCGAGTGAGCAGACATCTTCTGACACCCTTAGGCTCCAAAAGAAGGTTTCCCTTGAAGGTCTTATACTATAACAGGAACCTAAAATGTCCATCTGAGGTGCAGTTTGTACTGCCCTCTCTGCAGAGCTATAAGTGAGAAGGCAGATCCTGCTTGCATGTGCAGTGCCCTGCAAAATATGGTCCTGATGTCATCTGTGGTTTCCCGGTTTTATTATAGGCCATAGAAACAATGGGCATTTTATTACCCTGAGTGTATCATTTCTGTTTGAATGCTCCCTCAGCATGGTGTTCTGACTCCAGGCTTGATGAAAGAGGCTTGCACAGTAATTAAAAAATTGTTAATATTGCTAATGCTATTCAAAGCGTAATTCCACATCAAAACACTGCTGGGATTTTGGGGCCATTCTAAGCATCCAAGATTTATCCCACTTCAAATTCAGCTTCTGAGCTTCCCCTCCACAGTGGATCAAACCAAGGGCCTGAATCCAACCATACTCTGAATGAAGCTCCAGATTGTATAGCTTCAAGTCATCTTCCTATGCATAAAATTGCATGCTGTACTGCTTTGTATAATAGAAGTCCTTGGTCAAGTACTGTTGTGTTATGTCATGTAGAAATGCAATAAAATTAACTTTCCCAGTTGGTTTTTAGCGTATGTTTGTTTATTAGAGTCCCAAAAATTTATACCCTGGAGATAAAACTGCTAAGTCACACTTCCCAATAGAATTTTATCCTAAGTAGAGTTTAGAAAGACATTCACACCATGACCCAAAATATGGTTCTCACCAGAGAACCTCCATCACATTTCTACAAACTAGGGTACCACTTTGTTTGGTTTTTTTTCCATCTTTCAGAGGCAGGAATTGTAACTTACGGCTCTCTAAGTCAAGTTAAAATGGTTCTGCCCACCTGGGCCAGATTTTAAAAAAATAATGCTAATCACCACAGTGAGGATCTGATTTTCATAAAAGCTCAGTTCCTATTTTGGCACCAAGGTAATTGGCTAGAAATCATAATTGTGTACACTGAGTATTCGTCTCTTTCAAAATCTGTCACAGTGGGAGTTGCCGGATGGTGAACACTTGTGAAAACCTGCCCTCATATCAGCAATATTAGCAGAAAGTTTTGCACCTGGTGCTTAGCTCTCGTGAGGGTCTGAATATGGCTGTTCATCTTCAATATCAGAGGTTTTCTCAGTGGAAAACTGAGATTGGGGTCTATGGTTTGAAACAGGGATAGAAAAGTCTTTGGAAGTTTTTCGTGTCACTGTTTTAACAAGTAGGATACTGGCTGTTTCTCTCTTCTCTATTCTCTCATCCCAGCTTCTTTTTAACACAGGAAAAACATTTCTTGATGCTGCATTTAGCCTTTATGAGTGTGGAAGAGCTGTCTGTGTTGCACTTTCACTGCATTGATTCTGTCAAGCTAGTATGAGAATGAACTCAAGCTTGCTGGTAAACATGTACCCAGGGCATGTAGAAAGCAGTTGTACCAAGCTACGAACATGTCATTTGCACAAGTCTCCCAGCTAGGCATACTCTGGGTGTCCTCTCCATCTCACAACCAAAGGGTAAGAGCTGTCTTTTCCATGTGGAAACTGGCATGGCATTTGTGGCAGCACAAGGTTGTTCCCAAAGACTGATATGAAAAGCAGTTTATCTGCACTATGGTCAATGAATCATCTTCTCACACTTTTTGAGCCCCTTTTTTGAGAATGATGAATTGTAGTCATCACTGCATTCAATTAATTTTACTCAGCTGTTTCTTATAGTGCGTTTGTACCAAATGTCCTCTAGCAGCTGATAAATCATCCCTGAGTGGCTGCAGCAGCAGCAGCAGTGTCATATGCTAGGCTGACGACAGGAATGTGTCACACCATGTCTCTTACCCCCTCTTTCCAGAAAGATTTTTGTGACCTTTGGTGGCATTTGCAAGAAGCCATTTTATCCTGATGTTCCATGGCTCTATTGATTTCTGTGTAGGATTAATCTTAGACAAACAGGCCATATAATTTATGTAAACTCTGCACGTAATTAAATTCCTTCCAGAAAAGGTCAGGGCAGAATATTTAAGATTTCATTTGAATAGAAATTACAGTTAGAAATTAAGGAAAAAAAAAAGAGGAAAAGGAAGAAATTTGGATCTTGTCATATCAATAATTATGGTGTAACGAAGAGGACTCAAGTTATTTCTCAAAAGCTAAGATCCAGTCTTCATCATCTGCACACACAGTTCAGAAATGTTTGTCTATAATGACTTACAAATAACTTTAAGAATTGTTCAAATAGTTCTAATAAATAGTGAATGAAAATATCATCTTTTTTTTGAAGAGACTTGAGACTCTCTTTCTTAACCAACGAGCCCTAAACACACAAGAATGTCTTTGTAACTGGCCATGATTATAATATTCACTCATCCTTCAGCAACATCTCCAGGTTCTGTTTTCTGTTTACCTTCCAATTTCACAAATATTTGAATTTTAGTGTTCAAGCTTGTCTTCTATTCCATTTTATTTGGGGGGGTGGGGGGTGGGGGCAAGCCCAGGTGCTCATATGAATACGTGGCTTCTGATGATGTGTCTAGATACAGCAGAGGACTGTCACAAGGTTGAGTGAGGACCCGAGCTGGGGACAGAGATGTTCAGTGGATGAAATCCTTGGAACAGCCCAGTCTAAGGGGAAGGTTTGCGTGAGTGTCACAGTTTCCCCTCCAACTGAGAGGAGTATACATTGACAGACATGGCTTTAGTGTCAACAGGGCAAAGAAGGTTTTCCTTATAACCAATCTGAACCCTTCTGGTTTTGATTTGTGGATAACTTCCCTGCAGGTACTGGTATAACAGACCGCTATAACAGGTCCTCTTCTCCAGGCAGAACCCACCCTGGTCCCTCAGCCTCACCTCAAGGGTCAAGTGCTCTGGCCTTTTTTGAAAATAATTCCATTTGAATGGGAGTTTGGCTCCCAGCTACTGTAACCCTGTGAGCACCAACGGTGCAAACTGTGACCACAACAACTAAAAGCTTTGGGGCTTTTAATCACTGTTCATGACAGTCCATATAACTCATCAACCACACAGTTGCAAACAACACAATTGCCAAGAGAAGACATAAGCTGTGATAGGAAGTGTTTCAACTGGAGTAGCATAAACTGACATTAACATTGATTAACATCCTTTACAAGGATGTGCTGATGTCAGATAGGTTTTCCTTCCAATATCTTGTCATGTAAAGGAGTTCCAGAAAAGAGGCCTTTAGCCCTTATTGACCTCTCTTGATAAGTGAAGAGAGAACTCTGGGCTTGCCTGGCTCATGGCTGGGTGAAATGCAGTAGCTGGCATGCCAGGAGCCAGAATAAATAACCATGGAGGTGACTTCTGGCCTTAAAACCTTACAGTCAAACAATTTAGTGAATGAATGAGGTTATTTTGCAATAAACTATTTGAGGAAATAATTGTGTAAAAGTAAAGGTGTCCCATTCAGCAAGTGGTGGCTGCTAGGAATTCAAAAGCACAGAGCACCTATCCCAACTGCTGAGCAATCCAAGTTGCTCTGAGATGGCTGCAGCATCTGCTGCTGCTGCAGGTCCTGCTGCAGGTCTGCTCCAGTCACAATAGCATCTGCCTCACCAGCTTTGCTGCAGCATCTCCCACCTTGCAGCTGGCTGCTTTTGCTTCAATTAGAGCCCCATCTGCCTCCAGGACTGTCTGTCTCTGTTTCTGATGTGAGTACAATCACATCTGCTCTGCCATTGTCTGCTGCTTTCATTATAGTTATAATGTCACACACCCCTGCGCTTTCTGCTGCTGTTACTACTATAATGACACCAGCATCTGACTTGGCTTTTGGCACAGTGGCTTAAAACATCTGCCCCTGCACTTACTTGAGGACACAGGTGTAGCAGGGCTGATGTGAACTTAAGGTTCATCTAAACCCATATTTTCTCCACCACTGGCCATCTCCACATACTCACGGGGAAGCTGCCTACAATGAGCAGATGTGGGAAGATCTACTGCTGATCTTTGCCCGCTCCTGCCGTTGATGCAGCAGCTGTAGTGTTAGCTCTGAGACTTGGGAGAACTAGGCTCAGATTTCTGCTTTTCAACCAATTTACCAGCTGAGTCTGAAAGATTACTTCGGCTCAGGCTCTATTGTGGAGTTTTATGCTCACACATCACAGTTGCTGGTTTTCTGGTGCTTGTTTTTCACTACAAAAAACCAACCTTGTGCCCTTAACTTAAAGTTCCCCATGCAATGGATGAGGAAAGTTAGAAGAACCTCAGGAATTTTCTCAATAGCTGATGCACTGAGAAAGGGCCTCCCAGTAGGAAATTGTAATGACATGGACATCTCCTTTCATGAAGGATGCATAGCCTGAAACCATCCCCTGGAGAAATATGCCTGTGTCTTTTCAAAATGGATGTGGGCTCAGTCCTTCTTTCCCAAACCACAGCTGAAAGGCAGTAGCAAGTGCCCACATTCCCCTCTGAGTTCAATGGCAGGACTGAAAATGAATAACACAAAGATGTGGATTCAGGGGGTTCCAGTTGGGGGTTTGATTACCCCTCATATAGATTACCTCAAAATCAGCAAAGAGGTGGCTGCATGTGGGGAAAGGGATGGACCAGGCATAAGCAGTGAAGAAGAGATTTGAGTTGGCTTGTTTGCCATCATCAGCTATGCTGTCTACCACAAGTAAGACTGGAGATACTGAAAAACAATAAATTCAGGTTAAAAAAAAGAAAAAGAAAAAGCATTGTAGCTCTGCTCTGAAGGAGGACATGGAAGAGTATTAGCTGCTGAAATCCTAGTTTTGCTTATCTGATGTGTTCACAGGTTTTCCCCAGTAAATCTTTGCCATTTGGTAAAATTCTCCTTTACCCAGAGAAACAAATACCTGGTCTTCACTGATGTATGCCAGCACACCCAGTATTCTTTATTACAAGCTTCAACCCAAAAACCATATAGCTACGTTGACATGCTCTTCTCAAGCAGTAAGTCACTCTGGTTGAACCAGTCTGGGCTCCTCAGCTCAAGCACAGCACTCACAAAGATATTGATTTGGGTTCAGGCTCATGGGTTTATGGCTCCTAATGTGTCATTTAGTTTATACAAATCTATGCAAGTCTGTCCTGGGATATTTGTATGACTTCTCTGTCTCCTCATTAGTGTAATACCCCAGCATATCATAGTCTCCTCTCCTTTCTTCTCCTCTTTCATTTTTAGTGTTATATTCCCAACTCCCTGATGATGTTTTATTACAGCACACTGCTCTGTTCCATCCACGGCAGAGTTCAATGATGCGGGAAGTTTGGGATGCTACGGTCTGACACTGATGGTCAGGCAGCCCCGGGTTTGCTGGGCTGAATGCACTTCAGGAGTCTCCTCAAACACAGCAGGCTCCGTCTGGATGCCTACATTTCAATAAGTGCGTAGCATTTGCAGAATCAGGACTCCAAATCTGCCATCCAAATGATCTGCAAAAGCAGCTGGTCTTACGCCTGTCTAGTCAAACTAGACCAAACTTCTGAATCTTTTGAGGTTCGCCCATCACTAATAATTAATGTCTGAATTTGATAAAGCTGACATTTGGTTTATAAAGGCAGACTAATAAGCTCTGAGAAGGCTTAGAAATTCTATCGAGTAATGTATTGCATTACAAATATTAAAAATTACTGTCAAAATTATCATAATCTACTGCTGGGCACGTTAGTATATTAATCTGATTTGAAGCGTGACCTCTTTTTGCTAACTTTCCAAGTGACCGGTGTAAAACTGTGACATTTCTAGATACGCTACAGATAAGTATATTTTACAGATCTGTAAAAACATAAGAGACAGGGAATGCAGATATCAAAAAACCTGTATTTTTTGGCTTTTAAAAACTCTGTTGCAGGCTTTTCTGTTACATGAATATTCTTTGTATTTAATGAGTGGCCCAATGTTTTATGTGCTATAGGCAACTGGTTTTGCCTGTGCTTTTTTTCTGGCTTTCCATTTTTGAGGCAGATGTTATCTTTATGGTTAACGAGGTTTGGGCCTCCCTCTGTGATATTTAAAGGGACCCAAAGCCTACTAATTTTCATTTCAGTGGCTGCAGCTATCAAGTAGTGGGAATTACTGACCTTGAGATGACATGCATGAAAGGAGAAAGTATGACAGGGACTTTGTCCCATCTCTTGGGTCTTTGTTGGACAGTGGCTATAACGTGCAGCTGAATATTTTAGAGGTTTCTTTTCCTTCCGCTATTGTGTGGATGGACATTGTCTGTGGTACACTGATGCTGCAGAGGATAACATACCAGTCACTTACACAGATGAAGAGAAAGAGGAAGAGGAAGGAAATAAGATGCAATGAAATGTAAGAAATAATGTGCTTTCTGATGTCTTTGTATTCTCCTGACTCAGGGTGAGAAGCTTACAATTCACAATCTACTTGGGAGCACAGCATTAAAGATACAATATTAATGGTAAGCTTTGCCCTCACCATTGGCTAAAGCATTTCCAGCTTTTATTGTTCCCCCTTTATCACAAAGTTGTTTCTCACTGCCCCTTTTCTACTCCTTGCCTACTGCAAGCATAGGAGCCCATCTTTCTTTGAATTAGAGGTCTTCAGTAGGTCTATGTTGATCATTGCACTCTTCACTGAATATCCTGGGTGTCTCACTATGCCTTAAAGGGATCAAAGCCCAATGTCCCAGCTCCTCCTCATCACACAGCAATGAACATACCAAGAAGCATGGCACACAGATCCTAGGGAACATGTGGTGAATCTGAAAACATATGTACTAAGGAGTAGAGCAAGCTGAGGGGGTAATACAGAATGGCAAAGTCACAGAAGAATACTCTTCTTAAGCTTCTTGTGAATATACACTGGCTTTACCAAATTATATTGGGTCAAAAAAATTTGGGGAGAATTTTACATTTTTTTTTTAAATGTCAAAATATTTTGCTTTGACCGTCTCAGCACACACACATTTTGGCCAGAAAAATTCTGTTCAACCTGAACTGCATTTTTCCCAATGCTGTTTTTCCCCGCATGAGCTACTGAAGAGGAAAAAAATTCATTTTCTTCCTGCAGGTCCGGGCTACTCAGAGCTGCAGGGAGCTGAAGGTGTGCATCTCCTTTTTGATGTCCTGGATATTGGCAGAACTGAATTCCCCAAACGTGCTGGGCTGACTTAGTGGCCATCTGTCTGAATTGACTGTGTTGTCCCCGGCTGAAATGACCACCCAGCCTGAACTCTGCAAGAAGGGGCTGCCGAGCTGTGGTTAGTTTCTTCCCCAAATAGCTCTAAAGTGTGACTTGGTGTGTGCTCTAAGTAAAATTATGCTACTGTCAGTACTCTGCTTGATTAAAATGTATCTTTCAGCATTTAAGGGTGGGCAGTGACTTCCTGGGATTAGGAAGGGAAGTGAACTGGCTGAAAATCAGCAAGGAAAGATGTTTATGAGTAATGGGAGGGCAGAGTAGCATGTGTTGCTGAAGCTTGGGGCTTGGCCACATTACTCAACTCCAGTTAAAGATCTGCTAAATTCACTCCAAGTCCCATTTTCGGTCTTAATAGTACACACAGGGATGTTTTTACCAGCACAGTGATTCATCCACCCTGGTCTTCTAGATAAATTTCAGGAGATCAGGGCTCCCTTGGGCTGAGAGTGTGACCATTTGCCTCAGGACAAATGCCCTCACAGACTGTCAAATTGGCTGAACACAGACTTCTTAAGATTTGGAGGTTTTCAACAAATAAGATTTCACTTGGAATAACATTTTTCTTCCCATAATAAATGCTTTAAACAGCTTTGGGAGTCCTTGCTTTCTCACGATTTCGGCTGCTGCTGGAGGAGCTCTGTGCAGGGATGCTTGTCAAGGAGAGACCTCATCACCCACAGGAAGGGCAGGTATTATAGACTCATCGGTACCTTATAGACTCATCGGTACCATTATAGACTCATCAGTACTTAACAGGTCTGTGTAAAAAATGAGTGAGTGTGCTCAGGTGCCACTTCACTAATTTACAGAAATGGAGAAGTTGGCTGTTTTGAAGACATGGGGGTTGCAGTGGCTGTCAACTCCATGAAAAGAAACGTTCCTTTCTTTGTTTCTGTTTCAAAAAGAAAGAAGTTGATAAAACAAACCTATTTTAAGCCTTTTAATGAGCAATTGTTTAGAGCAGTGAAAACATTGGCTTCCTGAAGAAGCCAATAATTGGTTTAACTTTTTTTTTTTTTTCAATAGATATATGTGTGTATGGCTTAGAATATGAAAAGAAATTGTTTATAACCTCCGGAGTCATTGGAGTGGAGCGTAACATCCATCACAAATAGAGGTCAAGATTTCTGGGGTTTGGCCCAAGTCTTTGACATGAACTTATTTTCTGACAGTAGCAAATGATAAAATTCTGTTTCCTCTTTTTCCCTGTTTGTCAAATGAATAGGATAACACCCTCTTATCCATTGGGATTTAATCTATTTTTCTAATGCATCTAAAGATCCTTGGATGGAAAACACTATCTGTATATTCTGAGCCTATAATTTCCAAAGTTTTATGTCTGTACATTTTTCTGGGTGAATATGATTTAATATTAA
The DNA here is from genome assembly GCA_004320125.1 of Scolopax mira. Taxonomy (NCBI): domain Eukaryota; kingdom Metazoa; phylum Chordata; class Aves; order Charadriiformes; family Scolopacidae; genus Scolopax; species Scolopax mira. Next base: position 164,599 of record BJBW01005679.1, read on the forward strand.
GAGAAATAAAATCAAGAACACCACAGCTAAAAAAGAAAAAACTGTGGTTTTTTTCCTTTTTTTTTTTTGATCCTCATTAGTACTGTGCCATACCCACTGTTTTAGTTTTTTTTTTTCTGAATGTTGAGAAACTCCTTAGCTGACATTAGTGGTCAGAGAAGGAGAATCTGAAATATCACCTTTTTATTTTTTTTAATGTAAGTTAGTTATTTTCTTATGCTGAAGAAACAGCTTATTTTGATGGTAGTGGCTTCTGTTGTATTTATGTTCCTCCACTGATCTCATCAGGGTGCCAGATGAACCATCCACACAGGGCCTGAACCAGCTGGGTCCAATATTAATGAGGAAAGGGACGTGCTAATTGTAGCAAGTGGTTCAGAGACCGGTGCTTCAAAGCCAATTTAGCTGGACCAGACTGAATCTCCCTGTGCACGGTTTTTCACATGGTCTTTCATCATCTTTTGAACAGAAAGTCTACATGGAGACAGAAATTTCACTGAAGAAGTTCTTTTTGCCTTTAGCCAGGGGCACTGCGACCTGTCATCTTCCTCTTACGGGTGGCACACTGAATGATTAATCAGGACTATCTTACCAACTGCTGGTGTATTTTATTTTGCAGCAATAAGGTGAATAGGCTCTAGACTGGTACATGGGGGGATTTTCATTTGTTTGCTGTGAGCCACTCTCCTTCAGTTCATATTTGGATTTCTTTTTGAAAAGTCCAAGGGAAATATCTCCCTGCTAAAAGTCTATTTTTCCATGAGATGCAGGAGTTGCCCTGACATTCAGGTGGTTATTGCAGTGAACTTCTTGCTCTCTTAGGTTTTCCATTTGATACTGCACATTTTTCTTTTTTTAACCTTAGAAGCGTGGTTCTTGATGCTCATATGAACTTTTAAACTTCAGCTCTGGCACAGGGTGGATGCTGATGATTCTCAGACATGCAAGCCATTTTTCCTTTCTAACAGGCTCTTATAGAGCACTTGCTAACTGCTGGATTTGAGGGAAAGATCTTTGGTACCAGTAAGGTCCTTGGAAGGACTATGGCACAAGCTCTCTTTGTTGTAAGCTAGAAAGTCACCCAAACTTTAGAAAAATGCTATAGGCAATCTTTCTTGTAGCCCTTCTTGTAGCGAGTTTTCTATGAAAAAGGTCTCTGGCATCCTGGGACTCTCCTTAAGCAGTTGCAGCATTGAAGAGAACAGAATGATCATTGCTGACAGATAGTACGGGGATCTGGAAAGGGGAATCACTTCTGAGCAGTTTCCAGTCTTTGTTCAAGAGTTAACCAGGAGTTTTCTTCACAGCCATTTCTTCACAAAGAAGGAAGTGATGGATTTTTAAGACTGGGATGTAAGTGCATTTAAAATATCTTTGAATATCTTTCAGATGAATCAATAATTTTATCAACTCTCTGGGTTTTATCAGAAATAAGAAATGAAAGGAAATCAGAGTTTTAAAGGCTGCTTTTTTATATATATGCAGTTGTTTTATTTCAGCGGGTATGTGAATTTTGGTCATCCTTTTCACAAATGGAAACTGTGTGAAACATGTTGTGATGTCAGACAAGTTTGTAAGATAGCAACACATGTTATGTGCTCAGTTATGTTTTCTAAAGGCTGTAAAAGCCACAGCTATGATTATGCTCAGTGTGAGTCCTTTTCATTTATAGTTGTGCTCACCACATTCTTTTTACAGCCTAAGTTTACTGATTATGTCTGTTCACTGGATGTGTCAGTTTGGTTTGAGTTGCCTGTATAATGCACACTATAAATATTAGTTAAGAATAAAATACTTATTAACTGACTTCTTTTGAGTGAACCTACAGTTGTGAGCTAATAGTACCCTACTTCACAACAGTCATCTCTATCTCTGTCATCACTTGCTCTCTGGAATTTAAAACCATGCTTTATACCCCTATGTTCAAGATCTTTATTTTTAAATAAAAATACCCATCCTAGCCAGCATTATTTTTATACAAATAGGGACTGTTTCACATTATATACCCTCTTCCACTCATCTCTGGACTGGGACATTTAGAACATTATCAATATTACATTTCACATCTAATCATCAGCTAGTTGAAATCACCTAGAAGAAAATGTTTGTTTTCATTATGTCATCCCATTCCTACCACAGTGGTCAATGCCTCAGTTATAGTTGTGATAAAATTATTTCAAAGCATGAAGAACTTCAACAACCTATGTTCAGTAGGTATCAAGTATTGATAAAGGAATCAAAACTGACATGGACCTCAGCTGAAAATCTGGCACATGATGGCAACTTTTCTCAGTCCCCTAGGGTTTTCAACTTTTAAATTCCTGTTGTAGGAGGAGCTGAGATTTATTCAAAAAATTGGGAATGAAGCAACTGCATCTAAGATTCTGCAATCTCTGCATCAGGGCAGCGTATTTTTTCTTTCCTTCATCTGTGATGAAAATTACATGAAAGACACTGTTATTAATAACTATAAATCCAGAAGAGATCCTGATCATTACTACAAAGCTCAGATTCTTCATCAAGTGTGATTCGGAAGAGGTAATATGAGAAAAATGTAATTAAGATAAACAGTATCTTTCCTATGTGATGGCTTCCCAGGTCTCACACAACTTTCAGGATCAACCACATTATTCCTCACATAGCAGATTTACTTCTGCCAAAGGTCATTTTCTGTCGAGTAACTGCACACATATACAAAGAGGCCATTTCAACCTTGTTCCTTGAGTTTATCTGTTCTGTGATCAATACCACAGTCTAGACCTGGATGACTGCAGAATGCGATTGCAGCTTAATTTCCCATAAGAGTAGCTAGACCTGCTGAAACAGCTTGAATATGCAGCACTGAGTAAGCAGGCTGAGTGACAAATTCCTCATGCCATATTGGGAAGTCCAATTAGCACAGCAGAGTGCATCTTACTGTGTTAATTTTCTCCTTATTGCATTTTGAAAGGACTAAGCTCTGGGACAGTCTTTGCCAAGTAAAGGAAAAAAACATTCATGTTGCCATGGTTTCAGCTGGGATAGAGTTAACTTTTTTATTAGCAGCTGGAATACTACAATGTCTTGGATTTGGGATGAGAAATATTTTGGTAGTGCACTGGTAGTTTTAGTTGTTGCTGAGCAGTCAAGGCCTTTTCTGCTCCTCATATCAACCCACCAGTGAGTAGGCTGGGGGTGTGCAAAAAGTTGGGACAAACTGACCAAAGGAATATTCCATACCATATGACGTCATGCTCAGCATATAAAGCTGGGGGATGAAGAAGGAAGTGATGACATTTGATTTCCCAAGTAATTCTTACGTGTGATGGAGCCCTGCTTTCCTGGACATGGCTGAACACCTACCTGCTGATGGGAAATGGTGAATGAATTCCTTATTTTCCTTTGCTTGCATGGGTGGGTTTTGCTCTACCTGTTAAAGGGCCTTTCTCTCAACCCATGACTTTTTTTCCTCACTTTTTCTCTTCTGATTCTCTCCCCCATCCCAGCTCAGTGGAGTTAGTGAGCAGCTATGTGGTTCTAGCTACTGGCTGGGGTTAAATCGCAACAGCCATCCATCGCTGAATAATTAATTTTAAGTAAACTATAGAGTTATTATTTTTTCCCTTGTTATAAGGTTTTCCTTAAAAACTTGAGGATAATTTGGCAGTATGTTTAACACTTGGTGATCACTAAGGACTTCAACCCAATTCTTTGTTAGATTTAACTGGGGCAGTGGAAACAATTATTACCTTCCCTACAAATCCTTGTCACACCTGCTGTCAGATGACACTGTTCCCACAGTGTGGTTGTAGGTGCATCTGATCTACAAAGTTTGTAGCCTGCAGGCAAAGAGCACTGATGAGAACAACAAGCTCAGTATTAGGTTTGACTGCATGCACTGACTAATGAGGATGGGTAGTTTCATTTCAGCTGGCATCTGTTTTCCCTAATGCCAGCTCCCTGTCTGAATTTCTGTGAACTGTCTCCTGAAAGGCTTTACTTTAAGGCTCAGTTTAGGACAATCCTGAATCGACACCAGATGACTTTAAAATGCTGGACTGTAATTTGCAGTCATTTAAAAATGCTTTATGCTTAGGTCTGTCTCTGTTGCACAGGTGCCAACTCTGTTAGATAAGCAGAAAGAACAACCTAGGACCAGGAATTGCATCCACTGTCAAAGTTTGAGCCACTGGTATAGGTAAGTCAGTATTTTTAGGTTCTCAGAGACAGCTATTGGTCTGGTTTGCCAGATGAAATGAGTTTGTTTCTGCAGAGCTGCTACACTGAGGTTTTGTTGGAAGGTATCAGAAGCCCTTTTCCCTGGACGAGCAGCCAGGAAGGGAAGACAAGGAGAGAAGTGTGCCAGGGGATGTGCTCAGATGACTCACCTCGATTAGGTAATGCCTAAGTTCCCATCAGCAGCAAATACAAGCCAAAGTGTTTCTAGGATGCATTTACACAGCAAATTGGGCTTCACAGCTTATTCTGCCACAGGGACTCTTGGCTGAACTTATTTCTAGAGTTTTCTCTTCTTGTGCCAGCTACCTCCATTGAAGTTAACAAAGAAGAAGCTGCATATCACTTTAATTTTTATGCTGAGATATAAATAATTCAGCCATGGAGATGCCAGTGAAAATAAGAACAAATAAAGAGAATGGATGTGGGAAAGGAAGGGAAGTATCAAAGACAAAGGGCTTAGGTACCTCCCAATAAGGGATCACTCATACAATGGACCATTAAAATTTAGCTGAGTCGAGTGTATTTTTTTTAATTTGTATTCCCATAACATACTCTCTTAAGGAGGGTGTATGCAGCAAATGCATATTAATGATGCTCCACATTTGCATATTATAGATCCATAATACCAAGGGTGTAGTAAAAATCTTTATGAAAAGTGGTGACTATGCAGCAGTCAATTTTCTCCATATCTCAACCGTTTTAATGCTTTTTTTTTTTGCATACACACACAGATGTACACACACACATACGCACAAAATTCCTACAACCGATAGCTATACTACATTAAGGGACTAATGACCTGCAAAATTCCATTTATAAAAGATGAAGAAATGTTAGATTCATATAGAGAATCATCAAATTATCTCTCCCCTGGAAGACTACCAGTTCTTTATTCCTTTGCTCTAAAATTTTGTAAACCAACAACCTGCTGAATGTATTGTTTTTAAAAATATATATTTAATCAACCTCAGATTTGGTGCCAGGAGAAGATTATCCAGAATTTCATTTTCAGAATAGCTTGTATGGCTGATATATAAATACCTGTAACTTGGCTGTTTTCAGTGAAAACTATCCCCATCTGGGCTAGCTATAGGTTATTAGTAGTCCTTAACTGAGTAAAACAGTTTTAGTTGTTATCTCTGAACAGGCATGGACCCTCATGTCAGAACGCAACCAGCAGCACATTCTGCAAATATGTCTCTGTTGGTCTAGATGCATAGTTAAAACCTCCTTTGCTGTGGATAACACTTTGGACAACATATGCTGAATTTGCCTCCCATCAGTGCAACCTATAGTCCACAAATGTTACTGGTTCAATGGAATTAGATATGTGATAAATCAGGGGAATAGCTTGGCCAGTTATAGCAGGATATGAGCAAAAGTCTTGGGTGCTACGTGTCAGTCTTGGTGAAGGAAGGTTTCCTGATGTAAAAGATAAGACTGTGGCCCAGATTCCTCTTGGCTTTGTTTTGCTTTACAAAGAGGTTGCTTTCTATGCCACTGCAAACCTTAAAAGCTCTATGTAAAGGCTAAAGGCCAAGGATTTCCACTCCCTTTTGGATGAGCTTTTGGAATGAGAATTAATCAATGTCTGAGTCAATATGCTGCCTGGACATGAAATGTTAGTTAACTCACTTGATCCCATCATCTCTTTCCAAAAGAAGGTGCCACCACCAACAGACCAGGATAAAATGAGGGAGCAGGAGATGTCTAGTCCCATGATGCCATTTGATCCTTTTCTGGTTGTAGCCTCCTGGATGGTTCCTACCTTCACTTCTTTCATGGCACAGCAGGTACATCATAGATACTCTGCCAACTGCTACATACAGAATAAAAGTCAAATCTGTCTTACACTGATGTTCCCAGGTCTTACCATTGACTACACTGTGAGCTGGAGCAATCCTAATTTATAAAAAACAAATGATTTTACAAACTCAAAAATGCTACAATAATGTAAAATCATCTTTGGACCTACTCAATAGTTTTATATTCTCAATGACACTTTCTTTAAGGACTGCAAAGCAGAGTTTTGGGAAAGCAATTTTTCATTCTGCTGACACTGTCTGACTTTAGGAGTAAGATTTATATTTTCAGTTTATGCACAAATCTTCATCCATTCTTTATTAAGGGATAACAAAAGCAAAACACTAAAGGGTGAATGCAGGTGAAGGCCTAAATTTTAGGTGTCTATGTCTCCCTTACTCTGTGTTTACGTTTTTAAAATTTACAGAAGGATTATTTCCTTTAAGTTTTATTTTTAACCTGAACAAAGAAACCCCCAAAATACATTGCTCTTGGATCTTTAATGCTGAAAGACAAGGAACGGTGAAGTACCTGCTTTGTGTTCTTCTGTCTCTTCTACTTACCTGCAGGGTGAGAAGAAGATTAAAATGCAGAATAACTGTCATTTGGCTGGGGTGAGGAGGGACATATCCCGTCCCCTGTGTGCTGGCAAGCAGTTGTCCATGGCTTGGGGTACTTGCAGGTATATTCAATGTGCTATAAAGATGCCAGGGCCCAGCTACTCTGTCAGTGAATTATGTATATCCACCTGCCTTAACCCTTATATAAGGTTTATGTGAGGGGCAATGTTTAAAGGTTAGAGCAGTGACCATAAAGTCATCCCAAAATATATGGCCTTATGGTTAGGTAATGAGAGGACTGCAACAGAAAGTTAAATTTTATCCTGTCTCTGTTTCTGTTTTCACTCAAACCGAATTTTTCTATTTCTGTAATCCAGCTGATTTTGTGAGTGAATCTAATTGTGACAGAGTAGACTTGAATATTATGAATGGCTAAAAAAGAAGTGGGGGAAATGGGTATAGTTTTTGAGGGAAATTAAGTGGATGCAACATGTAATAGCCTTCAAACAGGCTGGTTAGGGCACATGCTTGCATCCTGACTCAGTTTCACTCAGTCCCAAAGGGAATCTTCATGAACAAGAAGTGGAAGAAAAAAGAGAAGAGTCAAGACCTTGCTATTTTTTCCTTAGTCAGTTGAAGGACCAGTTGCCCCATCCTAGTCCCTTTAGACCAAAAGGGAGTTTTAACATTGACGTTAGAAGGAACAGGATCTGGCCCAGTAACCAGCTATTTTGGAGCTGCTTCTGTCGTCCTTGCTGCATTGTTGCCGAGAGTACAGAACATCCTCGTTTTCTGTTTTTCACTCCTTAATGTTTCTTTAGAATACTTAGGCGGAGAGTGACTGTAAATGCTTAACCTTTGTCAATGGCAGACATTCAACAGAGTTTGGCTGCCTCCTTCTATTTCCTTGTGGACGCTGATTTAAGAGTCCATCCAAAACATTTGTTCAGAAGGATATGACTAACATGAGAATCTGTCACTGTGTAAACACAGTGACCAAAAGCTATTTGGCAGTGTTTTGGATCTGCTAGCTAATAATTAGGTATTTACATTTGCTTTAACAGCACCAGTTGTGATGATCTAATGTCATTCAGTATTTATATGGATAGGTCATCAGATTTTTTTCATTTTACAATGATTCAGCATAATCACATGAGAGATAAAGAACATTTAAAGAAAAATACTTATTTCAATAACTGATGTAAAATTTCAGTCAGGACCACATTAGGAATGACATGCTGAGCTCACAGGAGAAGAACAACGCCTGCATTTACTGGAAACATTGCAGTAAGAGTCAGTGAAGTCATTGAAAACAATTTGCTGTTCCCTTCCTAAATAGGCTTGGGCTGGAATAGGGTCCTCTGGGTTGTGACCAGATTTAGCCTTCACAGCCAGTTTGTTCTGCAGAAACTGAGTAAATTCTCTTGGGAAACAAATCTGCAAAAATATGCGTGAGAATTTTTGGGGAGGGGAGTGATACATGGACCTAACACAGTCAAAAAATATAGTAAAAGCCATAATCAATTTGCTGGTTTTTTGGGCAGTTTCAGAAGAGTGCATTAATTTATTGACCCTTTTATCGCTGCAGCAGGTATAATGTTATATTGATCCAACTGTGTCAAAAGTTATGTGAACAACACATATATCAGTCCCTAATTCAAATACACATTACTCACTATCATGAAAACTACAAAGGCTGTGAAGCCTTAATGATACAGATCCAAGTACACATTGATAAGCTTGAAGGGCACATGATTTGTATTAACTTGTGTACTTTCTACTGGCATTATTTTCAGAGCCTCAAAAAGGAGTAGGAAAATATTGTGCAATAACCAGTATGAACAAATTTGCTTTTTATTCTCCTACTACTAAAGAGCTTGTGAAAATGCTTGAGGACAAGACCTTTTCCTGACCACTTGGGGAAGCAAGAACAGCACTACCCTGTTTGACTGTTTGCAAGAACAGAAAAACTCATGTTTCCTCCACACATACACCTCAGATCACCCCAACAGGTTCTAGGTGATAAAGGAAGTCAAATAGTGTTTTCTCAGAACCATATGAGTGTCAGACTTCTCCATGTGCTTTCCAAATCTAACCATAGCACAGGTAATTCCAATGCCATGGATAGTATTACTGCTGCCCTATAACTTAAGTTCTTCACATTTTTAATCCTTTATTTTCTACTTTGGTAAGCTGAGGAACACATTTCTGAGCAATATACTTACAGCTTAGCCAGTTTAGATCTCACCCCAGTACTTCCACTTCCTGTGTGGTACATTTCTTCTTCTAAATCTTTCATTTCACACCAATAAGCACTTTAGCTAGAAAGTTGCAAGATACTTTGATACAATCAAAGAAATTAAGAGTCATCAAATCCATCCCTCTGCTTTAGGGGAGGAGAAAGCAAAGAGATGTCAGTGGTCAAGATGAGAAGATAACACTAGTATGCTGTATGTGTGTCTATCTGTACCAGTCAAGTAACTCAGTTGAGAGCGATATATTTTTTTCACAATAAACTCTGCAAGATTCAAATCTGTTGTTGGAATATTTTTTTACTCTGTGAACACTGACTCTTTCGTGGATTACCAAGGACATAGCTATGGCTTCTGGTTTCTGTTGTCACAATGTGTGTGGACACTTCTGCATTTAAGAAATAATGCCAAATCTCTGTGGTGGAGGCTTTTCAATATTTCTAAAATTAACAGGAGTGAAATTTATTTTCATGGGGAAATGTGGTAGTAGTGAAGCAAGGAGAGGAAGAGAGGAGACTCGGATCTGAGCATGAGATATTTCTTTCACCGAAATTTCTCCGTCTTTTCTTGGTGGAGCTGGTCAAATCATCTAGTAAAAATGAATCGTCTTTGCCAATGTCACCTTTTCATTATTTATCCACTTGTGCTGACAATAAAAGACTACTTCTGAAAATATAATATTCTCAAAATCTTGGCCTGCAGTGCTCTGGAGATGTGATTAACTTGCCAGAGGTATAGACATCTCCAAACTCATTCAAAGCAATAACCTTGGGACTAGCTGGTAGATTTTGGATTTTTTCCAAGATAAGTACGAAACAGAAGTATTTGAATATTCTGCATTCACGCTGCAGTGGCAATGGGCTGTCATTCCCAAAGTCTAGACATGCCTTTCATCTTGACTTTAGACATACTTCCCAAAGAGGTCACTTTATCTGTTCCTTCTCATTCACTCTTCCCAGCCCGAGCCATGAGTGTTCTTCCCCTCCCATCCAGAAGCTCAGTTGCTCCCTGGTGATGGAGACAAACAGGCCCAGAACTTGGACCAGGTTAGTTAACCCGGATAGAGCAAGCTGTGGACTGAACATCTCCACTAATGCATAGGCAACAGCATAGGCATTTCCAGTTTGGATGCAGCGATGAACAGCTGTGGAGAGTAAACTTCTCAGCTGAAACAGCTGGAACTGAAAGAGGTTGTGTGACTATGTCCTGAGATGGCCAGGCTAAGTAACAGAAGCAACTGAGCTGTGTTTATACAATTTCCAGGCACTTAACTGAAAAGATTACCCTAAAACCTGCCTCTCTCACCACTAAAATACTAGAGCATCCTGCCATCTGTTCCCCAATTAGAAAACTAACATTTCCAATTAACATCTCTTTCTTTTCTGGTCTCAGATACGGACAAAAAGAGGGAAAGAAGTCTGAGAAGCTGATTGCAGAGAGGACCTCAAAATACACTGGTACAAATACAAAATGACTACCATTTAAAAAAATTAAAGCTTAAAATTTCACAACATCTAATTACAATGCCAAGAAGAAAAGCTCTCATAAATCCTACCTGACAAAAATACAAAAATAGATCCAGATGAATCTTCTTTCAAAAAAACCCAAGAAACAAAAAACCCCAAAGAATCCCATGTACTGAGAAATTACATCTGTAAAAGGTGAAGGATCTTTATTATATTCTGTTATGAATTTATCTTAAGCTTCTTATGAAAGTAGCTTGAACAAGAATAATATTGACTAAACCATTACTTCATTAAATTTCTTAATATTGGAGGGGGTGGTTTCATATTGCAGGTAGTGTGTGTGTGACTTTCTTGAAAGACATAGGTTTCTATGTGTCCAGTTCTGTACTGAAGACTTAACTCCTTAACATTTCTTAACTCCCTGAACCACTGCATGAGGAGTACATTGTTATAAGCCAGCTGGTAACACCAGCTTGATGCATCCCAGTAGACAGGCTTGGTTTTCAGCTGCCAGTGATTTTTCTAATCTTTAACAATTTTGCATTTAATATCCTGTTATGTGCCTGCTTCAAATGTATTTTTCTTCCTAAGCAGACTGGGTCACTAGGATTCATGAATGAAGTTAGGAAAAAAAAAAAAATAGAAAAAAGGTGGAGAAGTTGTTTCTCAAAACTGCTAATGCTTTATGGTTTGGAGTAGGGTTTTGAATTTTAGAAGTATTTTGGACTTGTTTCATAGACAGTCTTTGGCTGGGCCCACAAAAACAGTGTACATTTGTCCTTCAATGAGTTTGAAGGGGTACCTTAGGTTTTTTTTCCTTGTAAATCCTCTGAGAATTTAGTTTTTACTGCCAATGCTGTCCCCCAGACTTGACAAGACGCTGTTGGTGAATGTTTTAGGACTTTGAGCCTCCATGGAGGAGAGGTGAGTGGGTCTAGCAGGGTGAGGAACTGAGACTGAACAGACATGAGAAAAGGTCTGACAGGAAAATACAGAAAGCTTTCCCCTTATGAAAATTGCAGTCACTGGATTAGGTTTGCTCCCAGATCCCGAAACAGAGCCCAGATTTCCTGAGCCTACTGTCAGCAAATCACTGCAAAATCCTCTGCAAAAATGTCCGGTTCAGAACTATTCACAGAGCGGATGACAACCTGCTGCTACTATCAGTTTCTCCTTTAAGCCTAGTGGCAGGGGTAGATCTCAAGTTTCCAACCACCCAGTGATTTGTGTGGGTGTCACCATTGATCTATGCAACAAAAAGTCACTTTTTTTCCCCATTTGATGATTTAAAATGTTGGAAGATAACATTCTTAGGAAATATGTAAAAAGAATATAGATATAATTTTAAGGCAAGCATTAAAAATCAGATTTAAGGTTGTCTTGGTCATCTTAATTCAACCCTATAATGCATATTGATACAATAATTAAAGAAGTCTTTATACCTCATTTTTTTTCCTGCCAAAATTTGTGCCTCATTCTTTACATAAAATGCATGGGCTCAGGACTTGGCAACAAAAGAAGGATCACTACAAGAAATACAGACTGAAAGAATGGGGTGTGGAATAAAGAGGAGACATACAAAATACTAGACGTGAAGATGTTTCAAGAAACAGAAAGATATGAACATATAGAAGGAAAATACACTTTCTGTGCTAAAAACACGTATCACTGTGCACAGACATACACATACCTATTTCTCCCTCTTCTTGGGTCTTTTTACATGGGATGTGATTATACAGCAGATGTAATTGCTATTTCCTGGTGACTCAGGCATGAGCTCTCCCGCACAATGCTTGCAGACACAGCCCCTTCAATTCAGCATTTGCTTTCTGCTTCAGAAGGCTCTTCAAATGAAGATTTACAGTCAGAAGTGTAATGAAACAAAGAGGGACAGTTTTCTTTAGCATTATTTGTGTAAAATATTGCCATAGGGACAGAAAAATTACCTTGATCATGAAATAATGTTTGAGATGGATTATATCACAGACATAGTTCTCTCCCTTTGGCAATGTTTTATTGATGCTCCCTTGAAAACCAGTCAAAATTTACATCCTCTATCTGCATGTATATACACATATTATGTTCAATTTTTCAGACTGGCTTTAACACAAAATCTAATTTTTTTAAACTTGTAAAATTATGGATACAATTTTGCATCTGAACTTTGTTGTTGTAATTTAGGTCCCTGGAACAGGTATCAAGACTGCACCCTAAATTACCGAGCTGTAAGGCACATTAGGTGAAATAATATCTCATTGATGTCATAGAAAGCATCCCATATATTTCAGCAAGCAGAACTTCCTCCCCTGAATTCTTTGGTACCAAGGAGAAAGACAAATCAGATGCTCGGTAATAAAACCCTAGCCATGCTACAGTTTCTGTGTCCCAGTTTGACAATGCCATGAAACTGGTACCTCTTATTCCTTAATACTCCCACTATAATAAAATCTATGGCATAAAGCAGGGACTTTTCAAGAATCACATTATGCTTTGTGTTCCCCTAAGGGAAAGGAAACATCAGGGGCAAAAGAAACATAATTGGAGCACTCTGCTGTCTTGGCTGTTCTTGGGCACCAGAGCAGCCCTGTATGTGTGTATTGGTAACTGGGCAAAGCATTCCTGAGGCTGTTAGAATTTGTGCAAGGTACTGGACTGACATCTGGCTGTCTCTAGACTCCAGGGGAAGATATTAGTGGCCTAAAGCCAGTTTTGCCTGTTCTAGAGATGAGAGCAACTCAGCCAAAACAGAAAACCTGGCACTTAAATATACAAATTATAATAATAATATTTGGGGGCAGAGGAATAAATAGATGCCAGCCTTAGCAAATGTGGCCCAATGGTGATGCATAAATAAAACACCATCTGCTGGAGACTTTGCAAGCCTTTAAGACTTGCACTTTTGAGTTTGCAGATTTTTATTAAAATAGATAGATCATCTGGGCAAGGTTTAGGGACAGATAACTCAACTGTGACTTCTATTTTGATTTCTTTCCAAAGCATGGCACTTCTGAATGCTAACAGTAAGGTTTCTGTTTCCTTTCACAAATCTGCTTAACCTTACTGTTTGGATTATAGAACCAGGATGAAAAGAGACTGGTTGGACAGTCCTGTGCTCCTTCCTCCATCTTTCTGTGTGCTGATGTTTCCGTCTTTCTAGAAAATTGCAAGAAGAAACATTGCAGTTAGAATCTGCTTGGTTTTGATGTTCACTAAATGCACAGAAGGTGTGTTGTGTGGTATTCCTTCCATCTCAAAACCTCTCGTTTTTGGCCATTGACACATGCCACTAACATAACTTACACATATTTTGTGGTTTTACTCCATGAAAAGGAAGTATTAAGCTCTGAGACACTGTAATAAATTTGTTTGGTTTTGATAGAGATTGACTGCCTGAATGCTACCATTTTTATCAGCTATAAATTGCTCTACAAGCTGTAGGATGAAGGACCTTTCATACTTTATTTTGACTTAAACTGGATAAATCATTTGCAATGATTCCTTCAGGAGATGTCAGTTCTTTCTGTTGTGTAAATTTGTTGCAAATGCATTTTCTTATGAATTGCATCATTCTCAATCTGCAGATTGCTCACATGTAACACACTGCAAACATTTGAATTTTTAGGGGCGCTGCTTACCAGCCTACATGGATGGTGGTCTTTCTGATCCCTGTAGGATGGTTAGATGCAGTTTAAAAAACTAACATATATTTCAAATGCATTATTATTGTAACAGCCAGAAACTAAGGCCCTGATCATCCTGTGTGCTAACAAACCCCTCATATGAGTAGAGACAACATGATGAAAACAGTTGTTGTGGTTTCAGGTCTGGGTTTGACTACCCTTTCTGGGAGAGGGGGAAGCCCAATGTGGTCCCCTACCTTGTGGGAAATAAAGCCATCAATGAGAAGGCAATGTGAGCCCCATTTTTCTGATGAAGACCTGAACTTCACAACGAATGAGACTATAACAAGATCATGATAAAGGCTTAATCACAAATCTTAATCCAATGTTCAAAAACTATTTTTGCTCTCCCGCAATTAAAACAAAGATGATTGGAATTATCCTTTCAATTAAAACTGGTGAAACCAAGATAGCTTTTGCTGTCATTCTGTTCTGTGTTTCCTAAACTTTCTATTTTCTGCTTTCTGTAGTGTCTGTCATAGCCTTTTCCTATCCTGGGGTGAAAAAAATTGAGCAGTTAGCAGAAGTATCAATATCAAAGTTAACCTCTTTTCTGTGTTAAAACAGCATAGTGTTAACCTCTCTAAAAGAGGGTGACCTCCCCCAGAGTGTCTGGGGCTGGCGTTTAGCTAGATATCTTCTCAGTGACCCTCTGCGGACCTTCCAAGCATACTGGTGATATCATTTAGAGGTGAACTACAATGAAGTTTTCAGACAGTAGCAAAGAGGGAAGTTCTGTTATTTTATTTTCTTAATTCTTTCTGAAACTGAATGAAAACCAAAGATATTCCCTGAAATTAAATTCTGAAAAAAATCCTTGTTTTAAGCCATCCACTGCTAGTCACCAGGTACTGACCAGAAAAATGCTGTCAGTGAGTAGTCTGTCCTACCGACAGATAATCACAGATGAGTTAACTCTTAAGCACAGTTAGGTCTCCTAAAGTAGACTAAATATTTGTATCTTGTCTTCCACCTCTCTGTTGTGTTATGAGTAAGTTTAATCTCAACCTGATGACTCCCGGATCAGTATAGTTCACTTTTATGTTTCTGGTGCAAGACTCATCCAAATAGGCTTGTCCCATGGGTGTGCTGTCTTGGCTATTTGTGGAGATAAGGCCTGATTTTGACAAGTCTGGTCTGCCCTTCTACACCTTTGAGTGGCACTGATGGTTACCGATTCTGACCTGCTTCCATGAAACCTACACTCTCAGGTCTGGGATTGGGCTTTCTGTATGATAGTAGAAATGGAGCCCCTCCTGCCTGCTCTGCTGAGGGGCATGAAAATAATAGCCACTCTTAAAACAAATACTTTTTTTTTTTTCTGAGCCAGCTTGGATAGCCTTGTACTGAGTAGTTTACAACAGTTTTTCATGTGGGTGTCACTCCCACAAATACAATGGAGGAATAGAAAAGTGACGGTTTAGCCACTATTTGCATCACTGTCTCCCCATGAGCAGTCAGGACTTTTCCTTCCCCCTACCCCAGTCATGATCAGGAAGATGACTGGCAATGTGCCTGCCATTGTCAAAGGGTTAACCTGACTATGAGATTCATCCTTCACGTCACGCAGCACTGCTAAATATATCTGTTATTAGAGCTCATTAGATTTGCCAAATGTCTACATGTTTCCCTGACTCCTAGCTCTCAACATGCCTTTGTCCAGCTGACTCATTGATTCATGACGTCTTTTCGGCTGCATCACTGGTAGCATTGATGTTTTTCATTATTTATTCACCATCAGGCTTTTCTCTGTCTTAAATTTTACTCCCTTTCTCCCCCTGCAGCATTGTCCAAGAGAAAAAAATTCCAGTTTTACCCAAAATCAAAATTACAAAGAGCCAAATAAAATAACACAACAGCTGCTGGCTGTGCAAACTTTGAGAAGCGGGCTGTTTTATGGACCCACACAATGGCAGTGTCGTAAAGAAAAGCTAAGTCGGTTCCTTTGTGAGCTGGTGGGGTGGTTTTCCTTCAGAATAAGAAAAACAGCTGTGAAGCTTTCTAAAGTCACTGTCAGAGTTATGCTTTCAGTGAGAGGAAAGAGAAAAAGAGATTAACAGAGAAAACATACAAAGAAACTGCTTGAAGAACAGGTGTTTCATGAGAGGTCAGAGCACAGTAACCCAGCTGAAATAAGAGCTGTGACAAGGCATAACATGAACATAGAAAGTGTTCAATAGTTTTCCAATCACAACTATTATTCAGCTTAAGTGATACTGGACAACAACCCTCCTGCAATCTTTTAGGTACAGAGGACCAATAAGCTATTAATGGTGCCACTGAATACACAATAATAATATTTATTATATTGGCAGGATGATTGTAATCCTGCCTTGTAATCCTGCTTCCCTTGATGCTGGAATCAGGAATTCTCCATTCTGCTTATCTCTGTAAAGCAGAATAAAAACTTGGATGAAATCTGGATGTTAGCATTTTAGGTCATTGTGAACTGAAAGAACCAAGGGCACACCCAGTGTTAAAAGAAACATATTGATTCCGTCTCTTTAAATATTTTTTGTCCAGCATGATGCACATGCTAAGCAAATCAGGAATGACTAATGGGGTTAAATGTGATCATCACCACTATCAAATATCGGCTAAGAGTTGCTCATTCTGCACTAATCAGATTTCACAGTATTAGGACTAGAATTTGTTTTAATTTTGTCTTTATCCCTTGTGTTGCATATTTGTGGTGTTAGATGTGACAGTTGGAGCCATGAGGTTGAATCCTCTGTCCAACAGTCACAATTTGGTGGTTTAGCCACAGTCTAAGTTAGTCTAATTAGTCTAAGACTAGCGTAAGGAAGCTCTAAGTACTTGAGACCAGTCACTTAATGTCTATTATTCA
Organism: Scolopax mira; assembly: GCA_004320125.1. NCBI lineage: Eukaryota > Metazoa > Chordata > Aves > Charadriiformes > Scolopacidae > Scolopax > Scolopax mira. Next base: position 181,426 of record BJBW01005679.1, read on the forward strand.
CTTTATACATCCAGAGAAATGAGAGTGTAAATACTTGTTAACTTCTTGTTGGCAAGATTTATCAGTTAGAAAGTAACTACGTGCACCAAGCAACATATAACCAAGGAAGGAATGGACCCAACCTATAAACCACTTTTCAGCTCTCTAGATTTTGGGCCAATTCAGTAAAAGAGCAAAAATTAAAACAATCAGGCATGCCACAATAATTACCATCTCCTACACATGACCTATTAGCAATTTACAGTCAGCAACAGCCCAGTGTCTTCCTGGTGGTGTGTACCTCAAGGTGGTTTCTCCCATCACCATCCCAGCCAGCACATATGAGGAGGACAGGATCAGAAAATAGATGTCAGCTGTGGTGGTAAGGGTCTGTGCAAACACATGCCAGCTTTCTCAAGACGCAGGCTGTTGATGTATATAGGTGCACTTTTTCATTTTTGCCTCCTACTGATCCAAGCTGCTGATGCAGGTGTTCCTTAATGCTGATACATTAAGGATCAGCATTATCCTTAATAATATAGAATGCAAAAGGACAGAGCTCAAATTCACTGGCTTGACCACACAGTTTTGAACACTCCTCAGCCCTGGAAACACTCCCCTCTAAACCAAAGAAAGGAGGATTCTGTGCCGCTGGAAACTTGGGTGAGCAATAGTTAATCCTATGGTCACAATTTCTCTAAAATCAGATTACATCTTCTATGCCTGAAATGCTATTTTAGTGCTTTAAACTTCAGGCGAACTTCCAGCACAGACACTGCTATATCCCAGAAGGCTGATTTAAGTGCATATATGTTTAAAGCCTAGTGAAATGGCATTTAGTTCACTGTGCCCTGGATCTATTGCATAAAGGATTAGGAATTTTACCCTCACAACTGCTGCTGCTCTTCACCCATAAGCAAACTTTTTTGAGGTTGATGAGTGTATCTTGGTCTAACAAATCTAATCTTTTTTGGAGAAAAAGACACAACCATAAAACACAGCATAGACAATAGACATTGGCTATGTCCTCTTCAATCCTCCCTCAGCCTATTCTCAGGATCTTATTAAATTAAAAAATAAAGAGAGCATCTTCAAAAGCACCTAGGTGACCCTGAGACCTAAATCAAATGATTTCCCAATGGACATCTAGGCTCATGGCTTTCTAAGACTTTCACTAAGATGTAAATTTCTAAATGCTATGACTGAGAAGCAGTGTCCCAAGTCACCTAGTTGCTTCTGAAAATTTTACCTGAGAACTGAACAGTGGCATCAGAGTTTAACCTAAATTGTCAGGCTGCACATGGCTCCTGATGTGGGCAGAGTTTCAGATTGAAACCAGTGGTTTTACCATAAAAAATTAGAGGGTTAATAGAGATCAATTCAACAAAGGAAAACACATCTGAATCTCTTACAAGTGGCAAATAAAGAAGCTTTCACTAAGTAAAAGGATCCCCAAATGGGCCAGCATGAGTTCCACAGCAGTTGCATGCAGGGAAGGATTAGGGAACACAGGTACTGCTTTACCTAGAGCTGACGATGAAGAAACAGAAGGATGAAGTCACAGCTGTCCCCGTCTCTGGGACTCAGCTGCCTCCTGGTAAAACTGGTGAAAAATTGTCACTGGAAATTTTGCCCCTGTAATAAATATCTATTTGCTGCTCACTTCCAAGCTGGCACTTCCAGCTTAGCAGAGAAGGGCTTGATTACACTCGGGGAACTTCTTATCCTGCATGGAGGGTCTCTGTGCTATACAAATACAAGAATTACACACTTATGTACACACTTCTCCCCTACATCAGGACTATCAGTCCCTGGGGAGCAGTAGTACAGAGCTATCAGTCCTCCTGAAAAGTATTTTATCACTGGCCAGACTTGATGGTAGAAACAAATCTATTTTCTTCCTTTTAAATCTAAAAGTTGAGGATGAGGTATTGCATTTGTAGATGTAGAAAGCTGTGAATACCCATGCTGGCTTTCTTTGACTTGTTTGGTTTTACAGTGGATTTTGTCTTCTCAAAGTCAATACAAAATGGTGCATCCAGTACCAAATTGTCTAAACAGCAGCTGTTCCTCAAGATTTGTCTTCTGCAAATAGGAATCTTGATTAGGGTGTAATATCCGTTTTATAACTCTCCCTTTCCATAGGTTTTCTTTTGCATAAATCAGCATAAGGCTGTTGAAGATAAAGGGATGCAGCTTATTACTAGCTCGTATTAATCTCAGAGACTAGCAAATAAACACATTTGAAGACTACAGTGTTTCTAGAGAAGGTATTCCTAACTACATGGGCTTGGAAATGAAGTACACTCTGACAGCTGGGATGTAGGAATAACTCCTCAATTTCTCATTCACTGCATAACAACACTCCAGCTGTGGATTGTAATTAACCAAAACCACTTATGGCATATTTAGAAAGGTTTATGCATCTGTTTATCTAGTTTACTCCAAAGACATTTATCTTCAAGCCGCTTGAGTTCTAGAGTGCAAATGAAGAAATAGTGTAGCCACAAATAGACATTGTACAATATATTTATATTGCTAAAGAAACCTATACAGACTGAAATTACACATATGCATAACAAGGGAAATTTCTTGTCACGAAGAGCTGCAGGCCTAACTGAAAAGAAAAACTTAATTTTTTAAATGGCAGATTGACATACAGAAAGTGTGAGTCTCCCAGTGCCCTGTACAGGAAATCTGGGGCAGAGACAGATACTGCACACAGATCTTCTGCCTAACGCTGGCACTGGAGCTAGAGGAGAGTCTTTCTTCTTGGCAATGGCTTTTGTGTGCCATCTCTCACCAGCCAGTTTTCATGGGAATAATTTTAATTCTTTTATCTTTGTCTGTTTCTGACAACACTCCATCTTGCTGCCTATTTCTCTAACAAGAGCATAAAGACCTCTAACAAGAGCATTTCTCTAACAAACATACTGTGACAAAGTTGAAGTTCAGCCATCTTGAGTGCTGGTAGAGAGGTGGCTCTTTAATAAGATCAGGTATATTCTGCTTTTCTGCAAGATGTGTTTCAATGTGGAATAATGGTTCTATGCACTGGAGAGTAACCTTAAATTGCAGAATTTGTTGTGGTAGTTGGAGGAAAGGTGCTGCCTGGATGCTCTATGCTGGTGTGAGTGTCAGGGTAGCTGCAAAGGGGAGGGCAGTAAAGGAAATGTCCCCCTTATAAAATATTGGACAGTAATAACAATCAGAATAATTATAAGGGTGAAGTTGACTACTAACCAAGAAAAAAAAAAAAGTAAAAAAAAACCAGTTGCATTTTCAAAAGGAGCTATTTTGGGAACTGTTTTGGCACATTTCCCAGTCTCTTGTCCTAGGTGCACAGCAGTCACTTTAATTAGGTTTTTTGTATAGCACTTTTGAAATGCTACAGTTGTGATTTGTGCCTGGTAGGTCATTAATTTACTTTCTGCCAGTTTTAATGCACAGCCCACTTTGAGCTGGCAAAAACATGCACTGAACATGATTCACAGAGACTTATGGCCATAACAGGTGAGAAAAAGAGGAGGTGGACACAAGAAGGGCTACTGGAATTGTTGAGTGAAACACACCATCCATTACAAATATAGTGAAAAGATTATCCTTCAATATTATATTTACCCTCAGCAAAGGCTCATGGTGGCAGATACTCTTTATACCAACATATTTTGTCTCAAAGAGCTTGGCTTCCATCACCAGAAGAATTTAACTACCATTTCTCACTTGAATCAATTTCCACAAATCACATCAAAAGGTGTGATGTGCACTAATAACTCTGAGGATTTGGACCATCGAGTCTTAAAGAGTAAGGCAGGTAAAGATTACAGAGGTAACTCGTGAACTAGAATCAACAGCTGTTCAAGTCCTACTGCATACTTTTCTTTAGAGGGAGGAAAATAGTTTTGTCTATACTGAACTCTCAAGTCTCCCCTGCGGTGAGTAAAATTCCCTCTTCAAGGTTGTCAGCTGATCTTCTGTCTGGACTTTGCACCAAGTCTTATGGTCCACACACTACATTGTCATGAAAGCAACATTGTAAGAGGACACCTCAGCAGTCCATGAGACATAGCTTTTTTTCTAAGTGCCTTAGAAATGAAATATTAGTGGTGAGGCATAGACTTTGACTCAAGGTATCAATTACCATTTCCTACGCAGATAACTTCATCCCTCTTCCTAGTTTGTCCCTCTTTGTGCCTGTGCAGCTGAGGGCTTGGCAGTGCCAGGGGTCCCAACACAGGCTTTTGTTGCCCACACACCATCTGACTACACCTTTGGGTGTTGGGTGTGGGGTTGGGTCTGAGAGGTTGCCTATTATTTGCCTTCTTTCCGCTGGTTCCTGAGAGATCTTACTTATCTAGAGTCATTTACTGCAGGCAGCAATGGGCTATCCAAATCCTGCTAATGGGCAGGCAAGAAGTCATATCCTGTGAGTATGTAAATTCAGTGGAAAAGTAAAATAATTGATTTTATCCCCAGATACTAACATATTTATCTTTCTGTCTGAGGCCTGAGTTATCAGAACAGCATGGGAAAAAATTCTTATTATGCTGATGGAAATCAGATTCTGTTTCCCATGTAAACCATGTGGTGCAGCTCCTTGCTTTCAGTGCCATATGTTTTCATGATCACAGTGATTTGCTTTGGTTCGCTTTCATTTACATCCTGGAAATATGGGAGTCAGGGGAGATGGTAGGTGCTGTATTTGCTTCTGCTTTGTTGATAGCTCTATGTATTATTCAAATCTATGTATTTAGTCCCAGATGAGAAATATCATTAAGGTATTGTTAATCCTGACAACAAATCACTCTTTAGACCAAGGTGAAAGATTTTTTTTTATTATTATCATTTAAAAAGCCAACCCTTTAGAATATTATAAGCTTGGCTAACTCTCAGTTACAAGTTTACGATCAAATTTGTCTGTAGGCTATTATGATTGTGCACATTTTGTCTCTGGATCAGGGACTCCACTTAAACATATAGTTTAAGTCCTGACTGCTGAGGATATGGATTGAAGCGGGATATTGAGTCTGGTTAGTCAATGGTCCTTACTGAGGTAGTGAAGAAATAGAAAATCTGACTCTGTTTCCAGGACCCAAAAATAAAAATTAGTGGGACCGTCCAGAATGGCTTTTAGGTATAAACTGGTACATATTGACCCCACAAATAGAGCTCATTTGGGACAAGTGAAAAAATTCCGAGTTATATACTAATGGGTCATTTTTCTTTAATGAACTGAATCTTAACAACGAAATATCTGAAGCCCATCTCAGCTCATTTATCTTAGTGCCCGAGCACTGGGCACTTCTAAATCATTACAACACCCTTAAAGACAGGAAAGGATTAGTTGCTTTTTTTACAGGTGAGAAATTGAGGCACACAAAACAACTGAGATCATGTCCAAGGTCATCGTCAGGAAGTCCTTGTCTTCCTTGGAATGAAAGCCAAATCCTAACTTCATAGCAAGGACGCTGTCTTACCTTTCTAAGCAGCTGACCTTTGAAATATCCTTCAGATTTGGAGATGCTCATATTGAGCTGCAAGTCCAGTCCCTGGGTTTCAAGCCAACCTTCAGCATGAAAAATTCCTTGTATCCAGATTTTTATTAGAGTTTGTCCAAATCCTATCAGTTTTAGGAGAAACTACTACGTCTACACTCTTTTCTCCTTGACTTTAAGTGAACACTTTGCCTGCCAGACATTGATCTTTGATCTGGATTTCCTTGCCAGCCCTTCAAAACAGTTGCTGTCACCACGGCATCTTATTTCCATATTGTGTCTGAAAGCGACAGCAATTATTTCCCACTGGAACTGACTTCAATGTCACTACACTGATTAATCAGCAAAGGTTACTATAAGGGAAAGTATCAGTCTTCCTTTTCCACTGGAGCAGGAAAATGCCAGATCTTAGCAACACAGTGCCTTGGGGACGGCTGCATTAGTTTTCCAATGAAATGCTCTGCGCAAGTCAAATTTCCCATCCCCCACGCCTCCCCTCCACTCCTCTCTTCCTAAAACACACACCGAGGTTTAGTATAAAGTTAATTCTATAACCCAGGGTTCTTTTTTTTCCTCCTTCTTCTTTTTTAATGCTACTGACCTCCCATTTCCTTGTCAGTTGACACCAAGCAATTCCCCAGATAGAGAGAAAGATTTCCACTTTGAATATCCCTGAAACACATTTAGAGCCAGAGGCTTTATCATGGGAATAAAAGCACTGAGGTTCTCACAGCTGGGAAGATTTATACAGCTGAGCCTTACCAGCTTAAATGCCTACAGACAGAAACAGCTGAGCTATGTATTATTTCTTTTCCCCCAACTTGCAAGGGAGATAAAAATGCAGAGGCAGCCTGCAGATAGATATGACTGACAAGGGAGGGGCAAGTCTGTCCCTGTGTAGCTGCTGCAGTGGTGTTCTTATAAGATAATTTCAGCTCCAGAGGTGAGGGGGCTGGAGCTGACACGATTGCTATAGATGAGAGGAACTGCCCTTTCAGCTAGAGCACTCCAGACAGTGCCAGGCAGCCGTAAGCATCAGTCAGGGAGGCATGGAGCCGATGCCGTGCCAATGAGCCCCAGGGGAAAGGTGTTTGGTGGAAGATGCAATGAGCTGAGTGCTCTACACAGCAGAATTACTGTTTGCAGTCTGTGTAAAAAAAAAAAGCCAAGCTGTCTCTGCTCTTCTCACCGTAACAACAGTAGTATTTTATTCTTTAAAAAGTGAGTGCAGATCTTTAAGAGTCTAATCTGCCTCCCACAAAACAGGCATTCAATGGCCATGCTTCCCTGAAGACAAACAGAAAGGGACCTTCCCAGAGGCTTAGCTTGGCGTCCACCCACATGAAGATGTGCTGACCTGAGAGAAGTGACTTTTTCTGAGGAGTCAAGACTGATACTGGCCGAAGGTGATCAGAGCAGCCCTGAGAGTTCAACAGGCACGATGGCGTGAGCAGGTGTGTGCCTCTGAGCATCTCCTGCCTCTGACAGGAGTCTGTTGCCCAGCATGTGCACTTCCTCTGCTGTCAGTTGCCCTTGAAGTCATATAAACCCCAGACATGTGGGGTCCACTCTGTACTGTGCATGGCTTCATCACATCTCTCATAGCCCTCAGCCATGAGTCTTATTATTCCATTATTTCCAGGTGCCTTGTGTCAGAGAGGGGGAAGAATCATAGAATGCTTTGGGTTGGAAGGGACCTTAAATATTATCTAATTCCAACCCCCCCTGCCATGGGCAGAGACACCTGCTAGACCAGGTTGCTCAAAGTCCCATCAAGCCTTGTCTTGAATGCTTCAAATGAAGGGGCATCCACAATTCTCAACTCTGAACAACCTGTTCCAGTGTCTCACCACCCTCAGAGTAAAGAATTTCTTCCTAACATCTAAGCTAAACTGGCCCTCTTCCAGTTTGAAGCCATTACCCCTTGTCCTATCACTACACACCCTCGTAAAAAGTCCCTCTCCAGTTTTCTTGTAGGCTCCCTTCAGGTGCTGGAAGGCTGCTATAAGGTCTCCTCAGACCCTTCTCTTCTTCAGGTTGTACAACCCTAAGAATGAGCAGAGCTCAGTCTGTATGGGGTTTTGTGCACACCCTACAGTGAAGAGAAGAGGCCTCCAGAGTCCATGTAATCGTGCCATGTGCCTCATCACTCCTGATTTTCTCACACAGGAAGCCTGTGATCCAGCAGTCCCTGGATCCCTTGCTTTTCCCTGTGTGCCCAGGCAGGCTTAATATCCAGCATCCCTTCAAGAACATAGTCACTCTGAATCTGGGGCCATCTTTGCCTTATTATAAAATGGAGACTAAATTACTTACATTCTTAGGAATGTCAGTGAGCCACTTTTGAAATGGTTGGTGCAAGGATGGCAAATACACTTGTAAATCATTGGGGAAACAGAGCTGCATTTTGTAAAAGCTGCCAGTAAATCAACATGGGAGAAAGAAAATAAATCAACAGACCTGAGTATTGATTAGAAATGTCTTTTAGCAATAGGGAAGAAAACAGAATATCCTAAAATTAAGGGGTCTGGAAAACAATTTAAGAGATTGTATTGTCAGTAATAATGTATCTAGTGACTGAAGTGCTCAGAAACAATCAGCATCTGTGCTTGTCCAGCCTGAGGGACCTAACAGGGGGTATAATTTACAATACCAGTGAAAAACCTACCCTTTGAACACCAGGTTACTTGGGATACTCAAAATCACTCATCCTACAAAACATTGCCTGCCTGTCAATATCCAATTTTATCTTATTCTTAAATGCAACTTTTCTTGGGATATGGACTTTGAACAAATGTTTAACAGTTGTTAGTCGTGTTGCTTAACACAAAAGCCACTCTCAGGGTCAAAACAAAAGTCCATTTACCTTAATAACCCTTTGCTCACAATGACTGTAAATAAGAAAAAATGGGGTCAATCAGAATTAGACACTAGGTTCAAAGGCTTTTCATCAATTTGTATCTTGTGCATTTATATAGAGCATACAGATGTTTCATGTCTGCCTTTATCCTTTTGGTAGTTCTCTGCTTGAATTTTGACTGCCTTTTAGCACTGAAGGGATGCTTTACTGGGAATTGCACTCAGTGGTTCCCAGATCTTTACCATGAGTGAGTAAAGAGAAGGTAGAATCCGTCATCATGCAGATATACTTTTTATCCACATTATTTGGTACATGTGTTGGAACTGACATTTTATTTTCCAGTCATTTGGTCTTATGAAATCTTCCTGTAACTTCCCAGTTACTTGTAGATTTCATTACGCTGGATAAGTCTGTACCATTTGAGGTTTTGCCACATGGCTCTTCACCCTATTTTTTTACTGTCCTTTATATTTTAGGAGCATAGATGTCTATGAATTTACACTGTGAACTTCTTTCAGTTGTATAAATGTAACATTTAGTGCTAACTTTTCCTTTCTATCTTCTAAGTTGATTCAGATTGCAAGGGTGATTTGTTCCTTTGTCCTGTGACAACTTCATTTTTTTTAAGACCATAATGAGGGTCTTCAAGAAAAGCTTTTGTAAATTCAAACTTCATTATTTGAGCTGGAGCATCCTTTTCCCTGTTGTTGATGGTGCTGTCTTACCCACATCTACTAATTCATCTCCTCTTGTAGTTTCTACTGATTTGCCTGTGAATCATGTAAAATCTACCTGTGAATCCTTTTTAGCAGTGACTGACACATTTCCCATCTTCCATCACTTTGACACCCAAGCTAATATATGCAAAAGGAAACACACTACGGGTAGCAGCTCAGCAATTTCACATCTGAATTTCTGAGACCTCCTGAATGAATGAATGAATGCCATCACTTGTCCTGAATGTTCTTCCAGTGAAGCTTCACTATGAGACAGCCCCTTAGCTTCGCATTCAAAAAAATAGCTCAAATATAAGAAAACCTTTTCTACAGAAAATAAGAGCACAGAGAATTATCTGCAATAGGTATATCTTCAAGTGCTCCTTCTATTACTTATTGGAGGCAGTCTGAGGTTTTGGAGGACAGTCCAGACTGAAGTTAGTAAAAACCATAGAATAATCTAGGCATTTCTTTTTTGTCCCTTTTGTGTGATGATCTGGCTTAGAGTGTTGCTCCTTTCTTGTTAATCTCAGTCATGACATCTAACTAGTGTTTTAATCCACAAACCCTTCTCAGGCCCCCTCAGGCTCCAGCCTCCATCTCCACCACAAGGTCAAGTTCAAGCTCTGTTCTTTTCCTTTCCTGTAGTCACCAGGAGACTGATCTTTGCACCACAGAGGCACAGCCAGAGCACAGATAACAACTAGTTGCAATCCCAGTGTTCAAAATCAGCATTTTCCAAATGGTTGTAGACAGGAAAATGAAAGAAGCTGCCCTCTCCTTCTAATGTTTTCATATGCTCCACAGAAATAAAGGAACTTCTGATGGGGACCATAGGAGAGACAGTTTAGGGGTGCAAAAGAAGTACAGCCTTGTCTCACTGCAGCAACCTGGTAAGGGAAAAGGTGATGACTCATTTTAAGTCTTGGGAATGGAAAGAGCCAATCGTACAGTGATAAGAGGGAGGGAGGGGAAAGGTACAGATTTACAATCCCTTCTTTAGGTGAAAAATTGGAAACCTTAACCATGCTGCATGCTGCTCCTCATTTCTTTATCTCTTGTGAGTGACCAAACCTCCCAGTGCAAAGCATCCTCACTCCTGCAAGCATTTCCCTCCCTCTTCAGAAATTCCAGTCCCAGACAAGCAAGATTTATTTCCTTGAAGAATACCTCCAAGCAGGTGCCAGATGTATTTTTGTATGCTGTTTGGAGACTTTTGCTGCCTTGCAAACTCCAACTGCATACCCTTGGCTAGTCAAGCTTTGCTGATTTGCACCAACCCAGGGACTGAGCTGCAGACTCGAAAATGTTCTGTGCTAATCCTGTGTCACCTTCAGTGTTCTTTGGCTTTGTGGATGACTTTCCCTTCCTCTGCAGCCTCCTGTGGCAGAAAAATGGGAAAACTAAGCTAAGAAGAGGTATCACTGGAAAACCTAAGCCTGGTAAAAAAAAAAAAGATAATCAGAAAATTGCTGTCTCAGCTATAGACCTCAAAGTGTAATCACACTTTTAGAGATCATAAAATGTGTGATTTTTCTTATGCATTTGGGAAGTGGTAAAAAGGACTGAATCAAGTTCTGGAAAGCTTGAAAATTATAAGGCATCTTAGTCAATATTTACAGAATTTGGGAAACATATCTTTGTTTAGGAATAAGGAAAAATAATTGTGTTCACAAATGATGGAGATGCAAGGAAAAAATGTGAGGTTCTGAGTCTTTGGCCCCTGGATGAATTTAACTTAACTCAACTTAAAAGTTCACTAGAAATTGGACCTAAAAAAAAATTAAATTGTATTCTTTCAGTGCATTAAGTCAATTTCCACTATGCTCTTTCACAAGGAAAATGAACATCCTTATTATTTAATGGACCATTATGTCAACTATCAACAGCAGAAAGCTCTCCAAGAAGCCTGCCCCTCCCTGGTCCCCATCTGAAACTGGGCTGCAGATTAATTTCCCCTCCTAGGTTTTCTGGACAGACAGGCTCAGTGTTTCTGTCAGTGGGATTAAATGCATGATAAAATCTGCTTATAATTGAGAATTTGTATGGGAAAAATACACAACTCTTGAACTCTCTGGCACTTTCTGTGGATGCAGTGGTAACTACATATACACACTCCATTGTTCGCACTTCATTGTTTTTTCTGTGTATATGTCATACCTCATCTATAGCTCAATTTAATTGCAGAATTTATAGGGCTTCTTGCTTGGACTTCCTGCCTGCTTCCCATTTCTCAAGAGAAAAATGCTCTCCTGAGTTAAATGACATTTTATAATAGAGTCATAGAAAGGTAGAATCATAGAGTCATAGAAAGCTAGAATCATAGAATCGTTTGGGTTGGAAGGGACCTTTCAAGGTCATCTGGCTTCCAACTCACCTGCAATGATCAGGGACATCTTCAACTAGATCAGGTTGCTCAGAGCCCCGTCCAACTTGACTTTGAATGTTTCCAGGGATGGGCATTTACCACCTCTCTGGGCAACCTTGGCCAGTGTTTTATCACCTCATTTACTACCCTCATTTCACCTTACTCTTTCCTTCAACATGGAAGAATGCAATTTCTTCCTTACAGCTAGTCTAAACTAAAACTCTCTTTTAGTTTAAAGTCATTTCCCCTTGTTCTCTTATAATAGGCCTTACTAAAAAGTTTGTTCTCATCTTTCTTATAAGGCCCCCTTAAGTACTGAAAGGATCTCTGCAGAGCTTTCTCTTCTCCAGACTGAATAATCTCACTCTTTCAATCTGTCCTCATAGGAGAAGTGTTCCATCCCTCTCATCACCTTTGTGGCTCTCCTCTGGACCTGCTCCAACAAGTCCATGTCTTTTCTGTGTTGAGGGCTCCAGAGCTGGATTCCAGGTAGGGTCTCACTGGAGCAGAGTAGCAGGTCAGAAACACCTGCCTCAACCTGCTGGCCACACTTCTTTTGATGCAGCCTAGGATGTGGTTGGATTTTTAGGCTACAAGCACATGTTTTTGGCTCATATCCAGCTTTTCATCCACCAGTACACACAAGTCCTTCTCAGCAAGGCCACTCTCAATCCCTTTGCACCATTTGAGAATGGCGATCGGGTCTAGTGATTGCCCTGTAATTTGGGAGGGCACTGCAGTGTGAGCTCCAAAGCTGGTTGTCCTGGTTCTGCTGTAAGAGTATATCCTGTAAGGACTATGGGCAGGCCTCTGGGTCATCCAGAGAACAGGTGAGATTTATAAGATGGATATTGATAGTGCTGGTGACATTTATGTAAGAACCTCAAACATCACTCCTTGGCATTAAGGAGCTAATGAGGATCACCCTGTTGTAGTCCGGAGCTAAACATTTCAGCAACAATAGGATTAGAGACAGGACAGGGAGTGGTAAAACATGCAGAAATCTTTTCTCAGACTGAGAATATAGGAAATATGTGCTTGTGAATTTCTTTTATATTGCTTTGTTGGCAGAGGCACATTTTGATTTTACTTAGTGCTGCAAAGGGATTCCCTCTGTATCCCTTACAGGTCTGAAGCTTAATGTTGAAGTATCTTGACTCCAGGACATAAAACAAAGAATGTCATTGTTTATTCTTTGATGTTCTAAAGCATCTTATTCTCCAGGGATCTCAACATGCTGTATACACACATTAATTAAAGTCCATAGTACTCCAAAATCAGCTGCTATTATTCCCAGTTGATTGATGAAGAAACTGAGATGAAGAGAGATTATATGGTACATTTTCTAATGTGGGAGTATGTGAAATTAAACCCACAAAATTCATGGTTCAGCAATTAAACGGAAGCAATATGATATTTTTCACATATACAGAAAAACCTCTATGTTCCACTGAAACAACATAAAATTGTTCTTTGAGACCTTGGTGTCACAATACTCACAAAACTGCAAGGATTTTTTGGACCAAGAAAAGCTAGTGTGCATGCCCATCTTCAACAGATGCCTTTGTGGCATCAAGTTCAGATCTAAGCCCAAATATCCCCATGATTTATGGCTATTTGGATTTCTTGTTTCAGTTGAAGATACTAAAAAGAAAGGCATCACCCAAACCAATGCAGACAAAGCTGAACCTGTGAAGCCAGCAGGTATTAGGCAAAGTATAAACCCAAACCAGCTACTACAAGAAGAATAAAAAATTCCACCGGTGAGCACTGTAAAATGAGTCACGTATCTTCATATTTTGGAACAGAAGAAATTAACTAGATAGTTTTTGATCTCACTCCTTTTATAATTCCTAAGAAATGATTTTAAAAGCTTCAGTGAAGATTGCTGACCAGTTTTTTTTTTCTATTTACTTTTTCAGATATGAATTTCTTTTAAAAGAGTAAGACACAACTTTCTCAAAGATTAAGACACAACTTTCTCAAAGGTAGATTTAATCCTTTTCTTTGAAGAAGCAGGCTGTAAGAGCTCCATCTTCCTCTCCATCAGAAGTATCCTCAGATGCAGCTTCCTCCTCCATCTCTGGTTCCCTGCTTAAGTGAATGACATACCTGACTAATGGATCACAGCATTACTGGCCCATTGGAAAACAAGAAGTTTGAAATAAACTACATTTGAGCTAATTACTATTTTGTCTTTTGCTTTCTCATCAGGCTTCCTCATCACTGCCTTGGGGCAGGTATGTTTGCAGCATCCTGGACCAGAGCCTGTCAGAGCACTCCTGGAGCCCTGACTCACACTGGGGCTTTCCGAAGGAGCTGGATCAACACCGTCTGGAGCAGAAAGTCTCACAAGTTTTGCCACTTAGTTTGTGAAGATGCGATAGCCCCCTCTCCCACTGAAGCCAGTGGGTCTATACAGGCAGCTAGGGGATTTTTGCTGGCTCAGAGGCAGCAGAATGGGACATCTTGCCAGCTTCTTTCTGATTCTAAAAGCATTGCTCACACTGAATAATTTAGAATAAGATGGGATAGAAAAAACATTTAGGATCTGAAGAGAAACCTGAGTCATATTACAATTGCTATTGCAGTCAGCTGAACAAATAAAAAAATAATCTCTTTAAGCTTAATAAACAGGATGTAACTTGTTAAACCTTAAAAAGTAGCTAAGCAAGCTGAACCTTTACTGTTATTGCATTGAATTCTATTTCTGGCTTAGCTACTGTCTTGCTCTGTGACCTTGGCATGCAATTTCCCTCCCTTGTCTCTCTGTTCTGCCTCCCACCACTTTTCTGTCTTGCCTATTTATGTTTTTTTTCACTCTCAGTATTCAAGTTTATTTGTTCTGTCAATTGAATCCATTCTATTATTCAGGGAAGGCTGTTTTCTAAAGCATTTTGTCATCCAAAATATTCCCTAGAATATCAAAATTGAAAGTAATGGAAAGTAAATAAACATTCACAAAACATTACTTCCACATGGAGCTAGAACCTTATTACACCTGGCTGTGTGACAAGTCTGTCTGTCAGTAACACTTATTTCTTCTTGCAGCCGGCTGTGCCGTAATGCTCCTCTGAGTCCATTTTTCTGAATCCTAAACTGTTGTATATCCTCTGCAGTGCCTGGTACTGACCTTACAGTCTCTCTTTTAAAACAAGCGTGAGGTCCTGAGCTGTTACCAGTCTGCATCCTGTGTGCAGCAGTCTGAGGGATCTGTCTTTGTAAAGACAGAAATCACAGGGCAGAGGAGCACCTCAAGGAGCTGTTTCTATAGGACATACTCGAGACACAAGTCTGAAATGTTCCCTTTGCAGCTCAGACTTTCCACCTCCGATATTTTGTGATTCACAGTCCAAAGCTGTTTCCTAAACATGTACTCCAAAGTTATCAGACTGAGTAACAAAGTAATGAATCACTTTCCCCTTTTAAAAAGCAGCTGATGTGTGTTGGGGAGACACAACTGCCTTTTATGTTATTCAGCGAGGTCTGGATTCAGCTCTCTTCAGCTTCACATTTTTGGTTTCAGGTCCTAAGTACCAGGATATTCCCACTTGCCATCCTTGCAGCAGTACCAGCGTGCAGTAAAAAAAGACAGGATTCAATGGGCCAGAGGGAAAGTGGGAATGAAAGAGTTATAGTCCCTATAACTAAAAGGCAAGTGCATTTCTTGATAGGCAAAAATGATGGATTCTGGTCTGCACCACCAAAACCCCTCAAATTCTCTATCTGAAGAGACATTAGACATGATTCATAAACAGGACTGAACGTTCCCCCCCTTTCCTTAAAGGACTTTCAACTGCTAAAGTATAAAAGACAGTCTATACTATTATTTCTGGGGTTTTGTTTTTAAACGAGTGGTTCTAAAATCAAAGTCCACATTTTGGGCTAAACACCAGGATCTCAATGTGTCTGAGGAGCCCTGCCTCACCAGTGGCCCCATTAACACACAGTTCCTGAATCCAAGCAAAGCGTAGATTTGCGATGGAGCATCCAGCCAGAGCGAGATGGTAGCATTCTGTGGGTATCTTAAGTGTTATATTGACAAAAACATATGATACCTCAGGCAAAGGAATGAACAGGCAGGGTTTTATGGTGTCAGCACGGAAATTCTATCTACAGTTTACAGATTATTCTTATTTCAGTATCTGATGATCTGGTACATTCAGATGTTGCTTCTGCAAGTGGCCATCACACATTGAGATAGTGAGTTCTGTCAGGACACAGAACTGGATGAAGCAAGCACACAAGATGAAAGGCTGTAGGGAAATAGGCCCTAGGCCCAACAATTCTCATTCCCATGTGAGGGAATTTTTAGGATTTTATATACCTGTCCGGATATGTCCAGTATGAGAGGACCCAGCTCAGCTTTTCTATGCACTGATATCACACATGGCTTGTTTAAAGCCAACCCAGATGTAAAGCACACCAGGTAGTGTTGTCAAAAAAAAAAAGTAAAATGTTGAGGATTTCACTGTTGGAACTTTGTAATATTGGGATAGGCAGAGGTGGACACTGGTGAATACAAAATACTCATCAGCTTGGGAAGGATACTCGAAAAAACATACTCAGAGAAAGGGTTCCTTGTGCAGTGCTTCTGTGATCATATTGCACAATGTTCTCTCTGCTCTTGTGAAATCTTCCAACTCCTTTCCAGCTCTGAGTTGGGCTTCTGCCAGGCCCACAGAGCAAAAATGCATGGACTTCTATTTCAGGGAAGTGTCCTTTCAGCTGCTATTCCAGAGGTTTTCAAGTTGTTGTACACTGGACCTCTACAATATAAGGAACATTTCTAAGCATCTACCACTGAAAAGAGCATCCACCAATAACTAAATAATTATTTGAACCCACCATAGAGTGGTACTCACCTTTATTTGACAATGTGCAAATCAAGCACTCTTTTTCATGTCCATTACCATAGAGGGACGGCAGAAATCTGTCCATCTAATATAAATTATTAGTCTAATATATTAGATTATCTCATTAAATATTTTCATATGCAAAGGGCCGAGGTTGTAATATTTTATACATTGGAGTGTTTTTTTACAGGAGTCCTATGTATAGGACAGCTCTAGCTCTCAGCTCAGTGACACAATCTGCATAAATCCAGCATGACACAGATGTAGATCTTCACAGTTAGAATGCTAAAATTGAGGACTAATTCCCCTGAAGTAAAACTGTAGAAAAGGGGAGAATCAATACCAAGAGCTAAGTTTGCTTGATTGAACTATGCCAAATTACATCAGCTGTGAATGCTTTCCTGTACTTTGTAACCTGCATTCCTGAAAATCTTTGCAAATGCACTGTTAAGGCTGCTGAGATGGATGTGGTTGATAGCTGTTAGTTCACGCCATATGGATCACAACTGGAGGTTCTGCAACTTGCTAATGACCTGTCTTAGCAGCAGTCTGCCCGAAAAGATGAAGAAATGGAATCTCCCCGTATTTGCTGTGCTAAGCTTTGTGTTGGCAAACACTTTCTAACATATGTCACCAGCTTTGAAAAGACATGGTTTATTTATATGTTAATTACTGCAACACTTTGGGGAAAATATTTGTTGATACAAGAGCTGTGTAAATAGGCAAGTGTTGAGAGCTGTTGCCATTTAAAAATAAATGAGTATTAGCCAATAAGAATCAACAAAAGTCTACGATATGAAGAATGTCTCTTTGCTTATGGCTCAGTCCAGCCCCACTGAGATCTCCATTGATTTCTGTGAGTTGTGAGTCAGCCTTTAACTGTTCCTCATGCAAATGTTAAGAAAACCAGGCACTCTCTTCCCTGAATTGATGCAGTACTTCAAGACACTGCACTACATTTGAACCCAGAAGACGGAAGTCACTTCTGGGTGACAACAGGGAGCGGAGGGTATGTTAGTGTCGCTGGAAGCAATGTCAGTGATAAGATACATCTCGTCCTTCCTCAGACCTGGGGCGTCATCTGAACATGGAGGGGGAGCTGTTTTGAAGGTGTTATGTCTTCTCTGAAACAGAAGCCCTAGGCCTTAACTGCTACGGTCATTAAAAGTATCTCTACACCATTTGCAGGGAAATTCTGGCGTTTCAGCTGTCTGGAAAAGTCGCTGGGCAACATGTGGAATTTGCTGCTTTGAGGACTCCTATTAGTTGCTGATAGAAACATTTCCCTTCAGAGCAGCCACATCCTACACTCCTGGCAGAAACCTGGGTAATGGCATATCAGACTCTCCACAGCCAAATTTCTAGGTCATAAAGTACTTCACAGCGAAAATTGTTCTGTCAATGTATTGAATTTTCACAGCATTGCTATTAGCAATACTATTTACCTTGAGGGCAAACAACAAAAGAAACAATTCTCTTGGATCTACTTGGTGGTTACAAACACCGTGTTGTTTGCCAGGCAGTTTACAAACTCCTGGTTTTGTGCGTGAGTGCTATTACAGGGCTGCAAAGATCGTTAGTGAGAGATGCAATTTTCTGCACAGATAGCTGAGAAAGGCACCACACCCTTTCCACGCGTGGGCAGAAAGTTGCTTATGAGACTCACCTTGTTATCTAGTTCTTCAAAACTATGAAACTATTGAGACCTGAGAACCCTAGAGATATCCAGCTACCAAAACTACATATTCACAAGGGTATTGTATTCACAAGGTGTTATATTCACAAGGGATTAGAGAAAAATGTGGGAAAGATAAGCAATAGCAATGCAATCTTTGGTAGCTATCTCCTTAAAGTCTGGCTTTCCAATCTGAGTATTTTCTACAAGCTATAAGCTTAAATGGCAGTAGTGAAACTCACTCCACTGTAGCACAGGGACATCACACTGTGCGTGTGGTGAAATAGAAATGTCAAGCCACCACAAATAGGAACAAGATCCCATTACACAGTCTGATAAACATTTGAGGTATCAGTTATGTTCATAATATCTCCTAAAGAAAATATAAAAGGACAGGGAGCGATGAAGGGATGAAAGATGAACTTTCACAGTGCTGGTACCCACCAGTCTGTCTATCCATTCTCAGTAAAAGAAATACCAAGGTTCCTGTTATTATTAAGTGTTCCTTTCAGGTCAGATACACGATGGTTCAGATGCTCTAGAAGGGGCTTCTTTGCTCCACTGAGCTCAATTTAAGAACAGATTAGACAGCTCTGGGCTGGTATGTTTGGATTCATTCCCTGCTGTAGAACATCAAAATCTCAGTGGCTTGCGGTTTTATGGCAGTGATTACTGCACAAGAGCTAAACAACTTTAAACCAAATACACTAGTAAAACAAAATAATAAACCTTGTCATTCAGAGACTGCTCATTCCTGCTAACAGTGAATGGTCCAGTGGATACAAATGTTGTCATGGATTTTCTTCAAAACTTTTACATCAATCTTGATAGAGATCTTGCGGTTCCTGAGCTAGAAGGGGGAAGGAAACATGTTTGATCCACAGTTCATAGTGAAAAAGTAGAAAAACTGAAGTTATAAAATCCTAACTGAGAGAGGAAAGGTGACTGCATTTGGAAATACATACAAACTGAAAATTAGCACTACTGTCAAGAAAAATAAGCTAATGTGTTCTGGAGGTAGCAATCAGAGTAGGACTCTGCCTTGACATGTTTTTAGCCCCTGATCATTATCTGTGCAGTTTAAACTGGGGATGATCCCATGTTCATCAACAAAACTATCCTAAGACCTGCACACTATTCTGAGAAGTCACAGAAAAGCAGTCTTCAGGAAACCACACAGGTTAAACAGACAAGTCACTAAAGAGTATATATTCTTGGAGCCACCCATAGAAAAAGCCATTTCTGATGATGTTCACAGCTTACCCCACATCCTGTTTTAAGACAGAGCACCTGTGCAAACTACGTGGTTTTATTTTTAACCAACTAGCTCTGATTAACCTATTACTGCCATCATTTCTTCCACCCCAATGAAACTGGTAGTATCTTGTGAGTTGCCTAAAAAAGCATCCAGCAGTAAGCAAAACCCCAGGTGACTGTTTATGCATCAGGTATTTCAAATATGTAGGGTTTCTGGGTTTGGTACTTCCCTTGGTGTTGCACATACAGCTGTTGCACAGTGTGGTCCTGTTCTCAGGAGTAGCACTTTCCACACCTACTGTTCAGCAATGGACCATACAAGATACTGCATCTCAGCACGATGATGCTATTTCATTTTGGGAAAGTAGAGGGAAATAAAGGCCTTGTATCTCTAGTACAACTTCATAATATACCACCTTACTTCTTGCAGCTGCCAATAGTGCAAAGCTGAGGAAACTCTAGAAGATGAAAACTACAACTGCTGGATGCAGTTGTAAGTCATTGTTCCAAAGAAAACAGTGATTTTTTTGATGGGTCACAATCTCTCCAGAGTCACACATGCCCACAGAAGTCTCCCTTGGAAAGTTTAATTATTACACACTTTTTGCAGATTGAAGGGCCAGTATCCCACATGCCAAAATTATTTGCCAAGGATAGGCTTCATCAATTCCAGGTGGGCAATTTCTCACCCTTTCTTTACATTAGCAAGTGAGTGACACCTTCTTCCTACAGTCTGTCCCCCCATTTCTCAAGTTGAGATTGATGGACCTTCTCTCTTTCTTCAACCTGCTGATACTTACTTTCCAAAACTCCTTGGGAAGAAATAACCAGGTAAAATAACTGGTACCTTGGCCTTCCTTTCATTCCAGACAGTCTCTGGTGAAACATCACCATCATGGTCTTCATCAAGACTTGTGTATCTCGACCTGAAATTCTCCTGTGACAGTTTAAAGGTAAAACAGTAGCTGTCTATGAGGTGACAGGTATTTGAAGAGAGGTCAGTATAGCAGCTGTGGGAGTGCTAGTGGTTTCTATGCAGTGGTGCTTGGGATGGATGAAAAAGCGCTGGGAATGAGGACAGAGGATTCTGCAGCCTCTTACTTTGTTTTACAAGGCTCTTTTGTCCCTCAAAATTTCCAGAAAAAGCTTCTGCCTCATGTTTGTCTACATTCAGTGTTTGAAGAGTAATGGGAAGAGAACATGTGTGGGCCCATATGCAGAAACAGCTTTTTTATAGCAGTTGTTTCACAAGGAAGGTGGCCTTGGTCATCAAATGAACCAATCTGACCAGCACTGAAAATGCAACAGAGTGTAAGGGAAGAGCAAAGAGATGTGAAAAACTGAACTTCAATTACAGTAAATCTGAGGTTTTTCAGCTGATCGGGATGTTAAACTAAGTTACTTCCTCACTCAAAATGAGGACACACCCAGTGGTGAGAACAAAACAAACTTGTTTTGATTGTCGCTCTCTTCCTTTCACTTTTCAGACTCTCCAGCCTGCCTCCATTGTCCCAGTTATGGTTGCTGTGTCCTTGCCTAGGAGAGACTGGACTTATTTTTGGCAGTTGTTTCTGCTAACTGGCTGGCTTCATAAAGAGCAAAGATGCTATCATCAAACTGCAATAAGACCTCTGTGTTAGTTCCCTCATGTTATAAGCTGGCAGTGAATAGGGCTCTTCTTAGTTTTCTTTTTTTAATTGGCTGAGTTATTACTTATATGAAAAAAACCTTATTTTAAGCTTGCTCAGTGAAAGGCACAGGAACAAACACTAGTTGATGTCCTATGATGACCTTTCTGGTTGCTATTGTATAACTACGTCCTGAAAATATTTTTCTGGCAAATGTCCTTTTCTCTTCTCAGATCAGAACTGCTGTACTTAGATAATTTAGAAGTGGATTGTGCCCAGCCTCACACAAGGTTGAAGAAGATATTTTTCAGGGAGGCTTTCCTGCTTTGTGCCCTTGGGCACATGCTGGAATAATCCAATACCTGCAGACAGATGATCAAAATTTACTTGGAGGATCTGGATTCTCAACTCCAACTCATGTCTTAGACACTTTTTAAAAAGTCACTTGAATCTGCACTGTAGTGCCTTGCAATGATTGCCTTGCACACCTAGAAGAACCTCATTGCATCCTCTGAAATCATTGGACCATTTTAAAGTCCAATGAGACCATAGATCAGGGATGCACAAGTGAATGCAGTCTCCCACTGTGTCTGAGGCTTACAAACATTTCCATGTACTATTTTGAAAGAAAGAAATCAGCAGATTTTTTTGCATCTGCTGTTAATGAAGAATAACACTTTGAAAATGTCCAACTCTTACTTCCAGAATTGATTTAGTTGATCAGTATTCTGTAAGTGGACATGTAGATAGACACAACCCTGTAGATAGACACTACCCTCTCTGACTTTCAGGAGCTGGCAGAGTTAGTGAGATATGACTATTTTCTAGAAGACATGGAAGAGCAGTTCTTTGCTTTACATTTAGTTTGTGTTTTGGTATTGAAGCAAAATGAAGAAGCAGGTTGGTTTATTTAAATTAAGTATATCGTGTATGCTGTAGACCTAATTGGGATTTGCCCTGACTTGAATTATTCTTCCCACTATGTGGACCGGGAGTGTAGAATTTAATCTGGGCCTGTAATT
Organism: Scolopax mira; assembly: GCA_004320125.1. Classification (NCBI taxonomy): domain Eukaryota; kingdom Metazoa; phylum Chordata; class Aves; order Charadriiformes; family Scolopacidae; genus Scolopax; species Scolopax mira. The sequence goes on from BJBW01005679.1 coordinate 203,282, forward strand.
TGTACATACATTCTTTTTCCTTTGAACTTTTTGTCACTCCTCCCTTACTCTCTTAACACAATGATTTTAGGGAGTTTTCATTGTAGGAGCAGAATTAAAGCCAGTATAGAAGGATGAACAAAACCATACACAGTTCTTTGTGGCACATTGCAGAACCATTCCCTAATGGAAAACAGATGGGAGTTTTTTTCCCAAACAGAACAAAATTCCCTGCTTTTCTCCTTGAGGAACACAAGCTACTGGCTTTTAATATCATTACTCATCCGTCTAACATAACTGGTTTAAGAACAAGATGCCTATAGGATTGCACTCTTAATTAAATTCTTACAACTTTCTCAATTTGTCTTTTCTCCTGTGAACCTTGCATGGATGCAAGACATGAGCATCTGCATTAGTGTGGGTTTACTTGATGCTTGTGTGGTTTTTTACTGGCACTTACAAAAGGCAAAGTCACGAGGGACCTCTCATGCCTTGTTCTTGGATTCAACACTTGTGAATCCTGAGATTAACCCAAATTGAAAATCACATAGGCCAGATTCTCAGCTGTTGAATATTGATATCTCTTTATTGACTCCAGCAGAGAAGTGCCGATTTCCATCAGTTGAGGATATTTGCATGGCTGTGTAGGTCTGAGGGTGCCCATCTGTTTAGCAGCCAGCAAGGGCTGTTCTCATCAGTGACTCCAGCCCACAATATTTTAATTCTGACCCATCCACCAGTGTCTCCAGGGTGATAATTCTGACAGAGGGTAGATTCAGTGTCTGCGGACTGTTTGTTTTAATATAGTTTTGTTTTCTTTGCTTGGCTCTTATTGAGACAATTAGAGTTTAAATTACCTCTCATCTTCCAGGTCATCCATGAGCCATTAAAGGGTTCCAGTAAAGCAAAGGGGAGAAGTTTACATGCTGGCTTCCTTCTCTAGGCTTGCATAGGGAAGAAATATAAGATTTTAATTTCCAGACCTGCTTACAGGATGCTCATAATTTTTATAAACCACAAGTTTTGACTATCCTCCTAGTTTCCCCTTCTACCCAGAAAAAAGACGAACATTAAAGCAAAGCTGAAGAATGTAATCAAAATGGGATTTATGTCCTGAGATGTCTTTAAACGTCCTTGTAATACTTAAATAAAGTTGAAATTATCTTTGTTATTTGTGCCAAGCTGTATCATTTCTTTGGAATATCCTGTGCTATGAAATGGGAAGTGGTTTTGCAGACTTCCTTATATAGGGCCTCAGTTTAAAATAGTTTGGGGTATTTTTTTTCTTTAACTGCGATAAGAGAATCTAAACTTTGTTTACATTCTTCAACACTCTGCCTTTTTATCTGCAAGCAAAGCTCTGTTTTTCTTTGAAAGGTAAAAATGTCATCCTTAGATGAGAATAGCTTTGTGCTAAGACATCTGATCAGACAATATTTTACTGCTAGTAAATCAAGGGAAAGTATGAACTCTGCACTTGGCAAAAAAAAGATTCATAGTTCACAAGCAGCAGCTGAAGAAAAACTTAACACTACAAAGTAGGATCAACTAAAACAGAAACAAGGATTTTGGCAGAAAATCAGGATGCTACACAATAAGCAATAGGTTCCTATCTCTCTGGATGAGATAGAAAGAAAAGGAGAGGAGAGCAGGAGACGAATGGGGAAGGGGGGGAAATACGTTCAGGGAAGGGGAGGTGGGACATGGTATTTCCTTGTGTACAGCATAAAACATTTTTGTTAGCCTAGCCTAGTTATTCCAAATTTGGGAAAATTAACCATGATATAATAATTATAAAGGGAAATTCTTACCTGGGGCTGCTGTTTCATGAAAAAATCTGTCAATTGACTGCAAGACCCACATGAAGAATCCCTCCCTGTAGGAGAGCTCTGAAATGACATAAAGCTATCAGAGCTCACTGTGATGTCAAGAAATTCTCTAACTACCTTACTTGTTTCCACTCCCCAGCAGGAACAACTTCCTTAGAACAAGAAGGTTATAATAGTTGGCAAAGCCACATCTGGATCCTGAGATTCTATAAACTATGCCCCAGTTTTCTTTTCCCAGCTCTTTTGCATCAAATGCAACCCAAGGAAGAGTTTGGTCTGAAATCCTCATGAGGCAGAATGTGCAGTGGCTTGTCCTGCTATGAAAATGGTAGTCATTCAGGCAAGGAAGACTTCTACTATCTTACTGAGAAATAAATAGAATGAAAGAAAAGAACCTCATTTCTGTCACTCAGTTACCTCCAGGAAATGTTTGAGATGAGGAGAAAGAAATAGAATGGTAACTATGGAGAAGAATTTGCAGGGACAGAGATTAATGGAGATAATGCAGTGGATGGACTGTGGAGAAGTATGAGGAGATGTTTTGACCATGAATTGGAAACAGCACTGTGAGTATGTATGTATGCATGTGTGGTAATTAATTTAAAAGGAGCGTATCAGCCTTCTGCACAAGGACCCCTGCAGAAAGAATTAACAAGTAAAGAACATGAGGGAAACAAGAATTGCAGATTATTGAGGGGAGAGAAGATGAAAGACCTAAGTCCACTCAGCAATTGGAATTGGAAAAATGGAAGAAGTGTCTCAAAAAAAAGAGAGAGAAAGGTTAAATAAGGAAGACTGAGGTGTACGAGCAACAGATTGTGGTTCCACTTGTGCACATTATTTCTCAACACATTCTTCTTTGATGACAGCTGTCCAGTATCAATGAGGATTTTAGACCACAGGGAGAGGAGAACCATATGGGACATGATGATACAAAGCTAGTGCAAATGAGACCCGAGTCAAGTTGCCTGAGTCACTCTCACCATTTCACAAAAGCATGAACTAAACATGTAGGGTAGGTAATCAAGTCAGTGACACAAATATTTGTCAAATCCAGTATGGCATCACAATTTTCAAGCTTCTGTGTCACAGATTCAAGATAATTCAGACTCTAGGATGCACTGGGGGTGCCCAGTGAGTAAACAATAGAACTGAAAAGTGGAAGATATAATACATTACTTTCAGGATTAATATTTCCATGTTCTTTGGGCATGAGGGAGAAAGGAAAGTATGCAGTAAGTTCATGGTGAGGGAAAAGGAAGGTTTTACGAACTTTGTCTCTCTTCTTTCAGAAGAATAATGGCTTGTAAGAAATCCAAAGATGAACTAGATGTTCCCCTGAAGAACAAGAAGGACAATAACGACAGTTTCTCTAGCCCCTCCTCTTAATCTTCCTTTTTACCGTTCCTTTCGGATCCAGCTGAAGGACTTTTATATCTGGAAGCATGAAGGAGGGCCATGAAGTCTCTGGTGCTGAAACACTCATTGCCTTCTACTCAGCACTTTTGCTGCACAGCATCATCATTTTTGTCTGAGTTCAAGTCTGAGGTGTAAAACAACAGTTTTATCAGGCAGCCGCACCTGACCTGGGGTCAAGGAGCAGGGGAGAAATGCAGGTACTGTGGTTTAACTTGGAGGGCCCAAATTGGACCTTGAACTAAAGGCTCCAATTTGCATCCTCTGTCACTCTTTTAGCTTCATTAAAGGGATGCAAACCACCAAAAATTTCCTCTGTATTTAGCAGCAAAGATAAAGTTTCAATTATTTATTTACACCTCTCTGCTGTGGTGGGTTTTTGAGAGAGGGTTGACTCTCTCTCTGACTTGCTTAATTGTCTTTTCAGTTCAATCCAGAACCAGCACATCGAGAGCAGTGCAGAGGGTCTAGGGAAGCTTAAGAATACATAAAAAGCAGGATATTTATTAGCATCTGATTTATAAACAAAGATCGCATCTTCTGAAAGCGTAAAAGTGTAAATATGGAAGTTGATTTTTTTTTTTTTTAAACAGATGAATAAGAAAGAAAGAAGCAGGTTTTTCCACTTAGAGAGGACGTGGACCAAACTCTAGGCTGTGACACTTTATAAGAATTGGTCACTTGAGACAGTTCTTGTGGGAGGAAGTCAAATGTGAAGAAACATGGATTGGTCCCCTACTTCAGGCAGTTTCACTCTTAAGTTGAAATCCATCCTTCACCTCATTTTGTGGTAGCTAAATATGAGGGTGACACTCTTATCATTCCCATGTAGCCAAGGAGATGAAATGCTAACTAGAAACTGAAAGTTCCAGCCCCAGGTATTTCAATGACTTCATGACATTTATTGAATTAAGATTTTGTTTTCCTCCATGCTAGAATCAAGTTCAATCACAAATAAATAAAGCCGTGAGTTGAATCACTGCAATCTCATCTGTGGCAAAACCATCTCCCCTCTACTTTACTACCAGGCATATGTTAAATGCCAGCTTGAGGGTGTCCTGTATTAATGTGTGGGTTTATGTTATAATTTTCCCAAGAACTGCAAAAGTATAATCTGTCTCAGATCATAATAGTAAATAGCCTTAACACTGTGGGAAATGTATTCATTCTCAATAGCAACACAGCAATACTAGTACCATGGTCAGGTTTGTCCTGATCTCAGGAGTTTGTGCCCTAGAGAAAATCAAGGATCAGACTATTCCATTAAGGAATATACTTGTTACAGATTGAATCTGGACTTTTATACTTGGTGTTTCACCCCTTCCTCTCACCCATCCCTCCAAATCATGCATAGCAAGATGTGCAACTCAGGCAGGATTTAGCTCTCACTCAGTCTGGCCACCTGTTTCCTTTGCTGCAGCGACACCAGCTACATCAGTTAAACTCTGGGCATCCCCTAGAACCATCCCAGCTCTCCTGGTGTTTCCGACAGGATAGACACAATTCTCTCATAGTTTGAGAAGCAACACTACATCACAAGAAATTTTAGTGGTCCACATGGGAGCACCATGCTGGCAGGTACAGTATTGCCATTCCTGAAGGGGGGTATGATAATTGCTGCATGTCATGAGTGCAAACCCTTGACAAGGGCAGTGGTCATATCTTAAGATGGGGCAAGAAGCTAGGCATGTTTTTGTTTTCCATCTTTTTGTTTTCCCATCTTTCAACATAAATAATATCACAGTCCTATGGTCCAGAGACAGAGTTCACCAGAACAACTTCCCTCACCACTGTCAATCAGGCAAGTTCATCAAAGCACTGGCTTTTGAAATATATATTTGAGGAGGAGATAAATATCAGGTTAGGATTATAGACTCTTAGAATCATTTTGATTAGAAGAGATTTTAAAGATTATTTAATCCACTGCCAAGTTACCACTAACTGTACATAACTCTTCTTCTCTCTGCCTCCTTCAGTCCTTGGCTTCTCATGTTTTACTCTGTTCCCTTTCTCCTTTTACCATGTATTTTCCCTTTGCTTCTCTGTAGTCAGAAGGAAATCTGTTACCCTGAGTAGCTGCAACTAAAACTATCCTATTGATAAACCGTGGAGCTAACAGCTATGATGAATTGACATACTTAACCATGTAGACTAGACCGTGGCTGAGGACTGGATAAATGGATCTCTCTTCTGCCTACATCAGTGCAGGAGCAGAGGGAGAGGCAGACCCTAAACCCCTAAACCGAGGCATTTCAAAATTGTCTTCATGAACTGCAAGAAGAGGAGCAGCAGACAAGGCAGAGGCAAAAGTGCTGAAGCATGAGACAGGCCTCCCCTAGCCCCACGTCATGACTCTCATGTTGGCCGTTGGAAGACATTATAAGAAAGGGCATTAGGAATATGGTTCCTATGCAAGATGACCCTTCCCTGGCATCACCCCTTCCAGCAGTCAGCAGCTCGGGAGCTTTTTCCCAATAATCATGTTTAATGACCCACAGCAGACCTCTCCTTTATTCATCTACCAAACCCTTTTTCAACATCCACAACTGCATTATGTGCTGTGCAAAATAAAAAAAAAAAATAAAATCTCCTTTGGCTTGTTAAATTTGCTGCCTGGTCATTTTATGAGATGTCTTCTAGGTATGAAAAGGTATTCTTCCTGTTAGAAAAAAAGCACAATAACAGTGCTCTATTTCATCCAGATAAGTAGCCACAATGCAGGCTGGCACGGTTTCAGAGGTGTGTATTACTTGGTAAATCACTGATGTGAATGCCAAAAGCCTAACTTCACTTTAAATATTAGCATTTTGCTTCTTATGTTCTGTTACCTTTTTGAGACAGGTTGGTTGTTTCCTTGCAATAATTGTAATCTTTGAAAGTAGCTGCCAGACCACAGACACTGAAAAATACAAAATCTTTTGCATCGTATGGGATGGTCTTTTCCTCTCTCACTGTTTTTCCCCTTACAGCTAAAACATAGTAACTGTACGTTATGCCTTCTAGGCATATTTATTTCATCTGTAACAGGAGGTTAAGCAAAACTTGGTTTGTCTAGACTGCCACTGCTTCAAAGACTCAATGGCAACAGAACAGAAAATCCTTATCTTATTTGCCTTTGCTAGTAAAGATTTTGTGTAGTCATGTTAACTAGTGCTTTTATGCAAGTCTTGGGACCATTTACACAGCAATCAGAAAACATGTCTTTTTCCAAACAGTTTCTCAATGCGATTATGTATCCTAGCCATTATTTGTGTTCCTTTTAGGATTCTTTTAAGTTGGACCATATGCCATATTTGGGTGTATTTTGCTATGGCAGGATGATTTCTGAGAGGTCAGGAATCTTTTGGTTTTCAGTCAACAACTGGTGCATTCTACCTTCCCTGGACTCCACAGGGACAGTGTGACGGCATGCATATTGATCAGTTTACAAGGAACGGAAGAGCAAATCCCCACTGATAAATGTGAAAGAGCTTTGGTGAAGACTGTAGTACTTATGAATTTTCTTTGGAGAATAGGCTTACAGTGAAATCCACAAAATTCAGAGATATACCTAAAATAACATAGAATCATTTTTGTCATCTCTTTCTTGTAGCATCCGTCCTTTCTCTCTGTTTACTGGAATTTACTATGAGTCTCTCTTGCTTTAAGTAATCTAGTGCTTATAATGAAAGCAATAATTCCTTAACCTCTTCTGTCTTGGATCCTATTTGTCTTCGTGCTCCCCTTCCTGTGAAGTCATCTTCAAGTACACTCAAACCTTATTGCACTTGCAGTTTCAGTGTCATACTTAATACATGCTGGGGCCTAACCTTATCTTTGCATAAATACTGCTCATCAAATGACCATCACAGGGGATGGAGTTTCACAGCCTGAACCGGAATGCACGTGTGTTATTCAATGCGTTAGAGCTGGTCTCTAATACATGGCATCTTATTACTCACTTACTACCCTTTGTCACCATACAGTAGCCTCATGTATACAATTGTTTTCATCTGCAAGGAAACAATGGACCTAGGAGTTTGTTTTTAAGTCTGTGGGTCAATGAAAACAATCACGTCAGTACTAGCAGACTATAGATTTGGAAAGGAATTTAGAGAATACAGAGAGGGAATTGCTGTATGAGCAGTTTCTATTCCTACAAGCACTAAACATAACAATAATGCTAGCCGTGAAATAAAACAAACCTTGCTATTAACCTGGCTGTGAGATGATAGTCTCTGTTTTTCAAGTGTGAAAGCAAAAGCTTTCTTTGAACTAGAAATCGATGGAGATAACATTTCCCTTTTCCCCCGCTGCAGCCTGGACCCCTGACCCCAGAGCTGGAGCCTGGGTCCTGGTAGTGGAAAGTCCTTGACTGGTGGCAGTGGAGAGAAAATCATCACCTGCTCAGTCACAAACAACACATGGGCCTAAGAACTGTTTGTTAAGTAAGATCAGCTAATAGTTGCATAGCGGAGCTTCAAAGCTTCATGACACAGTTAATGAAAGCTTTGTAGATGCCGTGTCCCCACTGAAGCCTTGGACTTTGGGTTTGATTTTTAATGTGAGAAATCGAACATTGTTTGCACTGATTCAGTTTTCAGAATAAAAAGGAATAGAATTGCTAGGAAATTATCACAAATTTTGACCTCTAGACCTGATCCTAACTTTGTTTACACTATTTAAAATCACTTCACTAAAATCAGTAGAGCAGATGTCCTGGTTTGTAGGTACAAGAGCAAACCTTGGATTGGAGTCTCAGTCCTGACTAAGTTTGATTTTTTGGATGGAATTAGGATTCAGTCTGAATTGTGCTGCTGCCTCCAGAACCTCAAATTGATAACTAATCCGTCCACTGCTAAGCTGTATTGAAGGGAAGGTTTGTTTTACAAAAGGTTTCTGATAACTTTTCTCAGAGGATATAGCCCAGTAATTTTTTAAAGAACTAATTATTTGCATGAGCATTACAAACTTTTTAGCTTACAAGTTGAAATACGTCAGATTAAGGGGGGGGATATTTGTGTATTTTAATGAAGGTATTCTAGCTCAGAAGCTATTTTCCAGAAGAAAAAAGATCATTTTAAAGTTCAGTTCACATCGTAAAATTCTCTTGGACTAGCATTTTCCTACATAATATATATACAAAATTAATTTTTCAACGTATATATGTATGTATGACTTTATATATATGAGCATCCAAACCCTTTAATTTCCTTATATTTCTATCTTTAATTTTTTGTAAGGGTAAGCTGAAGCATCTTTTCATAATTCCAGTATAGTTAAATGGTACTGACACTGTCAGACATGACATGGGTTTATGAATGCCCCTATCAAAAATCTTCTTTGGTCACTGTCTTCTTTTAGCCTAGCATAGGGTGACGCTGCCAGCAATGTGACATACCATAAAGGGTACATCCATCACACATCAGTGCAATGAAGACACCCACATTACCTCGGGGTAGGATATTAGAAGGCACCTGTGATAGCAAGATAAGTGACAATATGAGTGCTGGTGAATCTTCCTTTGAGATTTTACTACTGACCAACTCTGTGATGAAGTGGGTCTGTGCTGAGCTACCAGACTGTGAATGACAGCAACTGAGTTGTAGGTACGTTCCCTTCCAGCTCTGCATTGGCTCCCCACCTTTCAGCAGAGGGGTGACAATGAGCAGCTGAGCAGGGAGTAACACTTCAAGATGTTCAAACACTTGCAAACTGTTTGTTCTCTTGCAAAACTCAGGGGTAGCCAGGCTCTTCTGATTTCTCAGAGCGAGTTTGAACCCTGACCAGCACTGCATCGTGTCTCTTGCAACAAAACTGATGGCATTTAACAGAATATGCTATTCACCTGTGTTCTCATCAAGTCCACAGTGATTTAAGCCTGTAGCCTTTTACCCCTGCTAAAACCCAGAACTGTCGCTTCTCTTCAGGGTACTGGAATTTCTTGTAGCAGAAGGGTACCTGATAGTGTCCTTCAGAAAGGCCCTTCAAATCGCTTCCTTTATTCTGAGTCCTCCTGCAGTGCCAGAATTTTTTCAGCATAGTAAAAATATTTCATTCATTATCAGGAGCTTAGTCATCTGATTCTTGGTGCTGATGCTGCCTTTCGGAACAATGGCTGGCTGCCACTCTGTCTGCTTCTGTGGGAGAGCTGCACTCTGTAATCTTTGTGTGTTTCTTTCTCTCTCTCTCTTTTTAATATCCTTGGCTTTATCATGGGAATTGATTTTTCTAAATGTCCACCTGGTATGTTCTCTCTTCGTTAGAAACAGAGACCAGGTGTTAATTCATACCAATGTCACTGACTTCAGATGATAATGAGTTCAGAAAGGATGGAAAATCAAAGTGGATTCCACCATGCCTAGAGGAGCAAAACTGTGAGGGGAAAATCATCTACGGCTGGGCAACATAGCTGGAGGGCACACTACACCTCCCTTACTGTGCCTTTATGTAGCTTTATCCTCTCTTTAAATGATTGGCATGACCAAAGGACCCCAGGGGAAAAGATGGAGAGAACAAGAAGAGCCCCGCAAAGCTGCATCATGCATTAGCAGTGAATAAAACAAAGTCAGGGCAGCTCAGTTCTGCTCAGCTTTCCTCCTTCCTCTCTGTGCCTTTGGAGAAACCTCACATCACACGTGTCAGTTAGCAGGAGCGCAGTGAGAGGTAAGCTGAGCTGCCTTCACACACACGGAGAGCAATGTGGACACAGATGCTGAGTACTCTGATCAAAGTCTTCCACGATGGGAATATGAGGTGTGGATCCCTGGGTCTAAATGCATTTTCCTTGGCCCAGCTTCCAGCCCAAATGGTATCATACTCATTCCACTTTCATATGCATAGGAATAATTAGCCTGAGGAGTTTTTGCATTACTTTATTTCTCTCTGGATTCCCATATGCTTGGGAGGGAAAACAGAAATATTATGATCATAATAAAAAATGTTAGATAGGAAAGGACTTCATTAAGGCTTCTCGATCAGGATATTAACCAGCACTGCTGCAACATCATGTTATTCTATTCTTTCTAGTACAAAGGAGTTGTCCAGAGTCTCCTTGTGTCTCCTTGTCCCCAGCAGGGATACAGGCCTATAGCCATTGCTTGAGACCAGAGCATCACAGGTCACATTTACTGCACTGAGCCTCTCAATAAGCATTCATAGTTTCCTTTTTTTCCTCTTTGAAGGTGAGCCCAAGAAATACTCGTGCACCTTGTGTAAAGGACAGCATGGAACATAGATAATGTGGCAAGCTTTCAGTAGGTGATCATCAAAGCTATTAAATGCCAATCAGCTAAACTGAAAATATACTAGGTCAGCTTAGTGGTCTGTTGACAATGTCTCTCATTACCTAAGTGATACAGCTACAGATAGTTCTTGGGCAAAATGCATTGTTATTGCTTTTTCCTGGTTTTATATTCCTGAAAAAATTAATGAAGGCCAGAATTTTAAGAATTGGATCTCAAACCTGGGCTCTTCTGTCAGCAGTCTAGTTCCCAAATTGGCCTGATTTTTAAAGATGTTGAAAGGGCAACAAATTCCACTGAAGTTGATGAATATTTTGAATATTTTGACATAGATTTTCAGGGTTGAATGATTAACAAAGATATGCAAATCACTGATGATCCAAGATAACTGCTTTAATTCTACTTACACTTTTGATAAGAGATGTCACCGTGGAAAGGAAATGAGTCACATGCTTCTAAAAGGCCAGGAGAGACCAATTTCTGAACATTGTGAGTACATTTCTGGCAAGACCATGACAGGAAAATTAAACAGAGTAACAGATCAAACATGCAGGCAGATGAACTGGAATAGCAAAACCCATCACACAAAGATGGGTTTTCCCTCCAATGTGATGAGCTCACCAATGCATGTGGTTCTCACAAGAACCTTTACAGCAGAGTGGGTGGCTTCCTGAGGCTCACTCACAGCAAAGCAAAGGGAATAATACCGTGGATTTCCTTGTTGTTTAGTGGACATATTTACCCACATTTATTATAGAAACTGAAAGACTACCTGAAAGTGGTAAAACTAACTGCTTCTTCTCTGAAATCCAACAGGTTATTATTTGTTTATACAACCTTAAAGAAGAATATTAAAAGCCTTTATGTGTTGTCATTACCATGTTGGAGAACATTATGAAAAATTAAAATCTGGACAATGTGATCATCAAGAATGGGACAGAAGACTTGCTTGTCCTGAAGTCTTTGGGAAATCTGATACTAAATTTAGAGACAGCACTACTGCTACATGGCTTTTCCCTTCTGATATGCTGTCTGCAGGTTCCCTTGCGTAACACACCTTTGTGTGTTTTCCATACGTATTGGTATCAGTATGGCCACTGCTTTCCATGCAAGGGCTATGACTGAACCAGGGACTGACTTATGTACTTGCTTAGATGTCAACTATGTTAAACACTCTCCTTTTATTTCTTGGCCTGAAATTTTTATATGTTTCAGTCTTCTATATTTTACCTAAAAATTGTTCTTTGTATTGACTTCTGATTTAATACCTTCAGCAGTCCACACATTAGAAGGAAACATATGTCACTGGTATGAAAGAAAGATTTATCAAGAAAGTACAATAATATGAAGCAGTGCCAACAACCTGATCTACGTTCTCTGGCGAGGATGGTTTTCAAGTGATGACATGACTATGGACCAAATTTGAATTGAGTGATCCTAGTGTAAATCTGAAAAGAGCAAAGAATCCCTGGTCTATGCCCTGACTTACAGTTACAAGTCCCCTGAAATCAACAGAGTTGAAGAAACAGAACTGGATTTTCACCTCTGAGTTTGGTGACATTGCCTTGGATTTACATCAGTGAAGCTGCGAGCAGACAGTCATTTAGCTGAATATTGCCAAGAGGAAAGATCATGGTGAGCTGCTAATATCTGTTGTTGGAAACAATCCAGGAATGATACAGAAGCCAGATTTTTATAAAGCTTTGAAACCATCCCCTAGGCACTCTATGTGGGTCAAGGTACTAGGCAGTAATGGAAGTCAAATGGGTCCCAGGCCTTTCTAATCCTGTCTGATCCAATGACTTCCTCTCTGATATTGGTCATTTCACTTGAGCTGCTTCAATCTCTTTCAGGCCAGCAATGAAAGCAGGTACAAGAATAACGTAAGATCCAGCTAGGCTCCATACACCAGCTTAAGTAAACAATACATATTCACTTTTTCTACTGGTTGCAAATGATTGGTGGGTTCTCACATAGAAATTAAACTGTTAACAGTCCAGACTAGAAAGATGCTGTATGCCTCCTACAAGATGGCAAGGGCCATCAGCTGCCAATCTACAGCACCCTGATGGCTCCAAATGCAAAGTTATCCCATGGTCTATTCTGATAGACACTTACAACGGAGTTCTGTCATATACTGGTTTTGCTAAGGAAACAGCTTGTGGGCAGAGAAATCGGCACGGAAAGGAAGTCAGGTTTCTTGCTCTCAAAACACATACAGGTTTATGCAATTTTATAACCAATGCATTTTTAGCAGCACGGAATTTAAGACTAATCTACCTCCAAAACTGTCTTCCTGGTTTCCTCTCATTCTCAGGGATGAATCTGCCCTCCAGTACAGACAATCAGAAAATATTGTGACACTTCAAGGAACTTGGAAACCCCTAACTATGCTTCTGTTGTGTCACTCAGGTGCTCACTCTCAGTCTAACGAAAGTATTTTCTGGGGAACAACAGTGAGTGTGAATTTTCTTTCTGCCACTCCACCGAAAATGGAAAATGTAACTAATTTTTTTGCCATACTAAGATCTGGTAAATTGTGAGTAAATTCTGTCATTGTTTGGTTAAATGAATATAAAGTTCGGGGGAATTATCCAACCTGTCTAAGGTACATGATGGATATATGTTTTGAATTCCATGGCTATTTATTTATCTTTTTTTCCAGTAAACGTGGGTGAGTATTGTTTTACACTGACTGTGCAAGAGGTTCAAGGAATCCATAGAGCTGGTTGTGTTACAGTCACAAAACCACAGTTCTTATTCCAAGGAAACCGCTGCAGAAATATTTTGACTTCTACATGCTCACCTCTTTCAGAAGCCAGTGAAATTTAGATGTCTGATCTGAAAAACGAACTAAAGTCCTTAAATTCCTATCCTATAAACAAGTTGAAGTTAATTACTAAAAAATATTCCTCTTGAAGTCTGTACATATGAATTTGTCAGCAGATGATGCCTCAGACATTGGCCCCTTTGTCAAGGTGAACTTAATCAACCCAGATAATTTGTTGTTTATCTGATGGAATGCTGGAATAGAGCTCTAATGACAATCTTCTCTAATTCCAACTGCCATGTAAATATCATAAAAACATAGAGTAAAAATATGGCCTGTTTCCAGGCATAAAAATATTGTCCTTTGTGATTAATCAAATGAAGAGAAGGAAATGACTCTAATGTCAATGCTGAAAAAAAATTAAAATCAGCAACAGGAGATTATACTAATGTTCATTTTCAGTACTGCCCATATTGTTTTAGCTGGGTTAACATGGTCTGGAAGCTTTTAGGGTCTTCCAGATTGGTCTCTATCTCTTGCTTTGATCACTGTGCCTTTTGTCCCGTATGTTAAAAATGTTTCCTTGACATCAGAATTACCTCTTAGAATACAGTCTTTAGCCATAAAGTCCTGTCAAGAAGAGCTGATAAAACAGAAGACAATCCAAATAAAATAATATATTCAACAGCAGATAACAATTAAGATATATGCTTATCTCAATATTTCTTTTGCTTTGATTCATTCCTGCATCTCTTTGGCCATCTTTTTCCCAAACAAACTTTTAGCAGTGTACATTGTAGATGACATGAAATCCCCTTGTGGAAATTACCTTTTCTAGTTTTGTTATCCACACTATAATTTTGTGTCTGAGCTAGTTATCCTACTTTAGTCAACTCCAATACAGTCAATAGAGTTTAGAGCATGATTGATCTGACCAAAAGCTTCTGTCTGCTTTAGGATGAGAGGAATTACACCTTACACCTGAGTCTATTGATCTTCTCTCTATTGACTATAAAGAGACCTCATGGCTAGAAGTTTAGATATAGAAGTCCACACTGTAGTGAGATGTATCCTCTCCCTCTTGACTTTAATGGGATGTCAATCAATCCCTTAATATATATATATACTGGGGTTCTTAATCTTCTATTTCATTTTTAAGACAATGAAAAATCAATTAGAACCCTGTGAGTAACATAATTGTTGTTTTGTGTCCAGAGATGTACCATAGTGAGTCAGTAACCTTACAGCTCCTTTCATCATTGCTCAGGCAACAAAAAACATTGGACATGACTTAAAACTCTCTGGTATATTTGGTGTCAACGTGAAAAAAAATTACTCATATGAGTTTTCAGAGTGAGAAACGGAGGACATTTTCAGTTCATCTTTAGCGGGTAGGTTCATAATTAAGATACCTCTCCTGGAAAAGCAATAATCTTGCGTTCGCTTGTCTTCTCTTGATAGTGTCTGTGGGTAACTTAAGCTTTCCCTGGTTCCTTTTGATGTTTATTTTTATTACTTTTTTTACCATTTCATGTTCTTGCTGGACAGCTCCTTTTTCAAAGTGCAGCAGTAGCTGAGGCAATAGGAAGACAAAAAACATTCTGCTCAGTCTGATGAGCCTTTTCTTAAAAAAGACAGCTAGGTCTTTAGTGTAGTCTACCATGGTTTGAAGAGAACCACAGGAATATGCTATGTCAACCATCTACTGGTTAGTGTCATACTATTCTATCTTCTCCCTCCACTTTTTGTATTCTTTTGCCTTCATGGGTTTTACCCCATTATTTTGGAGGTTTGTCAGCACTTCATTCAGTCAGGTGGATCTCTGTTTCTTGAGACTGATTTCACGTTTTGGTTACATGAAGTCCTACTCATTTATGGATGCCTATGAGATAACTTTAATCTCAGCACTGAGGTTTGTGTTAATGTAAATAAGTAACAATGCTTCACTAGTTGTAACAGGAAGAGCTGTGTAGATAAAACACTTATAGTGGAAAAGTTGGCAGATTAGCTGAGAGTTTATATTGGAACCCTGAGGAAAAAGACAAAATGTAGACAGAGGATGAAGTATTCTCAGACATGGAATGGCTGTGTCATATGTTTTCAATTTGAAATACGGCCACACAGGATGTAAATGCAAACCAGACTGGTGGAAGTCAAAATCCCCTCCTTTCGAGAACGACAAAATGACATTTTGGGAAGAGATGATTCTGTTCCACTGTGAAGTGGGTGGTGGACATACAATATTACAATGTCAGAAAAATTTCCAAAATGAATGAATTATGTACTTTATATTGTGAATGCTCTTAACAGGACTAATTACATAAATATTTAATCGTACATAAAGTAGGGACAAAATTATTCCTCCAACTTGAGTACATCACCCACACCAGGCCAGATCTGGAGGAAAGATCTTGAGGCCAAATGAGACATGCCTGTAATTGTTATTATTAAATACGCACTGTGGGACTATTCTTGTGATATACTCTCCCAGTTCAGACATTCTTTCTCAGACCTCTTCTCTGTCAAAAGCACAACGTCTGGATGGACCAATGGACTGTGGCAGTGCAATGGCTCTTACAGTCAACTTTATGTGCTAGTCAAAAATAAAAGAACTGCATTCAACAAGAGCAGCATGTCTATACTCGTGTGAAGAAACAAATGTATTTAAAGGTGTGAGATTAAAAAATACTACTACTCAGGTAGATCTGCTGATGCAAGTGTAGCATGACTGAAGAGAAATACCTTCTGTGTCTCAAGGAAGGCCCTATCAGTGCAATATAAGAGCCATATGTGACTAATAAATGATGATTTTGGTTAATGGCTAATTGAAATAGTTAATCTTCTGTTACCTCCTTCATCTCCAACATTTTTTCAATGTGATTTGGTTATATCCTTTTTTGCCTAATTAGAGAAGTCTTCTATAAATCATTCATGGAGGAGGATGGTAGACTGCTGGTAAGAATGTTGGACAGATTAATTCTAAAGGTTAGTGAATATTTCAGGCATTCTGTCAGAAGTTATTGAATGTATATGCATTTCAATTTGTGTTACTGTGGCTACTTGAAGCAATTGCCTGGAGAAAAAAAAAAAAAAACAACAAAAAACTTAGTGACCAGCTAATTGTTACTGTTTTATTTCCTGTTTTTTAGCTACATTTCTGAATTTATCCTGAAATGATGTTTCGGCTGACTGCATCTATTCTTCCAACCAGTCAATAAGAAAATTTCACTGTGATAAAAAAGTAATTTTTTCACTCTTTGGTAGAACTATCAGAGACAGTGAAATAGTACAAAGATGGTAAAATCATGTAAAATCTAGTTCTGAAATGAAAACACAAAAACTTTAAACACTCATCACTCCTGATACTTTTTATCAATAGACTAATAGAATCATAGAATATTTTGTGTTGGAACAGACACTTATAAGTCATCTATTCCAACCTCCCTGCTATGACTATGGACACCTTCCACTAGATCAGGTTGCTCAGAGCCCTGTCCAACAGCATTACCAAGTGTTGAAATCACATTAGCAGACTGAAAACAAAAGCCTCCCTTTTCTCCCCAAATCATGCCCAATTCTTTGTTAAAACTACCTCCTGGATAAGCCTCTGTCACCCTGGAATAGTCTATGTTTTCAATGAGGTCTCAACCTCAAAGGTCAGATGATCTTACCTATATTCATATTGGCACGTATCTTAGTAGTCACTTATATCTTTGGATTTTTCAGGAAGCTGTCTTGCAAATCTCCACCACTGTAGTATTTCTGCCTAATCCTTTCTGTTGGTAGGTCATGCAAGAGAAAATTACAGGGACAAAAATAGGTGTTTTGTGGTGCTTTTATAATATCTCCTGTAAATCTCTGAGTTTTTGCTTCCCTTGCAGAACCTCACAAAGGAAACGATACAAACTGGATAGCGTTTCTCAGGCCTCCATTTCCAACATCTCGTTAGTAATTTTGACAAGCCACAGGCTGCAAAAAGTCCTGGGCCAGAATCCTCTCTCATTTACACCAACATACATTTGAAGATAAAGCCAGCAAAGTCAACACAGTTTCACAACAGTGAAAGTAACATGAGATGAGATTTTGATGAGCTCCTTTTGTTTGTCTCAAGGAATTCAGAGGTATTCAGAACCATTTCAGACTAGGCATTTGCTTAGTATTTCTGCATATTCATGCTGACCATGCAGATTTCCTTGTCATGTTCTCTGCTCAGGTGACATGAACCATCATATAGATTCATGAGTGACAAAACATGAGATAATGGAAAGCTGTATAATTTGTAGTTAAATGCAATATTGCTAAGTGCATCTGCCTCAGCACTGAGCCCCTATCAGCAGGGTAAGTGTTATAGAGAGGTTGTGTTGGCAACTGAAATAACAACTGGATGAAGCAGCTGCCTTACAAAGTAAGACTGGAAGAGCTGGGGTGCTTTGATTTGAAGGAAGAAGGTTGTGGAGAGGATTATAATAGAGTTTTATGAAATCATGAAGGAGTCGATAAGGTAAATGTAAAATTTTTTTCACCCCCCTTCACAATACTAGAACTATGGAGTCATTAATTTGAAGAAATACATGACTGAACTTGGTTGGACAAGATGATCTTTAAAGGTCCCTTCCAACCTAGGTGATTCTCTGATTCTGTGAATTAGGACAAATTGAAAAAAAATGTCTTTTTACATAGAGTGTGATGGTTTCTGGACAGAGAGTTATGGAGATAGACAGCACTGGCAAATTTAGAAAGAGATTAGGCAAATTAATGGACAGCAGGTCAATTAGCAGACACAAACCAGCAAGAATGTACCCTTTAATATCCCTAACTGTGTGGCTGCAGAAGCTGAGGAAGTATGAGATGAATGGTCCACAGGATGCACGTGTACTCCTTGTACAGCATCTCTTAGTGCCCCTGCAAGAGACAAAATGCTAAACCAGGTTATTTTGGCCGGTAGCACTTTTCTTTTGTTGTTATATTCTCACTTACTATCCCTTGCAATGTTTTTTGATTCAATTTGTGAAGAACACTTTAAGTGATTTCTGGAGTCCACAGGAGTGCTGTTTTTATGGCATGTGACTGAGGGTATCCATTGTATGTCCTGGGGTGCAGCATAAGAGCAGGAATGAACATGCAAAGCTTTCTGGGACAATCTGGAGAACAGCACAGTGAAGAAAGAGCCAGACTTGCTCAGTGCCACCACAGAGTCCCTCCTGTGAACTGTCGAGACCCACAGGCACACCCAGGCTTTGTTCTGGGGGGAACTCATTACTTCACTGCAAAAGAAATTCCAAGAATGAGTAACACTTATGACATTTATGAAACAGGCAGGGACAGTCAGAGGACTGGGACCTGAGTTACTTGAGACCATGAACATAGCTGGATGAGGTTTCACCTATACCTTTAGCCAGTCTGCTCTACTGAAGAAGGACAACTCACAAAGGGTTAGAGCCAATGATAGGAGCCTGCATGGGATCGTACAGCTGATGTCCCCCCAGTTTCGTTACATGGGCCGACACTCAGTTAAAAAGAGGCCTCTTTCTTCCATTGTCCTGCATGGTGCTGGCAATGAATAGGCTCCTGTGGTTGTGGCTTAAGGGGACTATTAGGGAAAAAAACATGCCTCATACAAAACATCTATTTCTAAAAGCTGTGGCAGTTAAAAAGTCTGATGAAGAGGTGTTAAGCTTTAAATGTAAGCTTTCTGCAGGAGGCAGAAGAATCAGAGCAAATTCAGGTGAAAGCTTCAGGTTGCACAACACAAACATAGCAGGGTCAGACTGAAGCTGTTTCTAATTGTGTAAGCCAGCAGGAAAAGACAACAGCAACGAAGGACCTCTATATGGGAGCACATGGTGTCCTGCTCCTGGCTTTTCTCAAGTCCACGTGTTCCTGTGGCTCTGGTAAAAATGATGTTTAAGTGGCTGGTATAATTTAACTGCATACACAGCTTTACCAACATGCTCATTTTTACATAGACTCTTTTTGCCTTTCACAGACAATCTTTTGCATGATCTTGTGGCATAAGAAACAGAAGGATATGGGCTTTCATGACATATGATTATAAAGTCTGCAAATAAACTTGCCCTTGAACAAAGCTTTTTCTATTAAGATTTTCTACAAGGCCCCACAACCTTCAGAATTATTATGAGACTTATGTTGTCAGTTGAGTCATGCAGAAAAGTCAGGGTGAGATTATTTGTTTCCTTACATCTGATTTATTGCTTTACTTTTCAGGCTGCTGCTCTCCTAGGTCATGGATGACAATGTGTGTTTCAACGTCTTTTTGGGAGAAGCAGTGTAACAGCTCTGAATGTAGCTTGCTGCATATGTAATCCTAAACATGCAGTTCATCATCCTGTCCACGTAAAAATTGTAACATAAGGAAGCCCTCATAGATCACCCTTCACTTCTCCTCTCTTTTCCAATGAAAAATATTCTGTCTATGATGTTGATTGAAGCTCTAAAATTGTCTGCTTCCTTCCTGCCTTTATAAATAGTTTCGTATTTGATGTGTACTTGCTTTCATTTTTCTTTTTGGGTTTGAATGCACTTGTCATTGTAACAGTAATAGTAATTTGCAATAGATGTTAAGACCCTATTAGTACTTTGCTTGAGTAACAGATAATTGAGACACTTACATGTAGCTTCTGGAAACATTTATTCAGTTTCCCATATTTTGTGGAGTGCAGTTGGTCATTTCATAACAGTAGCCTGAAGAGAGATCACAGATGAACTTTCTCAGTTTTGACTGAGTTTCAACTAGAAGCTTCTGTTAAAGCAAAGCTCTCCAAGTGGAACTCGGGGATTGTGAACATCTGCACCTTCAAATCAAGAAGAGGTGTACATGGATTTTTTGGAAACAAAACTGTTTGACATTGGATTGTATATTATAGTCTAGCCTCTATGTTGGAGAAAGAGATTTCACCCTATCCGTATTTGCATGTTATAGGTTATTTATTTATTTCTAACTCAAAATCATTAGTATCTTTAGTCTTATTTTTTTTTGACATATTGCTTCTGGTCTAGCAGAGAAGATTTGTCAAGGAACTGTATATATTTCTTAATATGACTATAACTTTCCTATGCAACCATTCAGGCAACTGATGGGAAAAAGGTATGATGTATCTTAATAGTAGATTTTATGCATTTATGGAGCAAAGATGTTTAAAGCAGTTTTAAAAATTATTTTCGGAATGACAAATGTGTGCTTATGAGCATTCCAAAGTAATTACACAGGAACTGTGATTTTTTTTGTGCTTAATGTGACCAATTTTGTGTTGACAAGTAATTACACTTGTAACTGCCCCTTTGGCATGTGTAATAACGTGTTTGCACTTCTGCATGCATATTTAGAAGAATACAAACCAAGACCTCACAGTTTGCAATGGAGCAAATGAAGCATGGTAACGAGTCATTGAGAAGGCTGGTTTTGAATGCAAGTTCCTTGAATCGTTAGAAGTGTTGATTTCTAGGACAAAAGCAGCTTGCTTCGCCGATTATTTCTTTATAAATTAATTTAAAACTTGCCTATTAGCTGTAATTCATCTCTTCTAAGCTTGGTGAACAGGTGGTTTTAGCCCTTAAGACCTGCCAAGGAGCAAGTTCTCTATTTATTTATATTTTTAATTGCTCAATTGTCACAGCCAGCCACCAAGCAGAAGTTATTCCACTGAATAATTCGACTTGACATTTCAATGTCTGTTTTTTCCAGAGCTCCGTGTTATTTGGCTGATCTTGACCCATGCTGTGTCATTCAGCTGTACATACCTTCTTTTTTTAACTACTTTTGTACTACTCTACTAAAGAATTATATTCATTGTGAATACCTAGTTTCTTATTTGTATCCACCCATAGCTCTCCTGGCTTTTTCTTTTATGTCAGCAAGGTCAAACTCATTCCTCTTCTAATTATACACGGTACCTACTTTACTACTAGAACATGTCAGCTGTTGAAGTAATTACGTTAGTGTAAATGTCAAAAAAAAAATAAAAAGGAGAAAAGGAAGGAATACAAAGAATTTAAAGCTTTAAGATGAAAAGAAAGGGATTCTTACTGTCATTAATATACTAAGTCCACTCAGACAATATTGTTTCAGGTGTTAAAGAATCTGGGGATCTGGCTTGAATTTAGGTCAAAAATGCCAGTATTCTTCACTTTTCATTCTTTCTTATTAGTGTTCAGATGAAAGCCATAAGGTTTTCATCAAATTAATTACCTTCAGGGAGGCATCTGTGTGTCTGAAGGAGAAGAAATCTTCAGTCTTGCCTGCTGAAGTTATTGCCTTACCTTAAATGAGATTGCTTAGGACATCCCAGAAAGGAAACAGTGTACTAACTTATGTGAAATGAACAGTTTTCAGGGCCCTGCTGGAGAAAACATAATGGTTTTCAATTAATTTTCGATTTGCATCAAATCTTTTCCTTCAAGGTAAATATATTGAGAAAGTTATGATGAATCATAGTTGCCTTTCCAATTTAAAATATCTACAAGCTTTTTGCTATTAGAATAAAGACCCTATGTCCTATATTCCATGCTACAGGTCTTTACTGGTAGAAGTTCTCTCATTTAGCAATGGACAAAACTTAAACATATTGACTCTTTTATAGGTACTTTTATAGCCTAGTAACTTTTTCTTCTGGTTCTTTCCATGCTTCTCCTTAGAAGGACACAAGGGGAGGAGACCCATGCACAAAAGGAAGTGGTTTATTTTAGTAGGATTTTGACTGATGTCTTTTAACATGTCTTCTGATTTGGGTTTACTTTGGGTAGAAGCAGTCAACATAGCACTTGGTACTTAGAAGATGATTACGATACTAGGTATTAAAGATAATCTTGCAGATATTAGGTATCAACAGCCCTAAATCAGCTTTCCCAGTGATAACCACTGTCTGCTGGTACATACCTTGGTTGGTCATGCTTAACAGTCCAATCCACTCTGTTCTATACAGTGAGACCTGGAGGTTGACTGAGCTTTCTCGGCTGATTCTGATCACCTCAGGAGTAGAGGAAAAAACCCATATTTTTCTGGTTGATTTTGACCTAAGCAAAGTCAGGTGTGCAGTGTGTATTTAACTAATTTTGGCAGTGGAGTATTCTGCAGTTGTTGTTATATGTGGTGGCCACAGTAAGAGAACACTGCTGTCAAGTATTATGGTTTAGTGCTTAGATTTTTGCAGTCAGCTACACTTCATGGAAATCAAGTAGCAGCAGAACCATCATCTTTGCTGAAGATCAATGAAACCAAAAAACTGTGTTTCAACATTCTGCCAATGAGAAGTTCCTCCTTTCAGTCAAAACAGGAGGGACTGGATGAGTGGATTTTAGTTATTCTATAACATCACATCTGACTTCCTTCTACATTATGAAGTGAAGGTGAGCACTTTTAAAATTTTTTTTTGAAGCTGGTTAACTTACTCTTGCTCATGTTTCAAAGTCATTCATGTACCAGAGTGAAATTTTTCAGTCATTTATTTATTCACAGAGGAATACCGATCAGCTACAAAATTTACAAATTGGTTCTGAATTCATCACTTCAAGCTGACAAAAATACTAAATAAATTAAAAGTTTTCTCACTTTTAATCAAAACTGATTCTTACTTTTAAAAGTTTTATTAAGAAAATGACATATCTTACTAATAAAGCCCTCATGGGTTATATATTTCAAGTTGAAAAATAAGTTTCTCTTAACTTAAAATTATTTGGGGATGGAGATGTTTGTCTGAATGAAAAAATTAAATCTTTAAATCTTGTATTGGTCAAAACATTTATTTATTTTTTATGTTTCTTTAGTTTAGTCTAGTTTCTTCAGATTTCAGTGAAAAACTGAATTATCTCTGCAGGTTCAGCCTTCTGTTCCACATCGCTTTTTGCATGAATTCAAGTTTAATTTTTACATTAATTGGACTGATTGAATGATTGCATTAAATTCTATGAAATTTCTTCTTTCATTATGAAATCACATAAAACACAGTGAAGTAGCCCAAGTTTTTTGTTCACACTCAAACTTGAACAAGAAGGGAAAAACCAGATGTGAACTGAACTGGAAGAAATGTCACAGTAGATGTACACATAAAACTTTCATTGAATTCAAAGAAACGAGGTCTTGAAGGAAGTTTTAAGCCACATCTTGTCAAACAAGGTTCATCTTTACAATAAACATACTTGGTCTTGTGATCTATTCATGATCTCATCTATCCTTGTTTGGAGAAGATGGGATTGATATTTTGCAACAGGTTCAAATGTAATGTTTGGTCAATTTTTGATTTGTTGTCAATTTGGAGGACTGTGAGCTAGGTAGCTCTGGTGAGCGTATCATTAATAGCACCACAGCTATCAAATATGGAAATTTGCTATCAACAGAAATCATTCAAAGTTCAAGAATATTATTATTACTCTTGTATTGGGTCAGTTTGTCATGAGAGCTCTAAGAAAGATTATATCATTTCCTGACATAAAAAGAAACATTTGAGTTCTTTGATGATAGAGGAGTTGATCAGAGAATTTCAGTGTTACGGCATGCCCATAACATGAGGATATGTCATTAACACCATAATAAAAGAACCAAGCTTGATGAAATTTAACCTTTTAGAAACTCTGAAAAGCAAAACATTATTTTCTTAGTACTTGCCTTTTTGTGTAGCAAGATGTTTTAGAGGCTGGATTAGTTGTTAGTACTTGAAAAAGAATCCTTCTTTTTCACTTAAATAATCAGGTTTTTGTAAGTGAAGGTTTAACATTTGTGTTTTAAAACAACAAATGCAGAGGACATATGATTTAATTTTTCAAATCCAAAGAAATTCCAAATGAAGAGCTATAGACATAAGATTTAAAACCAGCCCATAACATCTGAACATTGAATCTTTCTGATTAGTATTATATATATGGATTTTTTTAATTGGTATTTATTTTTTCATTGGTGCCTTCAGAGATGACCTTGAATTGTAGGTAGCCTTTAATTTTCATCTGTTTAGGCAGGAGAGGTTTTTCCTCTTACATCAAAGCTTAATATGAAGAAAGTTAAAACTTTCTACTTCTATGGGGTGAGTTAGTCAGGATTATGCAATGATACCTGTTTTCCACAAAACAGACTGCTCATAGTTTTAATGCTAGATAAACTATTTACTCTTTAGGGCATTTAGGTAGAAGTCTTTTGATACTCAAAATAAAGCAAAATAAAGCGAAATAATAGTTAGTACAAAATGGATTGGAATACAGGAATTTTTATCTGCAATTTTAAGAGAAGGTATTTGGATTAATGATCTACAACTGCCATTAGTCTTCAATGGTTTTATGAGTCTGAAGTATTCTAATTCTCATATTTCCTAATTTCACAGTAATTCACAATGTGATATCAAATTAACTAGGAAACCTAATCCAAATGAATCCAATCACATAAATGAAAATATGTCTCTATTCTTTTGTTTTTATTTTGTTTATATAATGCGTCTCAATTAAAACTCTTCACAGCTGCAGATATATTATTCTAAAATTCCATATTCTAAGACATTTATTTCTATTATTGCCTATGCAAAATAACATATACCCTTTCTGACACTAATGATCTGGTCTATAATTGTACCATAAATTTTTAATCTCTGAAATTTTTTTCCAAACAATTGATCTCAATGGGATAACCATTCTGACAGTTTCTCTAATCTCAACTCAAGAGAGAAAAAAATTAACCTTCATTTTCTTCCTTATGCCTGACATATTTCCCCATATAATCAGATTGTTTTTCTTTAAATTAATGTTGGCTGCATGCTGATTTTCTCTATTTGCAGGTATTAATGAATAAATTTAAACTCTGAATCACAGGTTTTTAAGTTGGTTGAAGAAATAAACATATAGCTACATTCATAAATATATATGAAAGCAGTCAAAAGCTTGGCTATATCTTCTACCTTGATATGCAAATAAAATTTCCATTACTGTTAATGGGAGATAATGTGGGTGTTCTGAGGGCAGAATAATTCCACCCTGTAACATGTAACAGTAACCTGTAACATGATTTTTCCCTACTAGTCCCATTTTTCTGTCTTTGTATGCAGTTTGCTAATGCAACATATTATTTGAATTTGAAATTTAGGAGCATTACTGAAAGAAGTAACAGAATTTATCACAACAGAAGGATTTTGCAAGATTCACAATGGACACATCTGTACTAGGAAACCAAACATGGCAAGGGCTCAGACCAAAGCATGCTTGGTCAGATGTAGATACCTAAATTGCAGACTTGCATGTTTAAGCAGGTGAAGCCTTCCTGAATTTCTGTTCTGTGGTTAGGACCACACACACACTATGATAACAAAAAAGGAAGTCACAATTACTAATAATGTTGATGGTGGTAGTAAAGGGACATTGGCATCATGATGGTGATGCAGGAAGATGTCCATGTGGCAGAAAAAAAAATGACTTATCCCTGTACACAGGCTGCATGCCAAACAATTAAAGCCAAAAACCAGATCACGGTTGGAACTGTTTTCTTAGGATGTTTAGTGCCACCGTTTATGATGAACGGCTAAATAAATGTTCCTCTATGTCAGTGAGCTGTTCACAATTTTTACTACCATTCATTTCATAAAAGTATTTTAAAATCCCTAGGTTTTTTGCATTCATCCCAAATGGCACATCTCTCTGGGCTTTCACTGCAACTAGTGTCATTGAACAGTTTGCAGGTTCAAAAAGTTTATCTGTGTAAGAAACAGAGCCAAAGCAATTCCTTTATTTTGTATCTAATGCTTTTCTTGCTTTTCATGTCATTTTCGTTGTGTCTTAAGTTTTCTTGAGACAAAAAGAGTGAGAATGAGATGATTGGGTGAGACAGAAAAAGATGTTCCCCTCACAGTGAAAAAGTCTGTGCAGAACATCCCACAGCCCAACTTCAACAGTTGTGTTCCCACTTCTGCTGGCATGAGTGTATAGCATGGTGACAAATGAAGTGCTAAACAGCTATGCTTAGCCAATGAAAATGGCATTGGTTTTTTGTTTTTTTTTTCACCCTGTGAAATAGGTTAGAAGAAAATTATTTAGAAGAAACATCTAAAAGAAAAAAATAATTAGCAAACCAGTAAGAACTTCTCTAATAGTAGATGAGGGCGCCACTGGTGAGTACACGCACAGTTCCATTATTGCGTGTGTCAGTCATTAAACTGTCACCAAGAAGGGATGGGTGGATCTAGGTTCTAGGTGTCCATTGCCTGCAGACTAGTAGCAACAGTAAAGTTTTGGGTAACCTAAACACATAGTTTGTCCCTTAGCTTCTAATCAGCCTCAGATGTCCAACACATTTATTTCATTACGTTTCAAGACTTTAATTTTCCTATCAATTGATAATTAATAATCTCAGGATCAACTGGCAACAGAAAAAGTGCAAATGAGATTAAATACAGAATCCCTTAAGACCAGAAAGGTTATCTACTACTGAAATGTTGAGGTACTCACTCTGCATATAGCTAATGCTAACACATGAACTGAAGTAATTTTGTTTCTAATAAAGCTTCAGGCTACGGTTAAAAACATTCTGTGGTGAGGTAGTTTAATTTTTTAAAAGCACAATAAAGTTATTTCTGACCCTATCTATGATTGATCTTTACAGCTTTATTATATGCAATAAACAAAAAATTGAAAGTAAGGAGAAAAAGACAGAAGTGATTGTATTTTTTCAAATGCTGTAACAAACAGCTGTGTGTACAGGCATTAGTGGAGGAGAAAAACTGCTAGGTTTGGGGGACCCACTTAGAGTTTTAAAACAGAAGAAAAAAGTGACTGAAAAATTCCTTACTTGCTTTGCCCATTTTGGCCGTTTTGCTTCCTGAGAATTAAGTATGTTTTTGCTTATAAGAGATAGAAATCATGTCTCCTCATGAAACCTTGAGCTACTAACTGTGGCATCATTCTCCAGGGGAACATATGCAAACAAGTTATAGTAGTCTCTTGCCTATAGTACTGTCATATTTCATTTTAAAAATTATATGAGATTTCACACAGCACAAACAGTCGTTGTGTTCCCTTATTTGTGAATTGCATGCCAGAGTGCTCCCATTAGACATCAAATGAAAAACATATCCAAGAGATAATGTGCATATTTATACTCAATATCTCAACATCTTTCAGCTTTACGTATCCCAAAGTCTTAGCATGTTCTTTTGATGGAGACAGATGTTATGGGCAGTAAATTGTGCAGTCTTGGACCAGATTTCTTGGCTCTGGCAGGAATCAACATATTCAACATATCAACGTAGCAGCAAAGGATGCTGCTGCTTTTTTATATATGTAAATAACACATTTTTGTATTGCTGTGTGTATTCTCCAAATGCTAAGGAAATAAATAATTGAGGTAGAGAATACAATGCCTTTTATTGAACTATGGTGTACAGTATGCTAGGCCCAAATATTATTTTCATGAAAATAAAATATTTCCAAGTCTTCAAGTCTATACCAACCAACTCTGATCCTATTAAAACATTTTTTCCTCTCTTTTAGAAAGACTAAAAGGCTACCTCTTGCATGGCCCAGTCTTCTGCCCCGGGACAATACTCTCAGCAAAGAACTCCCAAGGATTGATTTACAAGGTAGGAAATGAACCAGACGCCACATCTACTTCTTTAAACTGTTTAATCTCAAAGATATGTATCATAGTCTAAGTGGACTTTATCTGTCAGAATCAAAGCTCTTGATGATCGACTCCAAAGTTTTGAAGAAGACAAAATGCTATATCCCTGAACATACGTTGCTGAAGCATACGGTACAATAGTTAGAGAAAACCTCATTATGCCCGTGATAATGACAAAAATGCACTTCACATTAACTAGAGTGGCACTTCTTGTCTGAGTTATGAGGTAAATGATTATCAAAATAGATAAAGATCAGCAGTGACAATGCTATGGGTAATGACTACTGTACAGCAATAGAAGATCTCCACTGCCTTGCACAGTGTAACAGCTTATTGGATGCTTCTAGCTAAATGGCAAAATACATTTGTTTTCCATTATAAAACTGTCCACTTTGGATTCACTTTGCAAGAAGATAGGATTTTCACTGTAAACAACTTTACAAGAAAAATCAAGGTTTGAGGAAAAAAATTGTGTCAAAATTTTATGTTAAACAAGACATGGAGAAGGAAGAGAAGAATCTGAAACCATTCAATATAAACAAATCCCAGATTCGCTGGAAGTCTAACCTTGTCTGTTGCATATGTGCACATGACTTGCAGCACGGAGGGGCTTACGTGTTTATTTTGAAGCAAGGAAGTTGAAAGTGGACATAAAAAGCCTTGTTTTGTGATATGAACTTGAATGTGTTGCATTTCTCACTTGGTGTTTCCTAAGTTTGGAGTGCTTGTCTTTGCAATGTCAGGGTGTCTGTGCATGAAGGAGAGAAAGTAATTTTCTAGGTTTTTAATAAAGAAAAAGAAGAAAGAAACCCAACACAAACACAAATTCCATCTGAGTGACATGCACATGCACCTTTACAGGCACAGCAGCCTTAGATCCACATCTTGCCTCTAGAGATAATTTTGTAACTACTGGATGAGGTTCTCATCCTTTCTGCTGAGCAGCACTAACAGGCACTGAAATGCACAGTCTTCCAGTGGAGATGTGCAAAATGCTTGCTGTGAGGTTTAGGAGCTGTGGAACTTCAGATGCATCTGCCCCTTTTCCTGTCAGTGATACCTGACCTTGTATATGATGCCACATCTAATTCCTGAACCCCTGCTGAGCTCAATTTTGTCCAGTTCAAATTGGACTGCATGCTCTTTACAGAGCCTGGGCTGAGCAATCAGTGGCAAAAACACTGAATTCACACAAAAAGAGAAAGAGAGACTTCCTGGCCTGGAGAGCTGGCAGGAGGCAGGAAAACAACCAGTGCGGAAGGAATTTTTAAACATGCAGCTGCCAACTGCTCTTGTCTGAGCACAGACAAACTCAACGTCTTTTGGAAAACCTACAGCTATAGATTGAAACAGCATGTGACACATCCTTAGTCCGAATTTCACTTTCCACCTGTTTAATTTTGAGTCTCTACCACAAAATCTAATATACTAAGTGTTATTCCAACAAACAGTTGTAAAGTTTTATTTTTATGAGATGGGCTATCAGTGCATTTTACTTGAATGTAAGTGCATGAGGCATTTTGAATGATCGTCTCTGAAAATTCAGCCTAAGGGAGATACCAAATCTGGAAAATTTTAGCCTGAATGGTTACAGTTTGACAGAATTTTAAACCACTGTAAATCAATATTTATTAGCAGTGTTGTGAAACTTCCAATGTAGGTGGTGTTACCACCTCCATTAACAATACATGTGAAAATTCAACAGCTACCTACAGAAAATGGGACTCATGTATTACAGTGTTGGTATATTAATATGCATATGGAGAGAGAGAGAAAATAAAATGCTTCTTTCCATATTTTTTTAATGAGAGAGAATCATATGTTAGCAAGAAAAACAGGCATACTTAAGACATTAAATTGAACAGAAATAAGAACAACTCTGGCTTTATGCATTCCCTTGACAAATCTCTTGAGTTTTTATGACTGTATAATCCAGTCCTGTCACAGTTTTCTGCTGTGGCATCTTTCAGACGATTAGTTTTGTGCATAGTTATTAGTCTGATGCTGCTAATCTCTTATTTCTGCAGGAATAAACTCAACTGTTTCCAAGTGCTTATGGTTTCTTTTAAAAGGGAGTAATTCAGGTGGCCTAATGGGAAGTGTGACATCTAAATTTAAAGACATTTTTTGATCTTTTGTACATTTCAAGTGGTCTAGAAACTGATGAGTATATGGGCAGTATTTTCCAGCATTATCTGGAAGATGACTAATAGCATTCCAGAGTGGTACTTCCTGTTAATTAAGAAATACAATTGGTGTGATTTCCTTCACCTACATTAGTTGGGTTAGAAGTAGACCAATCCAGTTCCCCATCAGAGGAGAGGGTGACTTGTTCCCATCAGAGGACAGGTCTGTATCATGGAATGATCAGCTTCCCTGTTGAGCTGCCTATTTTTCTCTATTAAGTACAGAAGTGGGTCTAGATGATTTGTTTATGTTAGGCACCCAAGTTTAGATGGCTACTCCTAGTGGAGGTGAGACTCACTCAGCAGCTATAATAATTTTCCTTCTTCCTGTAGGGATGAAGGTTACATAGACTGAATGTTTTGTTGTCTTCTCAGTGTTCCTATCCATTTTAGCAGTTCATGTATATTTCAACTTGATTTAAGATCAAATACTGAGAAGATGTAAATCCAGGATCCTAAGTGAAGACTCATTCTCTGAGCCCTCTCTTCAGCATTTTGTGCTTTTTATCACAAGACATTCCTGATTTACCTACTAAAGGTATCACAGCTCTAGTCTAAATGCACTGGAGACTTTGTCTGACACTTCAGGTAAAAGTGATGTGAAGAAAACATGTACCTTTGTAAGTCAAAACTGTACTTGGAGAGTAAAATGCTTTTTTGGAGGGTGAACAGATCTTATGAGTTTGTTATTTGTTGACTTAACATTCATGCGAACCAACTAAAACATAGTAAATATATGGGTATTCTTACATATTGTAGCCTATGACCTTTCTTTTTGCTTGTTTCCAGACTCGGGAAACTACTCTTCACATTTATTCCTGTCAACAGTAAAGAGTCATAAGCACTTTTTTCTCTTGCTAAACAAGAAATGCTACCACTTGTCTTCTCTTCAGGCTCCCTCTGTGGCTTATACTTGTTTTGGCTGCCATACCTGAAAGACTAAATATCTACTCCCTTGTTGATACTAGTCTTGATATCCCAAGAGTCACATTTTTTTCCATGATTGCTTTCAGATTTTCTTCCAATATTGAACAGTAGGGGAGATTCTACCACAAGAAAGACATGATCCTTAGCTGGAACATTGTGCTGGTTTTGGCTGGGGTGAAGTTAATTTTCTTCATTAAAGCTAGTATGGGGCTATGTTTTGGATAACACAGGGATCTTTTAGTTGTTGCTGAGCAGTGCTTACACAGCATCAAGGGTTTTTCTGCTCCTCACATCACCCCACCAGAGAG
Source organism: Scolopax mira (assembly GCA_004320125.1). NCBI lineage: Eukaryota > Metazoa > Chordata > Aves > Charadriiformes > Scolopacidae > Scolopax > Scolopax mira. Next base: position 234,522 of record BJBW01005679.1, read on the forward strand.
TAGGCTGTGTGTGCACAACAAGTTGGGAGGAGACACAGCCAGGACAGCTGACCTCAACTGACCAAAGGGATATTCCATACCATATGACATCATACTCAGCATATAAAGCTGGGGGAAGAAGAAGGGAGACTTTCAGAGTTATGTCATTTTGCCTTCCAAGTAGCCATTACACTCAATGAAGCCCTGCTGTCCTGGAGATGGCTGATGGATTTGTCAATGGGAAGTAGTGAATGAATTCCTTGTTTTACTTCAGTTGTGTGCATGACTTTTGCTTTATTTATTAAACTGTCTTTATCTCAACCCATGAGTTTTCTTACTTTTACTCTTCCAATTCCTTCCCCCATCTCACTGAGGGTGAGTGAGCACACGTCTCTGGTGCTTAGTTGCTTGCTGTGGTTAAACCATGACAGCCCTCTGAGCTTAGTCATGATTTAAAGGATTATGGCACACTTAGATAGAAAGCAGAGCATGGCACTACCTTTTGAGAGGTTCTTGATGATTTAACTTGTGAATTTCCTGTAGTAAATGTCCCATTTTTCTTTCTTCAGAGCTCATGAGATCTGTGACTGCTTTCCTCAAATCTCAATTAAGCAATCTCTTAAATCCATAGTCTGATGAACAGACGTAATCCCACCTTCCCTCCAACCATGTAGCCCCTGAAACACACCTTGAGAAATGTCTCTTTTCCTCAGAGAAATTGCAAATAAGTTCAAAATATGCCAGCAAAGAGGGAAGGATTTCTTCTCACTTTCTTCTGAGTAGTTATGCAAAACCGGAAACACTTATAGGCATAGTTTTATTCTTTCTTATCTCTTTGTCCATTAGTTGTCTTGTCATATACAAAATTAGAAAGCAGGGTTGTCTGTTCCTAATTCGTTCTTTGAAATGTCTGCCACAGCAGTACAATAAATAAACATAAACTTTGTATCCCTGAGATGAGAAATCAATCTACAGAGGTAACTTTTAGATATTTCATCTAGTGGAAGAATCCAAGAAGGGGGAAGATTAAGTGAAACGGAAAAGTGAAGAACTTGCTTGTCACCTTACCTCATATTTGTTAATTGGATACAACTGCAGGAAGAGGAACATTCAGCTTCAGGGATCTTTCAGTGTGAAAAGCAAAGGTGAATTCCCTGATTCACTATAAAAGCTCTTTTCCTATTTTTTCCTCTTTTTTTCTATTTTTATTTTTTTTTTTAATTAGGATTATTGATTTTTCAGATTTATTTTAAGAATCTCTTTCTAGCTGCTGCATTTTTCCATCCCAGACTCTGCCTGCCCTCCTCTGGTCTTTCCACACCTTCACAGGCAAAAAACTGAAATGCTGAAATATCTGAAAAACAGAAAATGTTGTAAGAAAGAAAGAAAGAAGGTGTGACTAAACAGGAAACTAGAAACTCTAAATGTGATGCCTACCTTAGGATAAGTAATCTGAGAAGTAGCTACCAAATTTACAGTCACTAGCTTATTGGCTAGGCAGGTCTTTAGTCTCCTACTTTGTTCAGGCACCTCAAAAATCTCATGGTGAATGAGTTTGTCTGTGTGGGTGATGTTTATTTTAGGAAAGAATAGTGAATCCACACTTCTTGAGTCATGGTAAAATATCTGTACATACAATTTTGTCTTTTTAGATTACTTTTCTCAATCTTAAAATGCATGTGAAAATTTAGAATTCAGAAGTTTATAGAAAGCCAAAATATCAAAGAACAGTATTTGCATTAAAACATGGGAGAGACTTGTTCTTTAAGTATGATGTTTTCTCCTTCTTCCCCAAGTTGCAGATGACTTCAAAAAGTCTACTGGCAATGCACAGGAAAATTTTTATCTAAAGTTTGTCAATACATTTTAAAATTTTTTGTTCCTTTTCCTCCTGACCATGCAACGTAGCTGGGCAGGGAAAGAGCAAGAGAGAAAAAATGAAGATGTCCAGAACAATGGAGTACTGCTAGAAATCTGCTATCTGACTTGTGCCTGGAATGGACTGATATTTACAAGAAAAAGAGAACATATCCTAGAGATTTCGGTCAGTCTTCTTTGAATTTTAAAAGCATTTGTTTAACTTAGTCTTTGAATGTTATTTTAGAACATTCACAAGTATCAGTGATGTTCAAGGAGTTTGTATCAAACAGCTGGAAGCTCTTTGTTGACTTACCTGATCTGACTCAACACATCTTCCTCATAAACACAATCTTCACCATTGCCCAGAGATACCCCCTTTCACACAGAAAAGTGTAAAAACAGCTTTTTGGTGGAAGAATTTGTAATGCAGTTAAATACAGTGCAATGTGACAGAAAATACAGACCCCTTGATGCCAATATCCCAAGGAACCTCACATAAAGCAAAAGTCATAGCAGTTATTAGTACGTTGAACTGAAACAGGTCCACTGAAAGGAGCAGAGATAGTGAGAACAAAAAGACTTAGACTATCCAAAACTTTGTTAAACACAGAAACTAGGGTTCCAATTCAGTTCCAGAAAAATGCGAATAAAGTCTATATGGAGGTGTCCCCATGTGCACTGGATATCTGAGATCTCTTTGCAGTCTATGGTGTCAGTACAGTCTCAGGGCTCCATAACCCAATTCAGTTCACTTTCTTGTGTTGCCTAGAATCCCAGCCCAATTGCCAACATCTCTTGTCATGTGAGATATTGTATATAATCACAGATACCTCCATGTGACTAGAATCATAGAATATTTTGAATTGGAAGGGAACTTAAATCTCATGTATTTCCAACCCCTCTGCCACAGGCAAGTACACATTCCACTAGACCTGGTTGCTCAAAGCCCCATCCAGCCCGGTCTTGAATGCTTCCAGGGATGGGACATCCACAACTTCCCTGGGCAACCTGTTCCAGTGTCTCACAACCCTCACAGTAAAGAATTTCTTCCTGAGATCTAATCTAAATGTACCCTCTTTCAGTTTAACACTGTTTCCCCTCATCCTATTGCTACAGTCCCTAATAGAGTCCCTCCCCATCTTTCCTGTAGGCCCCCTTTAAGTACTGAAAGGCTGCTATAAGGTGTCCCCGGAACCTCCTCTTCTCCAGGCTGAACAACCCCAACTCTCTAGTCTGTCTTCATAGGAGAGGTGCTCCAGCCCTGATTGTCTTTGCAGCCCTCCTCTGGAACCGCTCCAACAGATTCATGTCTTTAGATGACGCAGGATACAGAGTTCTTCTGAAGTGGTAACTTGAGGTTAGACTTGATACGTTATGGTCCAGAATTATACTCAGAAACCATACAAAGTAATTAAATTGAATCCTAAATCTCCAATGGCTGTAATACATTCAATACCTAGCTGGCATGTAGACATCTTAATACTAGGTATTTTCATCTTGAATGGAGTCCTTCTCTGAAGGACAAGTTTAATACAGTGATGTCATATTGCAGCAAAAATTGCCAGCTTTTCAGTGTCGAGAGTTGATAATTCCTTTAATTGTCCTTTAGAAATTTCCCATACTGAAAAATAAACTGTGTCTTAAAGACTTCAACATATTTCTCTAGCAGTTTCTGTCATTTAAAACACTGGATTTCCTAGCAAAGGCAATTCCTTTGTGTTTCACTTTCACATTTATAACTTCACAGTGATGTGGTCATAAATTAAACTCTACAAGTGTTTCCAATCTATTCTGATTAAACTTTGATATTTTTAGCTACATAGAAAGGTTTGCAACCCGTTTCAGCCTTCTAGATGCTGTATAAACTGTAATGGATGCCAGTCTCTAACTAGATAATTTATAATCTGAGGCACATTCTGGTGTTGAGGAGCATAAGCAAATTTCCCATTAGTTTGTATGAATCACTAGTTTATACTGTAACATCTTAATTTCACATCAATTAATCATGTGATTATTGGGTTAAGATATTCATAGTGGAAAAAAGTTTTGAGAAAGATGAGTAATCAAACTGTTTTGAAAAGCAGCTGTTCATGCACAGTTGACAGGAACTTGTGCTGTTTCTGTGTGTGAGTGGGATTACAAAAATTTCTGCCTTCATTAAAGAAGAAAAAACAATCTTTTCAGTCATTGTGTGTCCATTGAACTAAATGCTATATTGGTTGAGTTTCTGTTATCTATCTTCTCAGTTCATTCATTAAAAATAGAATTAAAAAAAAACCAAAACAAAACACAAAACTGAAAAAGGTATGAGTGGGTGGGAAGGCAGTGCAGGAAATTAGAACGAGTTGTGTGTTTTCCTGTGACAGGTTTTTTCAGTTAGTTATCAAAGGCCTCCATTTGAAATAAATGGCTACTTTACAATTGTATCTTCTCTCTGACAGCAAGCAAGCCAGCGAGGAGTGTGGGGTGCAGCTGAAAAAAACAGGGAAAGATTGCATAGGTGAAAACATAGCTAAAACCTAATCAGAAAGGTAATTGAGACCTGTTCCCTGTGTGCCTATGCCTGGTACTGAAGCCACCAGGAGTTACCATTGCATTAGACCTTCAGACGTAGGCTATTAGCAAATGTTTCTTACTAGCATAAATGTGGACATTAGGAATAAGTTCATGTACTAGATTAACTGTTCGTTTCTACAATTTCTCACTTGTTTCACTAAAGAGAGAAAAAATTTCAAGCCAACCCCAAGGAACTTGTTTACCTTGAAATATGTACTTCACAGTTCACATTAGAGGGAGTTTTCAAGGTACTCTCATTACCTTAGATTTACCAGTTACTCTTTATTTATCATTCTACTCTAAGTATTCCCCTCTATAGCACTGGCTACTGTTCTGACAATAAAAGCAGCCCCTTTCTGGTGTCTGACATGCTCAGGTAGAGCAGACAGGGAACATCTGGATCATCTGCTTTACTAGCTGTGTGTGCTCCACTTTCAGCCTATTATTCCATCCACCTAAAATTCACCCTGTGTTTTCAATTCATCTTCCTACATATTTCCTACCCGAAGGCTCAAATCTCCATCCAGTGAAGCCAGTATGAATGTTATATGAGAAAGTTCAAGCCTTTAGACTGTGATTTAACAAGGTACTTAAGCACATGCCTGGCTTAGCACACAAGAACCTTCTCATTGAAAGCAGCAGAAAGATTGTGACTGGCCTAATTGGGAACAAGAGTGAGCTATGAACCATTAAGCAGCTGCAGAATTCCACTGCAGCAGGACCATATTTCAATGATGGTCTGGGTGTGAGCTCTGTGAATAGTTTATGCTCTGCTTGGGAACTTTAAGAATGAAAGCAGCGCTGTACCAACTGCACCCAACCATGGAATTTACCAGTCTAGGCAATACATCTGCTGGTCCACCAAGAAGCTTGTAAAAAAGGAAAAAGGTATTTTCCAGAAAAAAACATTAGAATTCTAACTCCCCAAACTCAAGTCTAATCAATAATGAGTATTTGTCAAGACTCGCACAAAGATATGGAAATTATTTTACGTGTCTCTCTGTCATCTGTCAGAGTAGGATTTTTAAGTATTTACTTGTACATACATACACATGCATGCATGCACGTTTACATAAAGGATAGTACACATGCATCTTCTTAAACTATCAGGGCAGAACTAGGAATACTGTTTCTGAGTTTGCTCTCAAGTCTATCTTTTAACATTCCAGAATTGAAGTAATTACAAGCATTTTATAGAATCATAGAATGGTTTGGATTGAAAAGGACCTTAAAGATCATCTAGTTCCACCCCACTGCCACAGGCAGGGACACCTCCCACTAGACCATGTTGCTCAAAGCCTCATCTGACCCAGTCTTGAACACTTCAAAGGATGGGGCTCCCACAGCTTCTCTGGGCAAGCTGTTCCAGTGTCTCACCACCCTCAGAGTAAAGAATTTCTTTCCCAGCTGTCTTTCTGGGCTGAGAGCACATATTAATGGGTTGAGTCCAGCTTTTCATACTCAGCTTGAGTATCCCCAAGTCCTTCTCAGCAGGGCTACTCTCAATCCCTTCATTCCCCAGCCATGTATTGATACTGAGGGTTGCCCCAGCCCAGGTGCAGGACCTTGCACTCAGCCTTGTTGAACTTCATGATGTTTGCACCTCTTAAGCCTGTCCAGGTCCCCCTGGATGGCATCCTTTCCCTCCAGCATGAAGACTGCTCCACAAAGCTTGGTTTCATTGGCAGACTTGCTGAGGGTGCACTCAATCTCACTGTCCATGTCGTCAACAAAAATGTTAAACAGCTGAGCCCCAATACCAACCCCTGAGGAATGCCACTCATCATTGGTCTCCACTTAGACATTGAGATGGTGACCACAACTAAAATAATTATCTGAAAAAAAAAAAAGAAGCATTTTTTTTTATATAAAAGACATAAAATTAGCAAAGACTGATGAATAAATCAACAGATACTATCCTTTTTTACAATTATAATATTTGGTACTCCTGTAGGAGGTGTTTAATGTGTAGGTGAGTGTAATATAGTCATAGATACATTGTGCAGTCTGTAAGCAGATGGCTACTAGGAAAAGACAATACTCATTTTTGTAGGTTAGTATGATGTTCCCAATGCCCCGTACTTAGGTCAATTTATGGCACATTTAAGACTGTGAGATCCACAGCACTCAATTTTCTTTATCACTTGCCCAAAATAAAGCATCTTAATCCATCTCCCACCAGGGAAAGCACCTAGTGCTTTAGGTCATGGTTCAGTGAAGGTGTTGCATAGCTTAGCTGTGATGGCACTGCCTCCTACCTACTGGAAAACATGAAGCCATGACAGCACCAATGCACCACCCTGGTCCTCCTCCAGCCCTGGAAGTCTCAAGAGAGAGGCTGTGACCCCATGTTGCCAACACAGGAGGTATAGCCCAAGCCCAGGTGATGTGAGGCTTACACCAGCTGCATGAGTCTCATGCTCAGAGAATGCAATAGTAAGACTCCTCTGGACCCTTTTAAGACAGCTTTAGTTTAACTGTGGTATGGACCACTGCCCATCTAACTCCCACTCCCCATCTAACTCCCACTCTGTGCTTCCACGAGTTAGGCAATATCATTTGGAAATACTGCTATACTGTTATTGCTCCTGCTTACCCCTAAAATGTTATAGTCTAACCCAATCATTCACCTGTCTTTGTCTTAGTCATTAAAGACTCTTCATGCAATGTCCAGGGAAATGTTGTTGCAGCGCTGAGCAGGAGAGAGTCTGCCATGCTTCCAGGGGATCACATAAGAAATTTTGTCCCTAAATAGGCTATTTTTCTTCTTAGAAATTTATCACCATCTTTGTGGTTATTTATCTAAGATCTGTGAACTGTCCCTGGAAAGCAAACCTTTATCTGAAGTTGCAGTTGAAATCTGTGTGTCATTTATTTCAAATCAGCAGAGGAAAACAGCTGAAAAGAATTTAAAATTTAGTCTTTTAACTCAAAACTTATGTTTTAAGACTTTCAGTTCCATCTGGCTATGTGATTCAGCAGCATGTTCTACAGCACCTATGGTCAAAATGAGGTACCTCTGCAAGGTACCTCTACGAGAGATGACCCTGTTTATGCCTATGATCACAGGAATGCCGTGGCAACTGTGTCATTAGCCTTCACTTCTCTTGAAAGGTTCCAATATTAGGTAAAACTTGCAACAACACTAACAGGGGCACAGAAGGAGCAATTTTTGAAGGATCACAGTACTTGTCAGGTAGGCTTATTAAAAAGAAGAGGTTTGTCTTGTCTTGAAGTGAAATGAAACTCTCTTTTAAAGGGTTACACTTTGACACCAACAGATACCAAGAGACGCAAACTGCTCACTGGTCCAAGAACCTGTATTAGGAAATTATTAAAGTGCTGCTCCTGGGTTGAAAGTTGAGCACTGGAGAAGAGCAGAAAGATCACTGGCCCCAAAAGAGTATATCACTTCTACAGAATGGTTAGACCAAAGAAAGCTATCTGCAAACACTCTGTTTCGTTACTGGGAATTGAAGCAGTCATCAGCTGGGGGAGGCTGTGGCCTCAGCTTTAAAGCAGATCATTGTCTGATTTGGTCTTTTCCTTGAAGTTGTGCATAAAATGTCAAGTGCTTTAGAGCTTAGGAAGTGTTCAGGGATGACTGTCAAAAATTTGGACAGAAAGACATCATTATTCTGCTTGCTTGACTTAAAAGTTTGCTTGCTGGGTGAAGAAAAGGCTGATGCTAAAATGTTAATTGACTTTACTTTGCACCTTTATAATTCTAAAAGGATAGCATATCTGGTATTATAGAAACTATATTTGCGTGTGGAGATGAGAAGGCAAGGGGCTATAGGCTCAGAGCAATTCCAAGTGTCTGGGCAAAGTACAAGCAAAGCCATAGAGTGATGCAAACGCATCACAACTGATGAAAGGGACTGAACAGCTGGGTTCCTCTGCTGCCTTGGGAGCACCAGGAGGAATACCAGAGCATCTCTCTGCACCTTAACTGCTTTTTTATTTTTATGAGAAATTTTTATGCTCATTTCCCCACTTTTCACAAGATACCACCTAGTTAATCCTCCCCGTGGCTCTCCAGCCAGCCCTGTGTATTTCAAAAGGACCATAGCAGAGAGCAGTTGGGTATATTGAACTGTGAATGCTGAAAAATTTTTGGTTTTCTGGCTTGCTCTCAAATTCTCAGGCTGCCTCTGATCACTATTGTTCAAGTTTTGAGGCAAAATATTTTATTTCTGCAGCATGTCATGTGCTCTTATTTTTAGCTTATTTGGCAATACATAAAGTGTTTGTTTCTAGCTCTTCTAATTTCTTTATAACTGCATCTGTTGGGTTGGGGCTCAGTTCAGGAAAAACAATGACGGTGATTTTATTGTTTATGAATGCTCTAAGTGCATGACTCTGCACAGATAACTAGACAGAGAGTCACAATTTCAAAATGCTATTGCTCGATGACTTGGGCCCTTTTCCAAAAATAATTAGGCACTTACAAAGCTGATTTTCTATGAAAATAAAGAGTATGCAGGAGACATTTGACTTGAGAACTCGGGCTTGGACACTGAACATATGAGTATTTGAAATGTTACTCCTGACTGCGATCCAGTAAATACCATCTTGTAACCTACTCATTGCAACTAGTCCCATTAAACTGTGTTTACCTCACCATGAGTGAACTGGGTTATGACCTCAGTAGGGACAGAAACAGTGAGTAATAGAAACAGATGGAAGGGATGTTAAAAGGGAACAGTATGATTGTGTGCAACTGCTGTCTGAAGGTCAGGTCAGTTTTTTTTCCTTGTATCATTATCCTGGTCAATATTATTACTATTTCAAGTAATGAATAGAAGCTAAATTGGCTTGATGTGTTCATATGGCCCCCTTTTCACTTGCTTATCACTTTAGCAAAATGTAATTACTTGGACTGAAATTTTTTAATCTGTTTCAGTTTGTAGTTTTGTTGGTTGATTGGTTTTCTTTCCTTTTGGATTCATTGAAACTCTGACACCGATAAGTTTTGTGGGATATGAGGATGGGGGTAATACTTTTTTCTTCACGCTAGAAGTGTTTTCCTGGGAAGACATTTTGATGAGAGAATTTGGCTCTTATTGCTTTGAAGCAGGGAATTGAAATCTGGCAAAGGATGGGCTTGGCTTTTTCTGTCTTTGTAAAAATGTGGCCAAATCATGCGTGTCTGAAAAGAATCACTTTCCACAAGCTGGGACATTGTTAAAGATCAGGGGGATCAGTTCCCTGTCTTGACAGAACACACCCCATCCCAGCAGTGAATGAGGACACTCATTACCAGAGCTGCAGAGCTGGAGCAAGACTTCTTTAGAACTGGTTCTTGCTGTCTTACTCCCTGCGACTGAGGTGGCAGTGGTCATGGAAAATTAGACAGAAAAGAGTCGGTGTTCTGTCAGTGTTCCCTCTGCTAATGCCTTTACTGGGAATGGGTCCGGCTGAACCAAGGGTATGAGTGGAGATGTAAACAAACTGGTACCTCTGCCAGAAGGCATAAACAAACCCTGCTGGGAAGTCTTAAATGTGAGAACATTGAAACTGCATTGGAGATTTATTCAGAAATCAATCCCATTGCCAAAATCATTGTCCACTTCAGATACAAAAAGCTAAACGAGTTTTTGCCATCATTTTTCATTTCCCATCCTAGTGCATTCCATAGTGTTTTACAAGCTACTCAGAGGGAGTTGTAGATACATTTCTTATCACTTCCCAGGTGAAAAGTGACTCCTTTTTACAACACACTTCAGTGTTACTCTGTTGAGAGGGAAAGAAGAAAAAGGACACTCATTTTTCAGTACTTCAGGGAGAACCTAGTCTGCAGCATGTTCTTAGCTGGAGTTTTCCCAGCTCATCAAAGCTAATATCCCTTCTTCTGCAAATAAATGCCAAGGGATCTTTAATTAGCTAAAATGATCAGCAGTCAGGACCTTGATTTTTCACTTAATCTGAAAATAGCACAGTGCCCCTTAGCACACTGCCGGAACATTGGCAATGAACCAATTGAGAGAAAATAGTGCCAATTACTTAATCATACATTTCCTGCAGCTTCTTCTACATTTCAAGTTGAGTTCATCTCAACAGCTGGAGAAGGGCATTGTCATTTCTACAGTTTGTGGTGAGAGAATTCATGCTTTCTTTGGAAATTGTTTTGTAGGGCTGGTTCAGAGCTTTTGGGTTTGTTCACTCGAACGTTAATACAGCAAACTCTAGTGGTCAGTATGGTGCAGTGGAAAAAAATGAAAAAGGCAGTCCTAATCAACACTATGATTTATTACTACCGACAGGTGAAACTAGGGCTCCACCCTTTGTGCTGTTCTTGTATACCACAGATTTCTGTTCTTAACATAACACTTTAAACTAACACCTGCATCAACTACTGGTGTCCAGCGACAATACAGCTAATAAAGGCTGAGCAAGAAGTTTGCAGAAGTGAGGTGTTCCAAAATATCTGCAACTAGCTGTAGGACTACTGCACCAGCATCCTGCATGCATGTGCTCCATTCCCACAGCTCTCAAAAATAGTTGGGAAAGAAAGCTGCCTGTCAGCTCCAGCCTTGCAGATCAGTTCAGTCATCAGTTTAGGTGCTAAGCAGAAAATAACAGAATTTAACAACTTCAAAGTATGCTCTGACATATCTCCCATCTTCAAATACTCATCAGTGTGTCTCTGTAACAAAGTAAATGGTAGGATAAAGACTCCTTAAAGCATCTAATTGCTATGTCCTGCAGGAAAGACGTCCCAGTGTCAGTGAAGGCTGTAGACCGGGTGCAGCAGGGAGCAGAATGCTGTGGTGGAATTGGACACAATGGGAACATACTGCCAAGGGACAAAGTCATGGCTCTGCACAAAGACTTGTGACCCATTTTAGAGGAGTTTTGTTTGGTTTTGATTTTTGCTGGCAGTACTAGAGTGAAAAAAAAGAAAAGAAGGCTATAATGAGAGCCAAATATTCTGGTATAAATAAATACAGTTCTGTCCAAGTCAACAGAGTGAGACTGGCTTAACTCATTGCTAAGCATCTTCAGAGAGGTAAGATAGCCCTCTCTTATCATGCCTATAATACGTCTCTTGGAAGAAACAGCAATAGGATGTCATGTCGCTTTTTAGAGTTTAACTGTGATGACACCACAAATGATGGTTAGTCCTTTATGTTCCCAGATTGGACAGTACAAGATCAGTTCATCTTGGGGGGGGGGGTGGGGTGGGGTGTATGTTGCAGTTTCCACCTATTTTGCTGTTACTGTTTAGCAGCGTGTCCTTGTTCTCACTATTACTAAAGTGCAGGACTTTAGTTCCTGGCTTCCATCACAGATGTCACCAACCACACATTTAATTTTCTTCATGCTTCTGCTTCACCCTTGAAAAATTTATTCCCACGGAATCCCGTTAGTACCAGGAAAGTTTTTCTAAGGATATCCTGAAGCTTCAAAGCACCACTGTGAGAAGAAGAGTAAAATATTTTTATCCCCAGTTCACAGACAGGGAAATAGAGGTTCTTAAAGTACTTCCTCAGCATCATCGTACAACTAGTCTTACACTAAGAGTTACAGTGAGAGCAAAAATATTTCATTTTCCAACCTCGTATTTATTTCCATGCTTTGCTTTCTTTCACGAAGTCCTGCATAGTAATTAAATTAACAACAAGTATGATTAAAGCAAGTGGTTCAGTTAAGGTTTTCTGGAACACTATATATAGAGTGTGCTTTCAAGTAAGAGTCACCTTTTTCTTTCTTTTTTCTTTTTTTTTTTTCTGCAGTAAGCCTCAATTTCCTGCTTTCTTTGAAAAAATGTACTACGAATTATCAACAAGAGGTCACATATTCTAACATTCAGCAGGCGCTGTCAAACCTGTATGTGCTGCTTTTTAAAGTAACATCTTGCGTGTTCTGTTTCACACATGGCCTCTGGAGCTTGTAGGTCATGCACAAATACAATGGTGGTCTTTCATGACCACAAGAGTTTCTAAATCACTGTGTTTTGCATTCTCTCCATCTGGGTGACTTATTCTGGTCACATACCTTTGCAAAAAATGACCCTGGTATACTCAAAACCTTGCAACTCACACTGCTCTCCCCTCCAATGTGAAAATACTTGGCTCACAGCTCTTTATAGGATTGCATATAATTCAGCTCTTGAGTTTACTAAGAAATAAAAATATGTCTGCTCTAGTTCATATCAAGTGTCTATCTAGCCTATGGTCCTTCTGCTAGCAGTATTCGTGCAAGGATAGCTCTTGAAGAAAGTGACTATAGGGCAAACATAGTTTGTCTCTGCAACTTTCCAGCTTCTAGGTCAAGGGAGCAATTATGCAATTTTCTGATGTGAGCTGCACGTCACCCAGCACCAGAGCTATCGTAAAGTAAGGTTATAAAGAAAGGATTTGGGGTAATTTTGAGCAATATAAACAATGTGTGGTCAGTTCCTACTGAGTCAAAGCTGGACACAGAAATGATTGATTGGATCAGAGGAAAGAGTGAAGTTCACAGGGATTCAGGGCCCTTCTTTTCAGGATGTTTGGTGCCTACAAGGGAATTAGTAATTGGAAGTAGTAATTAAAATAGCAAGAACTAAGAACATCAGTGCAGATTAATAGTTAGGTTTTTTAGCCAGTATTGATATATGCTTAAATCTTAATGTATCCTTACCCCCAGAAAGAGTAAATGAAGAGTTTTAGTTTTTTTTAACTTCAAGTTATTAATTTCAACAATGCAATTAAATAATAAAGTCACTGCAAAAAACTGTTGGTTCAAGGAATTGTAGCACCCCTTATTCCAAATGTTTATATGTATAAGCATTGACTATCTACATGCTACCTCAGCACTGGGAGATACCACTCAGGTTAGTGTTGGTGTCTTGAAGCCCAGGACTTTTAAAGAAATGGCTGTCAATATTAGTAAATGAAAAGCACATGGTTCCCAGCAGATTAGTACACTGGTCTCTTTAAGTTTTGCTGTCAAGTGAACTGAAAAACTTTTTAAAATGCAAGTGGAACTGACTTACCTGGTACCTTAAAGCACCAAGATTTGATCCATTCTTATGTCTTTTTTTTTCTGTGATATTTAGTACTATTTACACAGGAAAAGTTTGCATAATGCTATAGCAAGTTCAAATCCAGTTATCAAAGCAAACTGTACATCTGCTGTGTGTGTGATAATAATAAGTACATGAAAATATAATTTAAGATTTTTCAAGCTACACCTATGTTCTTGGCTTCCCATATAGCACATTAAATCCACAGTGAGGATCTCACACATTCACTCTAGCAAAGAAATTGTCCACAGCATGAGACTCCCACAAGGCCTTAAATGAAATCAAAGAATATTCTGTGTTTGGGGAGAAAGCTTATAAAAGGTGTGTATTAAAGAGGTTCATGCCTGGAGAAACTCTTTTTATCTGTTATTTGTGCTGAATGTTTAACTGATATATGGTTTGATACCAAATAGCACAAAATTTTTTCCCATGTAACATTAATGAAAATCTGGCCACTGACTTCTTATGAGACTATCAGGAGATGGGACTATTGATCTAGTAATCTGATTTCCTTGTAGTATTTAATTTCCTTTACATCTTTATTGATAAAAGCAAGTATTGCAGAGAGGAAGGACATTTTTATTTGAAAAGTTTGAGTTGAGAAGAAATCATTGCTACCTTGTTAACATGCTCCATTATCTCAGCACCTGTGCTATTCATGTACGTCCACTATTTTTCTTTTGAATTTGTTTAGTATCGATTTTTCTTACAGTGGCTCTACAAAGGCTTCTTTGGCCCCAAGATTTCTCTGTTCAAGAAATTCCTGGCTGGAATTGCATTCTTTATCTAAGTAGTTTCTCTGTGTTCTTTCTCAAACCAGTCTCTATCATCACTCTCTTTCATCACAACACAAATGGCTTCTGTAGCATCATATCTGCATCTGTTCTTTCTGTAAGAAGACAGGGTATAATGACAAAGGCCTGTCAATGTCCTTTAAAAATGAAAAGTATTCTCCTTATTTCTTCCCTGACTTACTAGCACAATTGATCCTCTGAGTTGCTAAAGCTCCGTATGATTCCTAAGTAGGTATTTAAAATAAACCATAATTGAAAAATTTTACTATGTGGCTTGAGTGTTCAGGTTCACTCATTCATCCACAGGAAGACTGGAAGGTGGTATGGACTGCAGATTTCTCCCTTCTGTTTTGAGGGGAGTAGTACTTAACTTTTTAATCTTCAGTTGTTTACTCTAATTTAAAAGGGATGTGCAGCAACCCCTAGATAAAGACTACCAGCATATACAGGTCATCAGAATCATCATGAAGGTCAACATTGTCGATGTATAGCCTAAAACCTACTGCTGGCTTAATTCCAACTAAATGAGTAAAAGAGAAGTTTGGAAGTTTAATCAGAGGTGAAAATCATAATTTGTTTGATTTACAACTCACTTGTGAATTGGTGGGGTAATAGTCCCTTTGAGAGCCAAAAGATTGGAAAATCTTTTAATTTTGTATTTATTTTGTATGGTGGTTTCTTAGCTACATCAGAAGTTTCATTCCTTTTTAAATATTTCCCCTTTTTTGTTTCACATATTGGCAAAAAAAGGCTAATGAAACAATTCTGAGTTCACAAGTTGATCAGAGAAGTTGATTGATTTTTTTAGAAACAGTTTGCTGGTAAGATGCCAAACTGGCTGTAGTTTCAGTATGGATTGAATACTTATGCTTGTTGAGACAGTAGAAGGTCAGTTTAGTGTTTGACTTCCAATGAGCTTCAGGTGAATTTTTTACAGTTTTGATGAATATTGAACATCTTTGGTGGCAATAGTGTCTGGAAGAAGCTGATGTATAACTTTATACCTTACTGGCTCTTCAAAACATATCAGATTATGAATGCCAGAATAGACTCAGTGTGATCATTAGCATCTCTGATATATGGTGTGGAATGGTGACATAATGCTGATGACATGATGCTGAGTAATAACATAATTGGCAATCTGAAACAGTCAATCAAGTACATATATCTGTCCGTATTTTTCTTTTTAACATAATTTTCCCTTCATTCTGCCTCAAATCATAGTGAGAGACTACTGCATTGCAGCTTAAATAAATCTTTCTTAAAATAAAGCAGGTAAAATTTTGCCACTAAAAGTGGAAGACTGGGTTGCTGAAACACTGGAGGAGTGTGCATAGCTTTTAGTGAGTTGCTTTGGCTCGAAGATCCAAAATAAAAACTGTGAATTGAAAATAAACCAATTGATTTTCTACATTACAGTGGTTTACTTAGTTGATTTAAACCAAAGTTTAATAAAAACAATTTAGTAATAGCAAGCAGTTTCAAACAGAGGTGAAACAAGATATTATGCTCTGAATTAACTTAGCGTGAACTAAAATAATTTGCTTTATAAAGTTATTAATTACAATTCTTTTTCTGTATGATTCAAAATAAAAGGCAGAATTTTTCAAAACAAAAATGAACCAAAAACCCCAAATAGTCACTCAGTTGTAATACTAAGAAAACTTATCATGAACCAAATGATACAGAGGTTTATGTTGGGTGGCTGGAAGAGAACTATATTTCATGTACAATGCATAGTACTGTGTGGGTATTTGTGAGTAAGATAACGATTGTCTCATCAAGTGCAATAATTGCTTAATGAGTTGTTTTAAAAAACACATTGTCATAACATTTATCATATGAAAAGCTTTTGTTTACAGATTATTTAATAATAATTTTTAGTATGTTAAAAATTATTCACTTGTGTATTTTTAGTTTTGAAGAATAATAGGGTTCCCTGCACTATAAATTCCAAGAGAAGGGGATCTATGAAACAGACCAGCTTGCACTTTCATTGCACATGCTCTCTCTGTTTACAGGATTTTTTCCCCCCATTGTCAGTGTTATTACTTCTGTGGGTTTTTTTCTCCTTTGTTCTTCTTTTAGCCCAGGTTATATAAGAAACACATTGGCGATATTTTTCATCTAATCATCCTTTTCCTTTCCTGACAGAATACAGGCAAAGATAAAAAATGTTTAACTAAATTACTGTATAACTATCTAACTAAAAGAGGAATTTCGGACTTAATTCTGATCCTGATCTTGTGTTATTCAACATTAGACAGTCCAGCTGTGTAGAAAAGTGCAGAAATGTGCTCCTCTAGTATATGAAGCACACTCTGTGCTGAAACATTTTGCAAAAGGACTTAGATCAACTGCTAGATCAACCTCCACTTCTCATTTTGAAGCCAAGAACCATGGCACCTAAACCATAAATGGCTAATCCCAGCGTGATCATCCAGAACACTTCAGCCAGATACTTATGCTCTTTAGACAGTCAATGGAAGATAAAATTGACTCTGGAAGATGAGGCTGAACACCCAGAAGTGTAGATGGGGATTTGCTCAGAGTTACCAACAGCAAAGTGTGAGGAAGGTGCCCCCATTGCTGTCCCATTCAGAAGTGCAGGGATGTGACTCAGGACTCACTACTCAGTGCCTGCAGCCAGCTGGGATACAGTCACTGCAGTGCTCTTCTGAGATTAACTACCCTTCATGGCAATGATGTCCCCACTATGCAAAAGAAGACGTGACACCAGTGCCCACTTCCTTCATGGTAGCTTAAGAGCTGCTAAATTTTCTAGCATTGCTGCTGGAAACAAGAGAGCTTGGCTCTAGTCCTCTTTCGTATGTAGGTATTTGGACATATAAAATCAGTGCCTTGGGTTTGCCTTCACCACCAAGCTGTTACATATTTGGGAGAATCAGAGGAAGCAGAACTACCTTCCATATCTCTTGTTGATATTGATTACTCAGAAATGCAAGGACAAGAGTAGAAGTAAATGAGAATTGGGGGGTGCAGGAGAGAGGGGAAATAGTGGTTAGGTTCAGCTGAGAAGAGGCAATTATGGCATTCTGGTACCTGAAAGTTTGTATGTCCAACATCCATTTGACAGAAACTGTTCCCCTCCTCAGGAAAAGCCATGAGGTCACCCCACAGCCTGCTTTTCTCCAATCCAGACAAACTCAAAGTCTTTAGCTGCTCCTCACAGGACATGCCTTCTAGCCCTTTCACCAGGTGAGGCCACACCAACACTGAATGCAGTAGGATAATCTCCTTTTGACCGTCTGGTGATGTTGTGTCTGGTGCACCCCAGGATGGGGCTTGCCCTCTGGGCTGCCAGGTCTCACTTCTGGCTCTCATGGACCCTGATGTTGACCAGCATCCCCAGGTCCCTTTCTGCAGAGCTGCTCTCCAGCCACTCCTCTCTCAATCTATACTTGTGCCCAGGATTACTCCATCTTAGGTGCAGAACCTGGCATTTGATCTTGCTAAATTTGATGCCATTAATCATTGCCCAATGCTCCACTCTATCTAGATCCCTCTGCAAGGGTAGATATCTCTCAGTTTAGTATCATCATCAAACTTGCTAATGGTGGATTTAACTATTATATCCAGGTCATGGATAAAAATATTGAACAAAACTAGCCCTAGAATTGAGCCCTAAGGAACACTGATGGTGACTGGTTGTCAGCCAAATCTAGTACCATTCACTACTACCCTTTGAGCTCTGCCCTTCAGCCAGTGCTTCACCCAGTGCACCATGTACCTGCTCATGTCACAGTTGGAAAACTTGTCCAGAAGGATGCTGTGAGGGACAGTATCAAAAGCCTTACTAAAATCCAGAAACACTAAATCTATCACCTTCCCTTCATCCACTAGGTAGGAGACTTTATCATGGAAAGATATTAAATTAAACAGGACTTTCCCTTTGTGAACCAATGTTGACTGTGCCTGATGATTGCAGTGCAATTTAAATGTCTTTCAATAGTACCTACTATAATCTTCTCCATAATTTTGCCAGGTGCTGAGGTTAGACTAACAGGTCTGTCATTTCCTGGGTCTTCCCTCATGCCCTTCTTATAAACTAGAATAATGTTGGACAGCTTCCAGCCCACCTCTGGACTCCAAAAACCTTTGGTAGATGATTGAGAGGTGTCTTGCCAGAATATCCTCTACATTTTTCAGTGCTCTGGGATGAATCTTATGAGGCCCCATGGACTTGTGAACATTCAGCTGATATAGCTGGTCCCTTACAGATTCAGTGTCCACAAATAGAGAGTTCCTGCACTTGTGGTCCTCCAATTCAGAGGATCGGGAAGGCCAAGGTCTACTTGTGTTATTAATGACTGAGGCAAAAAAGGCATTGAATGCCTCCTCTTCTTCATCCTTATTTGCCAGGTGACTATCTTCAACAAATATCGTTCCAATGTTTTCCTTGGATCATCTCTTGCTATTCATGTACTTAAAAGACCTTTTAAAATAAAACGGATAAGAAGGCACTCACTGGCATGCTTTATTAAATAGCGAAAGTTTTCTAAGGCAATCCATAGAAAATCCCTTCACTTTAGTAATTAAAATAACTGAAACATCTCTGTGACTATAATTTCAAAGACAATCTTCATTGAATAGAGAGATAAACTGTTTTGTTCTGTTTCCACAGCACACAGGGCAGTAAGATCTTGATTCACCCCATGTGTGTCTAAGTGCCATGGCAATAAAAATGCAACAATAATACCCATTTTTTTAGTCATAAAAATAATTCAAATAGTTAAGTAGCATGTATCTTCTTTGCTCTTTACAAGAATAGACACATTGTCAGGTAAGTCTGTGACTTGCTACTAGTCAGAAATTGCTCTGACTTGAAACATAACATTTTCATCCATCATAACCTGGATTCTTTTGTCACTGTCACTCAAAGTGCCCTTGGCTACAAGAAACACCTAACCAGGCAATTAAATAAGAACTGTTGTTTTGTTTTATTTGACCTCATAAAATCAGTAACATCCCCATGTGGTCTTTAGTTTCAGAATCTTCATTTCCCCTTCTATGCAATGACCCATAATTTCTCCCTTGTTTTTTCCAGGTGAAAGGGGTGTTCTTTAAGACGTTCACTAGGATTATTCATCACATAGAATTGCTTTTACCTGATCAAATCTTACATCTCGGTTAAAAAACTGAAATTTCCCCAATCTAGCCCTTTCTTATCTTCTTGGCAGCTAAGGTAAAATACGGGATGCAAGAACAGAAGTTGAATCTACTTTCCTCAAAAAATAAGCAGATTTTGTTGCTAGCATCTCTGAAACAAAGGCAAGCAAAAGCATTTAGTGGTCCAGCTATCTGCAATGCCTGGACATACTTTCACTGTACTTTCACTATGAAAGTGAAAGCTTCCTCCCTAAGGGACTCTTGGTCTAGGTTCCATTAACCCTTTGGGTTTTCTACTTCATTTTCTTTTATTGGTGAATTTATCCCTTCACTTTGCCTTAGCCTGTCGTGGTCGCCGGTTTATACTCAGGAGAGGAATTGTTAAAATTAACCATGTAAAGGTTCAGGTAATATCTGGGACAATTTGCAAATCATTTACTAAATGAAATTAGAGTACAGCTAGCTTGACCTGGAACATAATAATAGTGCCATTTCAAGTAAATAAGTTTGGGGATCTGGTTTGCTGGACTCGGGACTTCTTGGAGAAACACAAGTGTCTGCTTTTAGCTTAGCAATGCCTTCTCTTTGTAAGAATTCTAACATTTCTTCACCCTGCATACAAATGGCTTCACTTCCTTCTTCCTATGTGTTTGGCGGATATTTAAAACAGGAGGTTTTTTCCCATCCATTACAGTTTTTCTACAGATGCTTTGCACATAACAGTGTTTTGTTCTGAGAAAACAAAGATTTAAGAAGAGACAAACATGATGTGACTATTGATTTCTTTTTGTGCTCAGAAAAGGTTCCTTGTTCTCAAGATCTTTAAAACAAACAGAAAGTCAATCTATTTCCTAAATAAGAAAGGAGATATAATAAAATCCAGATCTCCCCACTGGTCTCCCCCATATAAATGATACTATTTCCTACAGGGGAATAACAACCTCAATCTTAATATGGGAAAAAAAGACCTCCAGCGCAGGAAATGCTTGTTTCTCTTGCTCAGTTCAGACTCTTTAATAGACAAAGATACTCAAAGTCTGAACTGATGAGCTTCTTTGGCAGTGATTATCCCACAAGAGCATTTCATTAAGTGGTGTGGGGGATTTCCTCTTTACTTCCGCTCTAGGCTTACTCACAGATCCCACAGATGCAGATCTCTCAAACGGCAGCCTTTATTTTCCCCTCCAAAACCCCCAAGAATTTAAAGATTCCTTTTAGAAAAATAAATTTCCCTTTTATTGTGACTCGGATATATTCAATCCAATCCAGCCTATGCAAACACACGCGCAGGCTTTAAATTAGCATTTGTGAACAAGCTTGGTTTCTTTGGCTGTTTGCTGGGACTTGGCAGTTTAGTTCCTTGAGGAAAAAAGAAAGAGAGATTCACATCTATTTATGGCTTGATTTTCAGACATGCTGAGTACCTCCTGTGGACTTTGAGAGCTGTTCCTCTGAAAATCAGGTCACCGATCTGATGCTGGAAGGAAAGAATACAAGGAAAAGAAGGGCTCTGATTTTCAAGCACAAGTGTTTATATGATTTGGGAAAGAAAAGAAAATGAATTAAGATAGTTCTTAAAGGTCTTCTTTGGAGCTGGGACTGACCTCCATGTTTCAGATTGAATTTATGCCTGAGATGCCTGTGTGCAGAAACACACTGACAGTTGCCTATTTTCTAACATAAGCAGAATATGTCTTTCTTCTCTCCCCAGCTAACTTGCTAGTAACTTACTAAGAGCTTTATCTGTTAGGACTTGCCCAGTGCAGGCTGGAGAGGTTGCTCTCCCCCTCTCTGCCTCAGCTGCTTGCACTGTCTCCAGCTAGAAGTTCCTGTCCTCTCTGTGTGTTACTGAGCAGCTGCTCAATGGGAGCAGTCACCAAGTTATTCAGTCGAAGTAGACCAGCTCATACATTTTAAAAAGTAGGTCTTTGACTAAAATGCAGAAGGCAGTGCACATGTGACCTGTTCAGCTGTGGGACCTAAGCAGGGTAGTGTTCTTCACCAGGAGCAATATCTTGCCCTTACTTAGTTTTAGAAGCCTGGTTTTGACCCAGAATTTCTCTCTCTGTAGGGCCCGACATTAAAACACAGTGGCACAGAGAGTGGTTGTTACAAATCCAAATTACTACAGACTTCATAAAGAAATCTTTTTTTACAAAACTTATTATAGTCAGTTCCTAAAGCAAAACTAAAATCTAGGTCCATCTATATTAGATATAATCACATTACAACAATGTCCTTGTCCATTTCATATTATGCATTAGAAAAAAATTGCATATATATATATAGTAGACTTTTATTCCCTCACCATCTGCTAATACAGGGATACAGGTGAGATTTCCAAAGGTACTTAAGCTCACAAAGTGAGAATTTCTTGACTTTTAAGGACATTACAGTTTTAGGTAAGTTGTTCTGTATAACTGATTTCCAATAAAAGAAAACCAAAGCCAAAATCATATGTGTTTCAGGGCTATATAGCTTTTATAAAATTTTGACAACTAGAAGATATTAGTAAGAATGTTATATTTTTCTAAATTTCCAAAGCAATTTAATATAGACATATTTAGGAAAAAAAGGCTCAGGGATTTTTGCAAGTGAAGAACTCATTGTTTTTCACTAACTCCAAGATGCTTTTCAGTGTCAATGGGAATAGAGTAACCCCTTCAGTAACTGTAAATTCCACAGTAAATATTTAAATTATAAGACTCCTTTTATAGGCCAAATTCCCTTAAATGGAACTGGAGTAATTGCTACCAAGGACAAAAGTTAAATAAAAATAAATAAATAAAAAAAAGTAGAAGAAGAGTGCAGTAAATTTGAAGGTCTGGGTCTCCCTGTAGGACAGAATGAGGCTAGTTATTTTATTGCAAAAAGAATAAAATACTTTGTGAGTTGATATTTATTGATTTTTTTTTAAGTGCCTTTTTGTCAGTTTCCTACAAATACTCAAGCTTTGGGATTTGGCATGAAAGCCCAAGTGGATAAAACTGTTTCTGAGTATCTGACCTGAATCCTAGTCCTGTCAAGTAGGTTTGAAACACAAATTCCATGAAATAAGTAATGAGCAGAACAGTAACCCTTACATTTGTATCACCTACTCTATAGCATCTTCCCTAGTCTTTTTGATCTACCATATTAAAAAACAGACACAACAGGAGTGAGGTAAGAGAAGCATTGTCCCACTGCAAGACGGTTTATATTAGAAGATTAAATAATCCACCCGATATGTTCAAAAGCATCACATTTTAAAGGCAGAAGTTTTAGTAATTGCAATCTGAGATGGTTATACAGTCTCTTTAGACAGCTTTTAAAATACAGCCTCTATAGGAACAGGAAACTCTTTAAAGATTATTCTGCAAGCCTGCCCTATTTATTTCTATGCAAGAGCATCTACTGTATGTCAGACTGATCCCTGCCCAAACAACTCTCTTGCAGCACAACAGCTGCACAGAGATCAGAGAAGGGCAACAGCAAAAGGGATTTACTATGCATGATACCTTACAGATGTAGTAGCCTAAATAAGAAGCCAAATAAAAGTAATCGAGGGAAAATGACTAGTGTTTATGCTTAGGAAGACAACAATGTCTTGATCTTTAAGCAATAAATCAGATCATTAGCTACTGACACATTTTAAACCAAAAGTTGCTTATATCTGTTTATTGGCCAAAATGATTTTGAGCCAATCATCTCTGCATTTCTTCTGACTTCAGCCATTGATTTTTCCAGGAAGACATTTGGCTGATTGGGTGACTGACTGATTGGTAAGAACAAATACAAAATTCGTGTAATGACAGGCAAATTCTAGTAAACTGAATGTGCTTAGGAGGCCTGGGTTGTCTTCCTGGTTTTACTCTGAGAGGCTGTGTGATCTTGGGCAACTCAGTGCAGCTTGCAGTGCTATATTCCCCTGGAAGATGAAATTCCAGATGTATTTCTTGTAGCATTCCAGACATACAATGACTGGGAAAACTGGACTTCCAAGCAGAATCCACTTTGTTGTCCAGTTTTAGGCAAAAGTCCAGACAAAGCAAAAATCACCCATGTACCCAGTCTGTACCCGTGTTGTGGTTAACTCCAGCTGGCAACTAGGACCACACAATCACTCGCTCACTGGGGGTGGGAGAGAATCAAAAAAATAAAGAAGTAAGGTAAATAATGAAAACTTGTGGGTTGAGATAAAGAAGCCAAAACCATGCACACAAGCAAAGAAAACAGGGAATTCATTCACCACTTCCCATTGGCAGGCAGGTGTTCAGCCATCTCCAGGCAGGCAGGGCTCTGTCACACATAATGGCTACTTGGGAAGATAATGGCTTCTGAACATTCCCTCCTTCCTTCTTCTTCCCCCAGCTTAATATACTGAGCATCATGGCATATGATATGGAATAGTCCTCTGGTCAGTTGGAGTCAACTGTCCTGGCTGTGTTGCCTTCCAAATTTTTGTGCACTCCCAGTCTACTTGCTGTTGGGGTGGTATACAAGAGCAGAAAAAGCCTTGACTGATCAGCAACAACCAAACCAACCAGAGCACTATCAACACTTTCTCATTCCAAATTCAAAACACAGCACCATACCAGCTGCCAGCAAGAAAGTTAACTTCATGCAGCCAAAACCATAACAGTAAAACTAGAAAACACTTTGATTCCACTTTTTTTCTTAATATAAAGTAAATGATTATTCTTAGAAACATTGTCCTCATATTCATTTAGAAATATTACCAAATAAAGAACCTAGTTTAGAAGTGAAGACTTAAAGATGTCCTGAAAATATTTAAATACAACACCATATCTCAGTGTTTGATATTCTCTGTCCAGGCTTAAAATTTGGCTGATAAAATTATTCCCGTTTCCAAAAGTCCTAGCACTTTGTCACACCTCTTAGAATCTTTTCTGCTTTTGAAAACATTTATGGTTCATTAATTTTTTTATTATTTAGTATTGAAAGGCCCCAAGAAAGGCCTTATGTCAGCTGCAGGAGGCTGAATGTAAATGTACAGAAGGCAGGGTTTTCCTTTTTATGGTATATATTTTTAATATCTTCTCACTTCTCCAGTCTTGTTCATGGCCTACTTGAATCTTTTCTTCCTTCAGCAGAGAGTAGTCCTGCATCTTCATACCCTACTCATCCTTAGGACTGTCGAACAACCACTGGTGCAGAGAAGGTC
The DNA here is from genome assembly GCA_004320125.1 of Scolopax mira. Taxonomy (NCBI): domain Eukaryota; kingdom Metazoa; phylum Chordata; class Aves; order Charadriiformes; family Scolopacidae; genus Scolopax; species Scolopax mira. Next base: position 259,018 of record BJBW01005679.1, read on the forward strand.
TGTTCTGCTCATAATAACACGTAAATGTCAGACCTTTATACATCTGCTCTTGACAATTTGGATCTAACAAAATGTCTGCAAGAAATTATTCAATCCAAACATGACATTATACTTGTTTTCTTCAACTGGGTTGAAATTGTGTGCTGTTTCTTTTTCTTGTCCCCGCCCATTGCAGGGGTTTGGACTAGAGCTCCCTTCCAACCCAAATTATTCTATGATTCTATGATTGTATAATGCTTGGAGAGTTAAAATTGGCATGGTATTTTTTCAGGCATAAACCCTGTGATTTGTAGGCAAATCTGCAGCAAACCAGCCCGCCTCACACTGAGCAAGTGAAACAAGGTGTCATACAGCACCGTTTGAGCACATGCTTGATGTGTAATGAAATAGTTCCTTCTAGATCCTTCCAGGGTGATCCTCCTGTGTCAGCTCAGGAAAGCCCCATCGTTTCACTGATGGCCTCAGATGCCCAACTTGGCTTGCTTCTTCCTTGGTAGAGTACATTACCAGTCACAGCAAATAGTGCTAATCAATCATTATAGATGTTTGTACTTTTTCTTTACATGCTCTGGTCATGATTGAATTAGTTAACCATGTTATTATTTGCACTGACATCCCCAGAACTCACTGCTAATGGCCACTGAAAAACAGGGAGATGGTTCCCATTTATGTTATATCATTCTCTGAATACTCAGGCAGACATTCATGTGCCAATTATAACCACAGGTTTACTCTCAAAGACCCCATGAGAGCACAGTACTGTTGTCCCAGCAAACCTAAAAAACCCCAAACCTTTTAAATGCACCAATATATTAAAACAGGATTGAGGGAAAGGAAATCTATGTATCCTAAAATTAAAGCAGAAAGTTTTCAGGTTGGTTTTTGTAATTATAGATACAAAATATGTGGTTTGAGCTACTTTTCCACTAAAAGGTAATAAACAGAGCCACTTACACACTACCTTTGCTTTTTTCCTTCTTGTTTCTTACTTTTTTTCAATGCAAGCCCTTTTACCCTGAGTGGGTCCCACAGTTTGAACTACTTATCTACAGACGTTAATATATCTGGTGCTTGAAGACAGAGTGAGATTGCCCACTCTCTCCACCCACATGTCTATGGGTTCTGAAAACCAGTCAGTCAACAAGACAGGTTTGTTTCTATGTCTTCAGTCTCCTCACCCCCACAGCTGTCTACAAAAAAAAAGGATGAACTGTCCTTCTTTAAGCGAACACTGAGGTAATGGCAGTTGTTAATAAGGTCTCAGTGGTATTGTGATTGCAGGACTTTCCATTGGAGTGCCTTTGCTGGGACTTCTCCAAGAAACAAATTCAAATGTAATCACCTCATGTGTTGCAATGGAGACAGCCCCAGAGTACCACTCCAGTGCTTCAAATCAGACAAACCTAGAAAATGAAGAAAATTATTCTGTGTATTTTAATAGTGATTTCCTGCAGTCCTTTTCTACACCTTTCACTGTCATGCAAGAGTTCCTCCTGTTTTTAAGAAAGTAATAAGTTGTTGGAGATGACAAGGAAAAAATTCACATAACATTTTGAAAACAAAAAAGGAGAAAAAAGCTAGAAATAACAAACTTTATGAGGTTCTATAACACTGTTCCAGTTTCCTGTTACTGCAGGCAATAAGAACTCATATAATCCCCTTCATAAATTGAACAAACTCCATCCTCAATCTGCTTCGATTACTTCGTACTTATTTTTGGAAAGCTGCTCAAGAACGTCACTACTGTGAATAGTAGAAACCTTATTGTTATTAACCTGCAACTGTTCAAAGCCAGATTAGTTTAGTCTCTGTCATTTCCCACTGATTTTCCATGTTGTATTCAAGCAGTCCTTTGTGTTTCTTACAGTCTCCCTGGTTTTACTTTTTCCATTTCTGAAATGTTCCTATTCTTCTCTGTGCTGCTGATGTTTCCTGACTGTGTCATCCACAAATTTTATTAGTCTCTTATTATATTTTGGCCATATTTTCTAATAAAAATATTAAGTAAGATGCATTTTAAAACTATTTCTAGAGAAACTCCCTTCCCGTTTAGGACAATCCATGGGTTTATCCTCTTTAACCAGCTTCTTACTGGATTTTGATTCATTCACTTATTAATTTACATCTCTTCCAGTTTAATCTATGGATTTCCATGTGACAACATATAATATTGACAGCCAAATAGATTTAGTATAGTGAAGTTTCTTTCTCTAAAATTAATTTCTTATTAAAAGATATGGGGCTATTCTGTCTCAATCTGCTTTTGGTAAATTCATAATTCATGTGACAACTCTTGCATGGCTTTAAATATTTATTCTACAGCACTGCACATAGTTAAGGTTAAATTATCTTTAAAATTATTCTCTTACACATTTGATGTTTTCTCACAAAATTGCTCTCAGGAGGGGAGCTTTAAAGGAGAAAAGTGACGTTTGTCAGTGATGTCTACAGCTGGTAACAGAAAGGAAAAACGGTCTCATCCACAGTAAGTATGTCAGCTGGAATCTTTCCCCTGACTTAGTGATCTTCAGATCAATCTTAGAGTAGTCTAGAAAACCACTGCTTCTTTTAAAATGTTATTATCAGCAAAAAAAATTGTGGCCCAGTTGCAGAGACAGACAAGGACTATATATGTCATTATAAGACAGGACAGATTTTTTTTTCACTAGCTATTTAGTACCTAATTTGCTCACGAGTAGTTGTAGCTAAAATTTTCAATATTAATAAGGAATACAATACAGTTGTATGTTGATGAGCTATCTGGTCTGAAAAACTTTCCTCTAGATTTCAGAGAATGTAAGATCATAAGATATTGCTTCTGGACCTCAAGCATAAATCAAGAACAAAATAGGTACTCTTGAAGCATGATCAAGTCATTATGGAGCAGACATAATAATATCAACATTTTTAAAAATATATAGTTATGTCTTATAGAAGCATCCAGTATCTGAACCAAATGTACAAAATTTCTGGTATCAGAAATGAAGTGAGTTATGGCTTTGATTCATAAAAACACTGTCATGTGCTCATATTTAGGTTGTTTAAGTATGTGCATAAGTAGTGATTAGAAGAAATATGCTTCCTTCATGGATGCAGGTAGGAATCTTGTATTGCTCTATGAAGTAGTTAACCCATGGCATTAAAATAGTAAATAGGAGTGCCTTGAATCCTCAACACCAGTGAATGAGTGTACGTTTGAAATCATATCTAGTTCACCACATCGTTATAGTTATAGACCCAAACTCTAATATAAATCTTAGTTTTCCATGATAAAAGGAGATGAATAGAAATCAGGAGCCAACAAGCTCCTGCTTCATGATGAGTTCACAGAATCATTGAAATAATCCCCATGTTCACTTTATTAGGGATAAATCTTTTGTTATTCCAACTTCTCAGATTGTTAAATAGCAATCTGGAGCCTCTTTCCCAGCTATCAATCAGAAGAAGCTCCACATGCTTGGAGATGTAGCCTACATTAGTGAAATAGGTAAGACACATCTGAGCTTGGGGGAAGAGAGTACAATCCCTCTGTGTTATACATTGGCAAGTGGAGGATGCCGCTTGTTTTAACATGTATGTCTCTCTTTCTTTAATACCTTGGCATGGCTGCAAGCAGGCTAGCTGCTGATACATCTGCTAATTTCCAGACTTCAACGCGGAGGTCATTTAGACAATCCTCTTCCACAGCCTTCCAAGACCTCTGTAAGTTTATCTGGAATAAAATTTACCTTCAGGTAAATTTTCTTTTTAGAGGTTTAAGTATTTCAGTGATCATTGTTAAGAAGTGTTGAAGAGAACAAGGACTATTTTGTGGAAAAAAGTGGCAAATGAAATGCAGATTACAGTTCTGAAGTCCTAGATGTTTCCACTTGTTCTCAGATCTGGCTATGAAGCAAGAACTGAAGAGCTAACTTGTCGCTTTTCATGACACTCACCCACTGACTCTGGTTTTTGGGTTTTTTTAACTTATGGGGAAAAGGTCAAAAAAAAGGGCTAACGAGCAGAGTCTCCATCAAAGGATGATATAATCATGGGTTGTAATATTACTGATGGGCATTTCATTAATTATTTTTCAAGAGGGATTTGCACTCTGTATCTTGTAAAACTAGAGACAGAAGTAAATCCAAAATAACGGGAAACGGTGTTGTCAGGATTAAGTCAGGGGAAATATTCTAGTTTAGACTGAACATCATTTGATAAAAAAGTACATTTTTCTGTTGGATTGTCAACACCTTCTAAAATCCATTTTCTGAGTATCTGCACACTCCCATACTGGTGTATATATGGGTAGGTCATTTTTTTCTAAAATACACAAAAAAATCCTCTGAAATAAATCAGCAGAGAAGTGACGGAGGAGAGTTTTTGCTTTTGTACTTTGAGATGAAGTATTTCTAAAGTGCACAGCTCCTGTATTTCTGCATCAGAAATACAGCTCTCAGTGAAATAAAAGGAAATACTGTTTATAGGAAGAATTTTAGGAAAGTTTAATGGATATATCACATGGCTGAAATCACATTTTACATTTCTTTACAACTGGCAAAGCATCATGAATGTTTGTTTTTTCCCGTTCAATTCTCTGTGTTAGCTCCACATTCAGTTTTTTTCTAAATTATTATATCTACCAGACTGTGAGATGAAAAGTTTTTAATTTCTTTGCCTGCAAGGCTGATTAAAAATGATTAAAACAAAAAATAGATTAAAAATAATCATAAAAAAAAAGTGAACTGGTATTGCACTGTAAGGTTCTTAATGCAAATCAGTCAAACCTTCACAGACTCATCACTCATCACTTTAAGAAACTCAGCCTGTTTCTGATTTGAGTTGACACATCTCTTCAACTGATGGACTTCACAAGCCTGAAAAGCTGTATTGAAGAGATGTTGTGGTTCTGAGTAAAAGAAGAAAAAAAATCCACTATGGAAGCAGTTGTAACCCTTGAAGCTGTGTCTAAAATGATGCATTTGATAGTGTTTCTTCATGGTCTGGATACAAGCCCCACTGAACCCAAATCCCTGCTTACCTTTCACTCGGTGTGACTTCAGGATCTTGATTGCATTGATCTGGCTGTCACAGACATCCTTTGATATGCAGTCTTGCTCCCAAATAGATCAAGCGCCACTGTGAAAACAATAAGTCTTTTTTTCAGTCCTTCTATTCTCATTGTTCCAGAAAACTCCCTCCTCTGGCAATTAGAAACTTGCAACCAGTTGCCAGCCTTGAGTCACGCATGGTCAGTTTTCACTAATTCAGCCTTTTGCTGACATGTTTCTATAGCTTTAATAATTGATTCTTTCCATGAAATATACCCTGATGCATTCAAAAGCAGCAATGGCATCCATTCTCAGCATTAAATTTGACATACTAAGCAAGCCAACGCTTTCAGGCTACTCTTACAAGCAAAGCTCTCTCTTCCCCTCATTATTGGTTTCCATGAGCCTGTCCTGTATTTCTGTAAGAAATCTCTGATTTACATATACGTCCAGGTTTTCTGTCTTACTTAAACCCACTGAGTATTAACTCTAATCAGGCTGGGTCCAATAATCTTGAGTCTTTCTCCAAGACACGCTGAGCTCAATAATATATCTACTTGGTCCAGCACTTCCCAGAAGTGTTACCCGCGGACACTGAATACCTGGAGGCTTCAGACTTATTGCTCAGGTATTAAATATGTGCTCTGCATATGTGCAGCAAATCTGAAGAAATGAAAAACATTAAATTCAGTGCATACGTATCTTTTCAAAAATCTTGTTCATAACATCCCTGTGTTTGCTGTCTGTGTGTTTTTATGGAAGTAAACATTTTCAGATTAAATTGAAGGAGACTTTTTTTTTTTTTCTTACAGACATAGTGGCTGCTTTGACTTTTAAAAGCCCTCTGCATTGATCTGCTCATCCTCCTCTGGAAACATTACAAACAAATTAAAGTGAGAAAAAACACTTTTGAGGTGTTGAAGTTGAGAGCTAGTACATGAGACAACAGGGTAGAGAGGTGGGTCACACAAGATAAGACTCACACCCAGAAGCTCTTGTTCAAATATGCAAACCTTTTGGTGACTCAATTACAAAAGTTTTGGTTTCAAAGGTTACTGCTACTATGATTTACGACAAAAGAGCATTATTGGTACTAGAGAGCACTATTTTAGTAATGTCTCACTCCATCCAGCTAAACTCTGCTTAAATTACTGTAGCCTCAAGCACTCTTGAACCAGTTTGATAAACATGGTTTTCATATAAGCAGAGATCGGACAACAGCAAAACAGTGCCAGAGCTTGAAAAATAACCCTGGACTACTGGCCCTCAAGTCCATGTGCTAATTAATGCAAACATTTCCCCTCTTATCCTGCAAGTAAGGACTGCAAGGGATACAAAATGAAAGCAAAAGGTTTGTATGTGCTATTTTATTAATCTGCATCTTGTAAACATTAGTTACAATTGGACTTTTAGTATAAATTCCAGATTGCAGAGATCACTCTTTGCAGTCAGATACTTTTCTGATTCATTGATGTGTTTTGTTTTTCCTGGCTTTGTATTAAGGGAATTGTGCCTTACTGAATTGTGTAATAAGGATTGGGAGCTGCTCTTCGGCTAAAGAAGCCTCACGCAAAGATACTCAGGCCCAGTAAAGCTGCTTGAAGTCTGCCAACTAACTAACTTTTCTTCTGCTTTTTCTCTTTTTTTTTTTTTTTTTTTTTTTTCCCATTGGCTGTGAACAGTCATTTATTGGCTCCAGACAGGAAAGGTTTTCTTGAGGATAATAGAAAATTGCCAGGGTGTCTGAGCTTCCATTGGGCTTTTTCATAACAGTCTAAATCTTCAAGGGGAGATGCAGGTGTCTGTGTAATAAATTAAGACACCTGAGAAGACACCTACCACAGTCTAGCTGACAAACTCTTCAGGAGACCTCTGGGGTTGCAAGCTGAGAATAGCTGGCCAGACTGTAAGTCTTATATGTGAACTTACATCAATCTAGAGCACTTTCAATCCAAGGTTTGAGATGAGAGAAATATTTCCAGTGATAACTTTGCATTGTTGTTTAAAAGCCTATCTTCTGTTAATGGTATTTCTGATACAATAAACCTTTTGCTTTGTCAAATTATTATTTACTACCACAGTAGTGAGTCCAGAAATTTCTAAATACACTGTCACTTTCTGAACTTTCAAATTTGTGGGAAGAAGATTGGAAAGAATGAGGCACAGTCCAAATTATGGTGGAGGCAGAGGAGACTTTCCTTTCTTGGATGATGCACCTGTGTGAGAAAAAGTAAGGGAATTTTCCTGTTTTCTGGGTATGAACAGCTGTCACACAGATAAGGCAGTCTGCAGAACCAGTTACTCACCGCAAATAAATCTTTTGTTTCCACACCCAGGTAGAAGCGTACAGTGGTATTTCACTGTACCTACACACACATCTCTGCCTTTTTGTGGGTGAGTCAATAGCCCCGTGTGTTTTTCTAACCTTTTCTTCCACTCAAAGAGCAGATGAATAACTTCTGTCATGGGGAAATAGGGTGGTGAGAATGTCTCCGTTTCAGACATGTCACAGACTGGGAAAGGAGAGGACTTTGTAGCCAGGGGTGAGAGGGAAATAATTATTTCCTTTTCAGGCTGAAGCTTTTCTGGGATCAAACATACATTTTCTAAAGTTATAAGATAATTCAGAATAGTTTCGTGTATTCCTAGAAAATAAAAAAGAGGTCCTGAAAAGAGGGCTCTGAGGGTGGATTTTTATATAGGGTGGGTTATTTTCAAACGGTCTGTGCTAAGGCTGCTTCTGCTTCTGTGCAGAAGACCATCTTTCATTAAGCAGCAGTTATATTCTTTTCTATTGACTGGAGAATGAAAGTGAAATGTAAATACTATAAATGATCTAAGCTGATGAGGTATTAGAATTACTCACTCAGCCAACCAAACCTGTGCTTCTCCTCCACCCTGAAGTCCAAATAAGGACTCAATTGTGAAAATATTCTAAAGCCTTTTTATCAATAATTTAACGCCTCACAGAAATAGACATATGTTTGGTCATTGCTGGGTGCTCCTAGTCCCCCAACAACGGATGTCAGTGGCTGTGGTAAAAAGTGCTCTTTCAGATCATGTAGATTGTTATTGGAAATAAACCCAGATTCTTGTAAGCTGTTCTCAGCCTGGACTTATTTATAACCTCACAAAAACAGCTTATCCCCATGATGTGCCATGCAGTAGAATATTTGGTTATGCTTTGGTGAGTTACATACTGAACTAGAGCAATATTATGCCATTTGATGATGGTAACATTTCATTTTCTGTTGAAGAACTCATAGGAAATTATCAGAAACTTTGGAGCATCCATTTCCATCCTCTCACCCTCTTCCAGATGTAATATTTTTCCTTAAAAGATACTATTTCTTTTCCACAATGAGTCCTAGAAGCTTCTCCTTTCATCATCCCAAACAACTGTTTTTCACAAGACATTTTCTTGATTCTAAAATTAGAGACACTTGTGAGGGGGAGGGAGAGAATTTTATTTGTTTGTTTGAGTTTTCTTCAATGAATGACAATAAAGTGTTGAGGTTTCAGGTAGGAATTAAGGAGACACTTTTTCCCAGCACTGGTTCCATTGAAGCATGGAAGCTGATTGTAGAAGGGGATGGAATTTATGACATATTTTCAGCCTTCAAAATTTCAGCCAATTCTTTCCCCTAACTTTCCAGACTCCTATAGGAACATTTAGTAAGTGTATTCTGTTTTGGTTTTCACTGAACTATGTCATGGAGTCTAAATACAAAGATGAATTGAATAATCCTGAGCATGTATTCTGTTATAATGAGTTATTTGTTACATTGTACTATGACATTATTTTTTTCTCATGCCCTGTATTGCAGCTAGCAAAACATCTTAAGCATTGGTAAATGTTAAATGCCTTTTTATGTTAATCACCTGGCTTTTTTTTCTGTTCAGCCCTGCAGCATCTGTAAATTTGTGTTTTAACCATAATGAGTAGAGGAAACAGCTAACCCCTGAGTATGTTAGGTTTTCCTGTTCTAAGCAGGTTTGAAAGCAATTAAGCCACAATAGTAAAAGTTGAAAACATGTTCAATTGGAGAACAAGAACTACTTCTTACAGATCAATTCCAAGAATGTTTTCACTTTGTGTTACCTGACTGTTGTACAATATCAGGTCAGTTATACTTAGATTTCCAGAGAATAGCAGTTTTCTCTGCCTTCGTCTGTAACCAATATTAAATTTAAAAAAAAGAAAAAATAGAATAGCTCAAAAATGAGACACAAGATGTCCAAGATGTCAAACAATACCTAAGTATTTGATGATAAAATGCAGCGTCTATCAGAACTCTTTTTTGTTCAACGTTATCTAATTTACTTACTTTGATTAAAATTGTGTTTACAAAAATGTCCATTTTAAAAGAACTTCTATAAAAGGTCCCTTTCTGTAATAATGAGTTTATGAGTTTTAACACAATTCTGAAGCCCAGAGCCATGCAAAATGTTGATACTGGAGATCAAAACCAGGAAATGTTCCTGTGATTTCCATATTATGACCAACATATCTGATTCAGAGAAAACTCATTAATGATTCGTCATCACAACAACTTTCAATGCAATCTCCTGTGTTGGATTGCATTTCAAAGGGCTTATGTTCTGATCTGAAATCCAAGAAAATGTTAACACAGAGAGCTGCTCTTTGAAACATTCCTCTGTCATTAAAGTCTGATTCTTAACTGACATCAGCAATAATTTTTTACTGACTCATTTGTATTTTGGCGGATACATACCAAGAGCCAAACACAGAACAGAGCTACTGAGATATTGAGCAAGCTCGTCAGTGATATCCACCACTGAAAGTAAAAGGGTCTTTAAAAAAAAATTAGACTTAATATCAGTTTCTGGAAAAATGAAAAAATGTTACAGTATTATGACTATTACAAGATTTTTGCATTTCTGGTAGTGTTGTTTATCATCTGCTTTTAGTTTTGCACATACATGAAGTGTTATATGGACCAGGGATAGCAGACTCACTTAAAAAGACCTTGTTTTGTGTGAATAAAATATATGCTGTGATTCAGGCTTAGACGGGTAAAAGGTTTGAAAGCTTTTAGTAAAAGACTGAAAGGAAAAGTTAAGACACTGTGATAAGATCTATATATGTGATGCAATTGTTGCTAACAGATTAACACTTCCTTTCCTGCAGATATCACACTCACACTCACACACAGGAGGAAGTGCTAATGTGTCTAACTACATGACTTTAATTAACTATTCACAAACACTGTGCAGTCCTCTGACAGGTTTCTAATATCTGCAGCACATTCATGATCTTCTTAACAGTGCTTGCACCTGGGGACCAAATTCTGGTAAGCATAGGTTTGAAGTACCTTATAAACCTTGCAAGCACAGAGTGCTTCCCACATGTAAATCTGCTGGTGGGAAAGGAAGCTCTTACTTACGCTGCAAGAAGGATTGTGCAAGACATTGATGAAGACTTGCATTTGGTTTCTAATCATCATGTGACCAGGAGCACTGATCCAATGAGGAATTCGGAGAAAATATTCTTAGGGAATGCATAGAACTGACAGGGACAGTGAAAGTCCTAATCTACTCCTTTACTTTTGCTGCTCATAAGCCCATAGTAAACCCATGCCCTTAAGTGCCATATCTACTGCACAAATGGATCCTGTGCTATCACAGCTCCAAGAGAGATAGAAATGACCTAATCATTTCTTCGTCACCCATGTAGGAGATGACATCACAGGCCATGAGTTACCTCAACATGATGTTGCACATTCTGTGTATCCTATAGCTCTCTACTAAATTAAACTTTTTCTAGCACAAGAAACCTGGCTCTTATATTTACTCCTGTCATAAGGCAACTGTGCTTGATAGGGCAGCCCCATATACCCTATGGTTTGTAGTAAAAATATGTCACGATTGTTCCCCACGCTGTGATATTTCATGAGTGCTTTGTATTTGTATTCTCTTGAGTATTTATGAGTTTTTGGGGATTGAGATTTTTTTTCACATTTTCTTCCAGCGATTGATCCCAAGGTTTAAGGGCCTCAAACTATTTAGCAAAGAGAAGAGATGGGGAATGGGGACTTCATCCCTGCACTACGGGAAGGTGGTTATTCACACCACTAGTAGAAGCTCTCCAAGCTCTCATGTTTCTATTGCTGTGGCATAAAACTGGAAAAAAGAACTTTTTCTCACACATAATACTGGTATAATATTCATATTTATGAATCTTATTATAATATGTCAAAAGCTTAAATGGGCACAATAAACTCCAGTACTTTCTGTGCAGGTAGTTATTGTCAGTGGGCTCTTTGCATTGCCTAAAACCATTAAGTACAGGTACAGAAAAACACACACCAGGGCACGTCAGCCACCTTTCAGGTCAGTTCGAGATGTCATATAAAAGGCTCCGTCACTGAGTAGGAGGCTTTTGAAAATAAGGTGCCACTATATGACATACTTCCCAACCTCAGTTCAGTCCTTGACCTACTTTCCCCATTATACCTCCAACTGTCTAACCAGCTAACAAGCTTATGAGAGGTTGAGGTGCTGCAGTGCAAATGCATGAATTACAAGCCCACGTCTGGTGGGAACAGGAGGTAAGAGTCATCTCAGTCTCCCTCTGTGAGACTTTACAACTATTACAGGCAGCCTGAGGTATGAAAGGGAAGAGGCAGTTACCTGGCAGGAGAAATGAGCTGATCAAAAGAAGCACTGATTTTTGCTTGTACAGTTAATGTTTCAAACTTTATACGAAGGCTCCTGCAGCAGCCTCTACATACATATATATGTATATATATATATCTGTAAGTATGCGTGTGGGGGTGTGTGTATAGGAAACAATCTGCCTTAGACACCCCTTTTGTCTGTGAAAGGAAGTGTTTGAATTAGAAGGAGATTCTTACAAGGATAAAGCACCAGGGACAAATTTATACACAGCAGTAGAAACTGCTCTCTGAACTTCATATAGGCAGGAGTCTGAGATGCAGATTTTATAAACAGACCCCTTTGGATCTCTGAAGAGAGGATTTGAAAAGTCAAACACATCCAGGCCATGCCTATTAAAGTAAAAATTACACTGCCCAGAGCCTTTTAAGCAACAGACTTATTTCAAACAACAGAATAGTATGGCTGTTACTCTTTTTCTTTCCCTCTCTCTCTTTCCATGCAGACACACATTGGCAAAACCAACCCCTAACTAAAGATGATGTTAGTTTAGAGATTTTGTCCATTACAGATTGTCCATAAGACTCACGGCTGAAACCTTTAATGAGAAGGAAACTAATTGATAGTTGTTGCTGAGCAGTTAGACAACCAAGTCAGATGTCCAGAGACAAAGTCCCTTTGCTTAGAAAAATAAATGAACTGGATGGGTCAGGCATTATCATTTACCTGTCACTTAAGTAACAGTTTGGTGAATTTTCTTCCATTAGTGGAGTAAATGAAATTAATTCATCTGAAAACAGACAGTGAAAATAATTATTCCAGGATGCTGGAAACGGACAGTTATTGCAACCTGTATTGGATAGAGACTACAGATACCAAAAGACAAAGGATATTGGAAGTGTCTGTCCAGGAGGAAGGCCCTTCTGTGGGGAGAGTGTAGGATCCCTTATGCCACTAACTGTTTGTAAAAAGGACTGGAATGTTACAGGACCTGTTGGGATGAGTGATGGCAAGATGAAACAGGGTGGCAAGCAACAGTAGTGATATCTGACAACATAGCAACCATAAAAAGCAGGTACCAAGAGAGCCAACATAGAAACTGGTTTTATGGTCAGCATCATCATGACAAGGAGTTTTGGTCTTATTTTTATTTACATAGGTGAGAGTTGTGAGTTTCACCTGCAACACAAAGAGTTTGATTTAACCCATCTTGAGCTCACTTTGCAAATATTCACATACAAGTGCCCTGAGAGTGTTTTTGACTCTCTAGATTTGCAGCTGGGCTCTGAAGCAGCTATGTTTTAATTGTCCTAAGAAACAGTGACTACATGAAAACTTCGATGCTGTGCCTCCAAATCTCTTAAAACCAGGTAAACTCATTATGTAAGTGTGCAATTAAGAGTTTAAAATAAAAGACTCTACTTATACAGGAAGAACTCTTGGTAGGCTGACAAGGTGTGTAAGAACAGTTCCTGGGAGCAAAAAAATATTTGAGTTGTGTTTCTTTGCTGCCATTTTTGTATATTTGGCATTAATGTCTCTACTCCTGGACATGGCAGAACTAGTGAGGGCATTGCTGCAGTACTGACTTTTCTCTGATGCTTCCAGTGACTCTGTAGACTTTCTGTGGAGCAGAATGAGCTAGTTTGTAGAGGTGAAAAGTTGCAGCAAATTCACTTTTCCTTGCTCACAATAAGTTCAACATGTAAATTCAAAACTGATTGAGAAGGATGGAGCTGAAGTCTATGTGCTCCCCAAGTTTTATTGGTCATACCTATAATACGTATCTTTGTCTATCTAAAGCCCTGTCCAATTCATGGAGCAGGAGATGAAGACATGAAATGAAACCTTTGACAAAACTCTGGGACCTATGAGTTATTCCCAGTCACTTTCAGGAAGGTTTTCTTTCATAGTCCTTCCAACCCAAACCGCTCTGCTTTTCCTAGCACAGTGGAAGCTAGAGATGTCTGTAGGTAAACATGGACACAATTGGAGATGTTCCCTCCCAGCCATATGAGATTCTTTTAGCATATCACTAGTCACTCCTGAAATTTTTAGTGCACATCACCTTTTTATTCTGCAAGGCACCCAGAGACTATATATGTGATTTGACTGCTGTTGCTGTGCCCTGACAGTTTCACCAGCTCACAGGAGGAGTCGTTAGCCAATCAGAAAAAGTTCGCAGATCTTCAGGAGGAACATAACCACCTTCCTCCACATGTTTGGTTTTGGTTTGTTGGTTTGTTGGTTTATTTTTCCCACTAGATGTATTTCAAAGAAAAGAAAATTTTACAAGTGTTCCAACGGCTTCACTAACTGTTGCTTCTCCTCCAGAAGACAGTAAGGGTTAAGGATGCATGGCCCTGGCCACTTGTCAGATTTGGCATGCTACAGCCAACAGCTGGTGGAGGCAGTTAATTAGTCCTGCACCCTGCTCAAAGTTCAGCCTTTATTGGCAGGGAAAAGCAGGCTGCACCAGCCCTCTTCCCTCTTTCAATTAACAAAGGCCTGTGCCATCAGATTATCTTGGAAACGTGCCATGGAATCCGTGTCATTTGCCTGCCTGAGCTTTGCCATGGCAACTAGAAAGCCAACCTTTCCAAAGCAGCATCTGGTCTATGGGTGGCAGATTACCTACCAAGCAGATTTACTAGCTGCAAAGTGCTGCCGACTGCCCTGGGAAAAGAGAGGAAGGGGGAAAATCTTGTGACAAAAAGATGGTTATCCATTTTAATTTTTCTTTCTAAGCAAAGGTTTCCAAAGGCTGCTGATGTGTGGATAGAGCATGTCTTTATTCTTTCTGGATATGAAAGCCATTAAACAAATTAGGCTTTATTTTAGCCACAAGGTCCTCTGGGCATTACAGAAGCAAAATTCTTTGTCAAGACCTAATTTCTATCATGTAGTAACCAGACTGGTCTTGACAGAGCATTGCTGGGGTTTTATTTCATTTATCACATCCATTTTGTTGTGTTGACACTAGAGATATGTTTAATCCAAAAACCATGGATCCAACTGCTCATAAACTGCAGGAAAAATCAGATTGGAATGTCAGCATCACATCTACTCCTAATGATCTATAAAGCCCAAGGACAGGCATTAGCTGATTCATAAGAGTGTGAGACTTATCCAGCGTACTGTCCACAGTAGAGACTAGAGACCAGAGCTCCTGGATTCATAGGGGGCAAAGAAATAGGCTGTAGGCAATGGAGGACTGGCTCCATCTCTACCAAATGATCTTTGAAAGGAAGCCATTTTGCAGAGGAAAGCCACAAAACCAGTGGCCAATACCCAGTGATTCCTCTCTTTTGAGAGACAATTCCTTTTTAACTCAACCCAGTCAGTCTTCACACTGAATTGCTGTGACATAATAATCAGACTCTCAAGAAGTATTTGAATGCAAATGCAATATGAATAAAACCATGCAGCAAGGAGTGAAAGAACAAGGTTTCTTTCCAGCCCCTCCTGGGTAGTTAGTACATCCCTGAAACATGACATTTCTCTGAAGCAACAAATGTGATCAAGGCAAATAATGGTCATCTCATTTCAGCTCTTCTTACAAACCTAATCATCTTCTCATAAACTTTATTACTCCAGGATATCCCTATCCCAGTTTCTGTCTCTGTGGCATTTATACACTGAAAGAGGCAGTGCAATGAGTGGTGGTAGCTACAGGCAAAGCAAGCAGAGACTGAAGTTGCTGTAGCAGTGGGGAAATCTGCTTCAGATTGGAAAGTAAGATTGGTCACCAATGCTTTACACACTCAACAAGAAGTGACAGAAAATTCTTTAGGAAGTCAATGATCTAGGTGCTTCTCTTTCCTTAGGTTTAAGTTATAAGGGATAAATTTAGAAGCATGTGTGCATGTGTCTCAGTGTCACGCAGAACTATGCTGTGCTGAGAGAGCAAAATCAATACCTAAAGCTGGAAAAATAAATTGAGTAGCTAGCACATACTTGAAAGACTCTTGACAGATCAGAATATAAATAACTTGAGAGTTCAACTCTTGCATCCATATCAACAATGATTGTAACAAAAAAACTCCCACAACAGAATAAAGCAAACACAAAATTGGTCCTTAAGCCTTTTAAAACTCAGTATGTAGAAGGTTGGTACATGAAGGACCTGCGTCGCTTCACCATGTCACTTTGCTACACAAATCTTTCATGCTTCTGTAAGTGAGTGTTGTAGTTTGATGCACTGCATCTGTCTCCAGCACTTGTACTGGTTACTGAATACCACCTTACACCATTCAGTGTCTTTGCCTGAACCTGATGGGCAACACTAGAGTGAAAGGGGGTCATCCCTCTACCTACGGTAGGTGAAGGCACAGAGAACTGAGTGACCTCCCTATATTCACAGAAGTTTCACCAAAGTGCATACGCAGTTATGTCCTCTTTCAACTCACATTTTCACTGCTAATTGTACCTTCCTTCATCCTTTCTGGCTTCTCTGTTCACAATGCACACGTACTATTGCAGCAGAGATCAGAGACCTAAGGCCAAATCCTGCAGCCCCTCTGTAGCTGGTGCAGGGAGTGACTCCATGTTGACTTGCTACCGCACTAGCTGAGAGAAACTCTGAGGCAAGTACAACAGACCAGGCTGAGGTCAGGGAGAAGCAGCAAAGAGAATAAGAGGGGTTTGAATGTCCTTATGTGAGGGATCAGTTGACCCAGATCTTAAGGGGTGGGCTGTGCCCAGTGGGGTTAGGAAAACATAGTGAGCCCTGAAGAGAGCTTGGCCTAGCAACTCGGAAACTTCCACAAGAACAAGCTAGGTGTCTGGAAGCTTCCAGAAGGAATCAGCCTCATAGCCCAGACCCTATGAAGGGGTGGAGATCTGGGGTTGCCACAGGGCCTGTCCCACTGCACACCCTGAGGAACTTCTGTGGGACATGGCCTCCTTGAGGACCTCAGCTCCCCAGGGAACCCACAGCAGAGCCAGTAGAGTACCCAGCACGGTGAGTGTGTTGGTGAGTGTTTTAGCTTCAGTCCTGCACATTTCTACCCTTTAATTTGATCAGCTGCTCCCAATGAGAAGTAAATTGACTGTGGCTTGTACACAGCTCCTCAAAAGTGGCAAGCTTGACAGGGTCTTTGTCCTACATCTGCTGTGGCACTCACCACACAGACGTCTCCCTCAGCCAGACATCTTGATATTTCCTTGCCTGGTCAGGATGAGGAAAGAACGGAGTCCTTCCAGAGAAAAGTGCCTGTCATTTTATATCATTTGTGGTCAAAAGTCAGGGATAAGCCACACTGATGAAAAACCTTCTGACTCCAGCCTCTGGTATGTTCATGACTCTTTTCCAGATCCCAGACTTTTATAACGTCAGGATTTCTCTATGCAAAAGGCATCTGAGGCCGTCTGAGAATATCTGGGTTTTTTTCCTGTTTTCAGTAGTGGCAAAAAAAAGTAATTCAGTAAAGTAAAAAACCTGCAATAGTTTGCCCCCTGTCTTTTAGCTAATGAGTTACAAACCAGTGGTGGGAAAGCTACCAAACACCCTTAGGGTACCAGAGCAGTCCCCCTGAGTTCTCCAGTCTTTGCCCAAGGAGTTGTGGGTGCCCCATGCAGGGTGTGATACCTCAGAAGCAAGGTGGGAAGTGCCAACACCTAAACACAATGCACTGGTCCTTATTTATGGAAGAAGACATTAATGTTAATGCCCAAAGCAGAACTGGGTTCTTCCTGGATCATTCAGCTTCAGTGTCTAGTCAAAACCTGTTGTGTGCAGTAAGAAAGTCCTGTTGATTTCGTAGCCCTTGGCTTGTGCCCTGATAGTCGAGCTCTGTCTCTTTTGTAGAATACTAATCAGTAGGTTATGATTTGAATTGTGAGTTCAATGTCAGGGTGTAGAAAATAGCAGATAACTTTGTGTCTTCCAGGTAAGTGTGTTGATTTCCTGTATGATGGAAAGCTGCTCAACTTAATCCTAAGGTGATAACACTGCCATAATAGAAAAAAAAAAACCAAATAGCAACTGGAATCTATATCACTATATTTTGTTTGCCTCTTTCTGTGGGTCACCTGTACCCACAGTAATTTTGTGACAAAATAAGAGAAACAGGAACACAGACTTCTCTTCCAGTCACCTCTCTGTGATCAGAAGTATGTGTGTTGCATATATGCTTCAGAGGAGTGAAATTGATCTGAAACTCTGTCACTTCAAATATACTTCTGGGCCATCCTAGCAAATCCTAATAAGTCCTTATGGCTTAATTGCTAGGCTCTCCAGGACGTAGAGACACGGGCAAAAGCTGCATGCTAAATGCAGGGTGTCAGGGTGTCAGGAAGTCTAAGATGAAACCAAGTATTGTTATTGCTGAAGCATTTTTGTTAGAGGACTGCCTGTGTAATACTCTATGAGAAAGGCTTTATTGGGATGCCGAAATTGTTTTATTATTTACAGGGTTTGAGAGTCACCACACTGGAGTCAGTAGAAAATCACAAGGGAAATTATCCGCTATATGGGGAGGGGGTTTTGTATGCAGGATTGAATCTCACAGTCTGAGAACCATATTTTACTTCAAATGATAATACCTTCTCTTATGTGGTACTCAGTTTGAAACAATTTTGATGGTCCTGTCATTTCCAAATGATGGAAACTGACTTGGCAACCCAATGAGCTGTCTCATATTAGGATCCCAGACTAGCAGTCCTACTCTATAATGCAGGCTATAATTTGCTGCCAAGAGTATGTCCTGGACACCATCCCCGCTGCCATCAAAGTTTTAATCCAGAAGTAGGTCAAATCTAGATGGTGTGTTACTAAACATTAAAGTGTTTTAACTGTCAGGCTATTTTTAGAAAGTTCAGCATATTATAATGCCAGAAGTGAAGTGGAGCAGAAAGTAAAATCCGAGTGAGATGATTCACTCTTCTTGAGATAGAGGGATGGGTTATGCATCATTAACACTATTAATGAAAGCCAATTCGTATCAGTTCTAGGTTTAAAAGCTGAGTGTCAGCACAGAGAATCCACCTCAGAAACCAGCTCTTCTTGTTTACTTATATCATGTTTCCTGTATCCCAACATCATTGCAAAGTAAGAGAAGTTTTTGGCCTATATCCTCCCTCCTCTCATTAGTAGAACAAGGAAAATACTTATTATTTTACATTCCGTAAGTTTTCAGGAATGTTTTCTTTGTGGCTGAGTTTGTATGAGTAGAAAAACTTGAATTTTCCAGGACAATTACTCATTCCTATTAATACGTAAAGTGATTTAAATGAGCATCAGCTCCCTCGAACTCTACCTCTTCTATACAGGATCATCTAGAGGCTGTGATTAGGCAGCAATTACTTTTGTGGTTGATGCTGAGATACATAATATAACAACATGTAGATGTCTTTGAAAGTCTGAATCTATAGACCTAGATTTACTGGTTATCAACTGCAACTATTGATTATCGTTTTGATCTAATGCCTATGGGGCTGGTTGTAGGCTCTGCTACACATTTCTTGCATGTGATCTTCAATCATCTGCATTCTTTGTCTCTGTCCACCATGTGTAGCACAAGAAAAGAAATATCTTATACCTCTCTTTTAATGTTTTTATGTGCAGTGTCTGGCTATAGAATTTTATTCCTATTTGATACTCCTCAGTGTTTCCAATTATAAAAGGTAAAAATACTTCTTTTCTGGAAAAAAAAAAAAAAAAAGAAAAAAGTATTCCTTGCTTGTTCTGCAGCTGTGCTACCTGTGAATCCAGGAAAGGCATAGGCATTGCTGATTTTTTCCATGTAAATAGCAACCTCCATTCAAATGAATTCTTTATGCAATTATCGAGTAGGAAGCTCGAAGGGGGCCAACATAAACCAAATATAATGCAAACAGGAGAACAGACTGCAATGAATAATCCAGTCATCCCAGGTTTCCTGCCCTCTGCCTCCATCCAGTCCCTGGAATAATTGTAGAGTTTTGCTTAGGCTGGAAAAATGCTTGTCTTGCAGTCGCAAGCATATCATGTTGGATTTCAGTTTTATTTTTAGTCAAGTGGATTTGCTGTCTCTTGTCAGCTTATTGTGTTGTGTTAGCAGGGACATTTGAACAGAACAGTTTTGCTGGAGCTCCAGTGGGCTCTTGCATATAAAATCATAGTTCTCTTGCTTCCTTCATGTTCTCGTTCATTCATTCAGTGTCCCAGAGCCTGCCAACTCTGTGGGCACACAGCCAGTTTTGCATTTACTACTGGGTTTTGTGCTGGCTGCCAGTCACAAAAGATGGTGATAAACGGATTCAGCAGCACCTATTAGGATTAACTGAAGGCTTAAATTCATTTTGAACCCTCTTACTGCCAAAATTAATTATACTAAAATTAATTATGCTATGTTAACCACTGAAGAACAGGCCAAGGTGAGGAAAGTACCCACTGTAATGTTTACTGTAGCCTAGAGCTGAAACAAATGGTGGCATCTATAGAACACAGAACTCATCATACTTACTAGACTCATAAGCATAAATGCAACCTCTTTGCACCGTCTGCTTTCAGTTGTCTTTAGATTTTGATCTCAGAAGACCATGTCCCACATACTAACTTCAGTGATTTGGGTCAACCAGGACAGCACCTGCGTGGTGATCTGCAAAGCAGCTTGAAGAGTAGGAGATTCCTCATATTTGTAGCAAGTTGGAATCCCACTTGTTGTATTTCATGGCATAGCATTTGGAAGAATACATTAATAAAAAATTCAGTGACTTGATAGCTTT
The DNA here is from genome assembly GCA_004320125.1 of Scolopax mira. NCBI lineage: Eukaryota > Metazoa > Chordata > Aves > Charadriiformes > Scolopacidae > Scolopax > Scolopax mira. Next base: position 279,396 of record BJBW01005679.1, read on the forward strand.
ACAAACCAAAGTCCTGTTCAACTAACTTATTAATTATAATAATTCAATTCAGCCTTGAATTGAAGCACAGTTGCTGAAAAACAGTGTAACACCATATGGAAGCCCTGAAACTCCCTACTATCAATGCAGCAGATTGTCAGATAACAGATGCAGTAGAACCCACCATGGTGGCACAGAGATGATGAAAAACCTCAGTTAAGTTCTTCTTCTCTCAGTTAAGTCATACCTTGCAGTTAAAAAACCACTACTGGATCAGAGTTCCTTTCAAAATTAGGTATCAATGTGAGTAACAGTGGCAGAATCTGGTCTAGGCTGGACAACAGGCTGCAGCTTTAACACTGATGAAATGATGACAAAACCATGAGAGTCACAATGTTTCAGTAAATTACTTGTTTCCTTCCTTTTGTGCCCCCTTCTATATTCTGATAGGGAATGAGGTCCATCTACAACTTATAAGCAAACAAATTTCTTTGATCAGAATGCTCTCAACTGAAAGGAAGAGCTTCCATTTAAAAGATGGAAGAAAGAGAAAAGTAGAATGCAAGCAGGTTTTTAGAAGCATTACTTAAAAATGAACAGAATGTCACTCTTCCCTGCTGTTCCCCAGTCTAATCCAGGCAATTATTTATTTTGACTATTTCTGGAAAGACCTGATTACTTTATCCTTTCCAAAAGCTCATCTATAGTGCATACAATAATAAAAAAAATCAGCTTCTAAGACTCTACTGTAAAACTCCATAGTTTGTGTTTCTGATCTATCTCACTTCATTCATTTCAGATAAAGGGTTTCTCTCTTTATTCTTGTTTGTTACAAACAATTCATCTGTGTTTTCTTGCTGGTGTCTGCTTGCCCTCAGCTTGAAGAGAAAAATATTTCTTGCCTCACTGCTGCAGAAAGACATGGTGATCAGTAGCCAATTAGACTTATACCCCATTTGAAAATTAAACTGTACTGCTTTGCCTACTTAGTTGTGCATTACTCAGAAAATGGCTACAGAGCATGCCTTGGCTGAGGAATTAAATAATTGATTTTTAGTTTGTTTTTTCGTTAGTGGTGTTTGGTGTTTGGTTTGTTTTTTGGGTGTTTTTTTTTTGTTTTGTTAGAAAGGTAGCTTTTAAATTTCCCATAAAATCATAGCTAGGTTTGGGGTTTTTTTTTTCTTTCTTTCCAGTAATTATGTGTTTTACTAAGAGACAAAACATTCCAGTTGAACAGAAGTTTGGGAAACCAGACTCAGGAAGTCTACTTTTAACATGTACCACAGACATTAAAATAAAAAATGGATTAACCATTGTTTCCTTCTATATTCAACAGAGAGACGTATATACCTTTAGAGTCATTTAGTCCAATTATGATTTGAATCTATACAAGGAGTGTAGGATGGAATAAGTTCTCAGCTTATGATATTTGCATTTTGGATGCTAAAGTTCAGCAAGACAGAAACCAAAACAGGAAGGAGTCTGTCATCCAACGCATGGCCTTATATCCAAAATATTCCACCTATCTCCTGTCTGTTGGATTGCGTGCTGCATGATGTGGCTCTGCTATAACCTTATTTCCCCAGTTTAGCTTAAAACATCTAAGCTTGATATTTTAACTTCCTCTAGTTCCTCCTTTGGGACTACATATTGACACAATCTGCATTACAATGCAGTTTTCGTAGATTTTTTTTTGGGTTTGTTGTTCAAATTATGAAATCCTGAAGGTGATGAATAGGATGAATAAGAACTGTTGTTCATTAAATCCTAAAGAACATTGTGGTCTCTGTCAAATCCAAATGTTTGACATTCCAAAGCCAGTGAATTACTTCCAAGGAGAATCTTACAAGAAATTTGGAGAGTCAATCAAAGATAGAGAAAAATGTAACAAAATTGAAAGCAAAAAATGACATTTTAAGTTTTCCCTAAGAATGAAATGCAAAGGTCCAGGGTTTCTTCATTAACCTGGATATCAGTACTACATGCAGAGCATTCAGCATGTCATGAGAGGATGGTAACTCATCATGGACTAGTTACTCCTTTCCTATGTATTTATACTCCTACTTAGATGGACGTGCTTAAGCATGACATGGATTGTTCTGATTTTGTATTGTCTTTTCAACAAAGCAGATTCTTAACCATTGGTTTCTAGGTAGGCATCATAATTAGCTGTATTTTTTTTCAGAGGCATCAATTACATATGTGGTTTTAAGTTTTGAATAAGTATGCCAATTGCAACTGGGCAAAATGTGTTGGCTTCAGACCATGGGAGGTTCAGCGAGAGGAGAGATACAGTAGATGCACTTTTAGAAGGCTCCATCCTCAGGGAGATTTCTAAACTCCCTCACATTATGGATAAACATATACCCATATGCTTTTAATTCTAAATTAGCTGCTCAGTTGTCACTGAAGAACAGAAAGGGAAGGGTTATTAGGGGCAGTGTTGGTAGGATGTCTGAAGTGAAAAGGTGAGGTAAGAAAGGGAGGAGGTTTTAGGGTGGAGTGAGAAGGGGAAGAGCGGAATGGATGAAAAATCATCTCTAGGTCTAGTTGATAATATAGAAAGGATATGTGGGGGCAGGAAAATGGCAGAAGTCTGTTTGCAGGCTGTCTGGAAGGTGACGGGATGTCTGGATTAGAAAGGTAAGAGGTCTGGGAAATATTTCCAGGAGCCAAAAGAGAGGAAAAAAAAAAAGTTTGGTAACTGTTGTGTTAAGGATCTTCCCACAATTGAGTATGAAGTCTGGGAGGAGGCATAAGAGAAAACACAGCAAAGTAGCTTATACTTTGAAACCCTAAATAACATATCAGCACATTGAAGTAACACCCTAATTTCCAATGATGAGGATCACTTTGAGAACTCCTCTCTGAGTCCTCAGAACCATTAAGAATTAGCAGATTACTTACTTCTGTAATTACTTTTAATCATATTTGCTCTGTGGTTATCTGTTGTTAATAGAGCTCTTTGATCTGCTTAACTGCCTCCCATGCAATTAAACAGTGGTGGAAAACACATGGATAATACTTTGCTAACGATGCACTATTTGCATAGAGGAAGATATAAGAGCAAATGGCAACTCTCTATGAGGTTTTGACTCAAAATGTTGTGGTCATATTTTATCATGTTTATTTTGTTGTTAACTGAGCATTAGGCATAATTGCTTGTTACATTGTTAATCGCTTTGCCTTCAGCCAAAAGGTTCCATTATATCCTGCTGACTATTACAGTGTTTCTTCATTCTGAACTGTGTCAGCTTGCAGTAGATTTTTGGGTTGACCTCTGCTGCCTTGCTTAAAAATTGGGGTTTTGCAAAACTGAGACCTCCAAGAATTGCACTCTTGCTGCAAAATATAGCCTCAGGAATCTCTGTCCTATTGATGTTTAATGTCGTCTTGTAGGTCATGTACTCCAATGTTAGCCTGGCAGTGTTGGGTGGTCATCTTCACAGGATTTTTTAGAGGTAGCAAGGGATGAATTCCCTTTCTTTTTCAGAAGCTGCCTTGAAGATCTCGACGACATGATCTGACATATAGACTCTGTGCTTTCAGAGCTCTTGATCTGTAGGATGGTCTGCGAGAAAGTTTACCTCTCCTAAGATTAGAGACTCACAAGTTTTGTTTTAGGTAGGCTGGGCTGTGCAAGAAGAGGTGCTTTGCAGTTGTAGATGAGGTTCTTTATTAGGAGCTAATGAACTTGTACAAATAAAATTGCCTCTGCAGCTGGGTGAGGAAAGGCTGCCCATTGCTCATTTGGGGCATATTTACTAGACTATTTCAGGCTTTGAATCAGGCCATTGACTTGATTGTGTCTCAGAGTACCTAAAGTCAAAGCCTTTGTCTTTGTATAATCAAGTGGAAAGGAGGAGGTTCTTCCAGAGGACAATTCTAAGCACTGGCTTGGGTTACCTATAACTAAACAGAGAGAACCTTCCTCCCTCAGCCAACAGATTGTACAAAGTTTTATGAAAGTCCTGCCAAAGAAAGACAGGTAGAAGCTCAGCCATCTGTTATGGGGTAAGACCAAATTTGCTTGTCCAGGCTTCTTACAAAGGAGTGTCCTGCTCCATGTGGTGTGTATGGTAAGTAAGTGGTTCACATTATCAGAAGGCATAAAGAGTCACAGAGCTGCTGAAGTGTGAAGGGATCTCTTGAGACCATCTCTTACAAGTCCCTGACTCAAACAGGGTCATCTCACATTTACTTCCATTTTCTGTTTGATAACTTAGAATTAGTGTCCTTTGACTAAACCTGGTAGCACTAAGCATCAGTGCTATCACTAAGCACTAAGCATACTATCAGACATTTGCAAGATTTCATTCTTAGATGTGTGCTGTGTCCAAGGAAGTTCGTGGTCAAGGGGATGAATTTTAATTTTTTGGCGGGGCAGGGGAAGAGGAGAGGAGGGGAAAAATGGGAGGTCTGACTACACGTTTCACTCGTATTTTCTAATAGAGCAGGTGAGCTTTTGGACTAAAATTACTACAGGTAGTCCCTCTCTGCTCAACTCCCTACTTCAGCCTTCCACTGAAAGGCTGAAATTCCTTTCCAGGATACTTTTAAAGTAATTGCTCTTTTAAGTTTAAGAAAGATAGATTGCTATCGTGTTGGTTAGTCTGTGGTTTTCTTTCCCACTTTTTTTCTCCACAAAGATGAATATTGTTGGCTTTGCCTTTTTTTTTTAATATTATTTTTCATAAGACAATATAGTCTCACATTCACCATGGCATCCAGCTTGAGTAAGGAAAATGGAGCACTCCGTTTCCATTCCTTCATGTGATGTGCTGTATTTGTGTGAAAAGCTGTGAAGTATAGGTGGTGAGACACAGGAGTGTTTCAACTGAAATTTATAATATTTTTTTTTTTATAAAAGCTTTTATTCTTGCTTAATTTGAACTAAATGGAAGTTAATAGATCGACAAAGCCTGAAAGATTCCATTGTTAAATAAAATATAGAAATCTTGAAGTGAATAACTATTTTTATAGCACATTTTACTATTGAAACAAATAATAGATCCTTTCAGCTAATTCCCTAACCTTTATTTTAGGCACATGAATGAGATTCGTGATTTAAAAATAATGTTTAGCCTCCAACAAATTTCCTTCATGCCATTGGGAGCTGACAGGTGCTTAGCATGTAGAATGAACAGGTGATTTATTCAGGTGCCTGAAACCATAATCCTGCAAAGATTTATGGCTTTAAAATCAGGTTTCAGACTTTATTGTGCATTCCAGAGCCCAGTTTTTAAGTTCTTGGTTTCAGTATGCTGGCATTTTGATTAACCAATTGGTTTAACTTTCCTTTACTACGAGTTTGCAACATTTAATGCATGTAAGATAGTCCGTGATAAATAACTGCAATTTTATTAGCTGAATAGTTGGAAGGACATGACTGATAAGTAAGATGTCTCATAAATCAGTGGCAAAAATGACCGACTTTGAAGGCCAAGCACAAGAAAGCTTTAAATCTTTTCATCTTCTATAGATTTATTTCTAAATCAATACACAAATCAGAGCTGGGAAGTTAAATTCAAGAGTAATTAACTTTAGATCAAACTGTCTTGATACACTGTAAAATAACCAGAATTTTGTGAAGATAATTAACTTTTATATTGTTTTATATTCTACCACGGTATAGACTAGTTTGAAAACAGGTCTGTTCATGTAAAAAGCAGACATCTTGCTATCTTTTATATTGGAGTAGTGAAGTAAATCAACAATCCAGTGTAACATAGAAATATCAATGTATTTCTAAAGGGTTAAAAGGGAATATTATCCATTTTTCTAATGGAAATCTTTCCCCCACCTTCATATGTGTGCTTTTATGAATGTCACTAACAAAAAAGGAGTTCTTGGGACAGAGATGATCTTTTCTGAAGCTGTTCTCTTGCCAGTTGTTGATCTCTTTCCTTCACAAACCCCACTTTAAAACATCAATGTCTAGTTGAATGCCTTGACTATGCATTTCCATTATCTGTAAAACAGGGATTTTAAAAATGAGTTTATTTAGTCCTTAAAAGGTAAGAAAGTATTGTTGTCAGCCAGTGGAAAAATGCAGAGATAAAGCACGCACAAGGTTAGCTTTCCAGGTATTGTGAGTACCCAGAATTTCAAAAGTAAAAGTGTTGATGAATATCTCTGAAAGTCAGCCCGTTGTGCCTTTCCTAACTTCACACACAAAAAAAGGTTGGGCAAAAGCAGATCTCCTGAATGCTATGCTTACATTTTATCTTCTGGAATTATTTTTTTCTGCAGTTGTTACCATGTTACCAGGGTTGGAGATGAAAAGTCTTAATTTCACTTCTTACTGGTTGATTTTTTTGTGCTCAGCAGCTCTTGCTCCCTGATGTTTAATGTTGTTTTCTAAATCAAACAAACAAACCCCAAACCCCAACAGAACCCATGGCATGATATTTCCTAGCATAAAGGTATGGATTCTGTTGGAGTTTGGGGTTTTTTTAACCTGCTTAGGAAGGAAATGCACAAAGAGCTGGTGCATACTGGCAGTGCATATAGGAACATGTCAAGCCACTGTGAGTACCCCTCATCATTTCCTTATGTAAACGTAATCCACAGAAAATGTACTAAATTTGTATTCTCTGCAGTTTGGTATTACTATTTTCTTTGTACAGTTCATGAAGTGTTCTGAAACAAAAAGTCATTGCACTGCCAGCTGTAAGAACACTTGGCATGAAGAAGACATCCCAATATAACGGAATATTGATAAGTGAATGAATCCTTGTAGGAGAGCATCACTTTGTGTTTCTTCTTTCGCTGCTGTTGCCTCCTGCCAACTCCTAAGAGATGTCTGATACCTTTGATGTCAACTCTGGTATTAAAAGGGAAAAGCATCCTAAGGTCTGCTTAAGTTGTAAAGGTAACTCACTCAACTGGTGTATACATATTCCAAGATAGAGGCCATCAAATGTCACCAGCAGAGAAGTCTGGTATCTTGGATTGGCATCTCTGACAAATTCTGAGGAACTAACCCTACTTATAGAGATGATTCAAATTGGAACTCAAGGCAGAAAACATGCTTTTCCACTAATCACACAGTTTCCTTCCTAAGGACCAGAGGTTTTGTTCTGAAGCACATTTAATGAAATTTAACAATTTAGGGTATCTATTTCCAAAGAGCTATACATTTGTTCACACTTTCAGACTTGAAAGAACAATACTGCTTAGTGAAGCCTGTCATAATGCACACATGCATCTGGGATAGTCATCCTGGCTGACAAATATATGATTCATTTTATCATTAAAAAATTTCTAATTCTTTAAGTGAAAGATGAAGTAGGTGGAAGGATTGCTTAACAGCAAGTCTTTTTATTAAGGAGTATAGTGATAGGACAAAAAGCAATAGTTCTATAACTGTAAGAGGGTAGATTTTTATTAGATATCAGGAAGAAATTCCTTACTGTGAGGGTGGTGAGACATTGGCAGAGATTGCCCAGAGAAGTTGTGGATGCCCCTTAATTTGAAGTGTTCAAGACCAGCTTAGATAGGGCTTTGAGCAACCTGGTCTAGTGGGAGATGTCCCAGCCCATGGCAGGAGAGCTGGAACTAGATGATCTTTAAGGTCTCTTCCAACCCAAACCATGTTATTCTGTGATTCTATTGGTTAGGGAAGACAAATTTATAAGGTGGGACATTGAGAAATAACAGCTCTCTGTTCCAATAAAAGCTTTTTTAAAAGACACTCCTGAAGGGTGCATGCACTTTTTTTGCTGATGGTGGAAAGTTACAATTTATTGTACCTATTCCATTTCTTTTGTTGCTACAGTATTTGGAACAAATTTTTGTGAGAAATTAAACAATGATCTTAGCAGATTATTGCTCTGTTCAAATTGCTGACATGGTCTTCTGCTGGCTATAGTATCTGCCACTGGCAATTAAATGGAGAATACTAGAAGTCCTCATCTATGCACCATTTGTGATAGGAAAAAAGAATAGATCTGTAAGTGGGCAGTAATCCCATTCTAACAGCTACTGTTGCAGAGCTCCTGTCATTAGATTTCCTCAGAGGGAGATGAATTATTTTACCCTTCAAGTCCCAAGACTGTTATAGTTGAACAATAGATAACAGTGTTACATGCAATCTTTGTTTTTAACAGTCTCTAGGAACAGTGAGAGACACAAATATCTGTTTAGAAAATGGAATGACACTTCAAATAATGTAGACTGTTTGAAAAAAAAACAAATGCTGGCTGTCCCAGGAAATCTAAGTGGTGGGTTTGTTCTCTTCACATTCCACATGAAACATATACATCTAAGAGATTTCAGTCTCTACCACGAGACATATACACCATCACTAGGCTTGTCTTCACTTGTGCGTTATTTAGAGATTATATGTTATTGATGGTATCAATTGATTTCTTTTTTCTGTTTACATGCTGATATAAATAATATTTATTTATAATATTAAATTCTCAAAATATTTTTAATTTGTTTTTACACCAAATTTTGGTCATTTGGGTTGAAAATATTAATTTCAAGATATTTAGTTCAATGTTCAAATAGTATTTTGGAACTTTTTATGTTTTGGTCTAAATTATTGAGGCTAATTATTAACTCTTCATTTCCTTTGCAAATCAGCAGATCAGCTCTAAAACCTTTTTAGAAATGAAAAGCTATAAATCACATCCTTAGCCTGTATGCCGCTTATCTCTGTACCCAGACTAGACAAGTTAACCCCACAATGAATGCGTTATGTCACCCAAAATTAAAAATCAAATTTGAGCTGAATTTGCTACTAGTTTTGGTTGCTTTCAAACTCTGTTTTTCAACAACTAGATCATTCATTGAAAAAAAATGCCCTGTGTAGTCTCTTACTCAAATGTAATAGGATGTGAAATTCAGCCTGGGTGAAACAATGCATTTCCTTTTTCCTTGTCCTCTTTCTGCTGGTAAGTCTTGCTCCGGGGTATCTCAGGAATGTTGCTGCAGGACATCTTAGCCTTTTGCCAGCTGAATGATAATTGTTTCCTATCACACTGAGCCTTGAGTTCCATGCAACCCTCCTCCTCCCCCATGCTCTGGATGGAAGCTCTGAGCTTCCTGTGAGGTCTCTGAAAAAACCCCAAGGGCCTCTTCTGCCACCATATGTATGTAATCACAAACTGAAAACTTTTCTGCTTCTTAAAACACAGGGCTGCCACGTGAGATAACTATCTACAGATATGAGCCTTGCATTGAAAAGAGTTCAGATGCGTCCCTCTGCTCAGCTTTTTAATTGTTCTTTTATGCTTTCTTTTTGTTTGTTTTGGGGCTTTTTGCTTTGTTTGGTTTTTTTTTGGTCACACAAGTTGCTATTCACATAATGAAGAATCAATATTAAGTAAATTAGGCAAAGATTCCTCCTCAGGAACGTAACAGCACTTCTCCATACTAAAAAACATGCACCAATGCATAACCAAAATCAAATTAGCTGCCCAACTGGAAAGCAGAGGTAGCTACCCAAGATATGCTGGCAGGCAGAATCTAAATTATTTTAACTCTTATCCACACTCACCCAAAATTGTATGAAAGTGTTTTTAGTGCAAGGACCTAGAGCTCTAAGAGACTGTCAGCAGCATTGTCTTATATGAACCAAATCGAGGACCTATGGTCATCTTCAAGGGTCTTCTGGAGCCTTAAATCCTATTGTACAGGTGTTCTTTGTTGCTCAGGTTGCAGATCCACAGTGGTTAACAGTCTGATGTTGGAAAGTGGCCAGAACAAAATAAAAATAAACTGGTAATAATTTAATTTAATTTAAGCTGCAAAAAAATTCTGTAATAAAAACTGTGATGGCTCATTTGCTTCAAGGAAAGCTGAAACATGCTTCAATGAGGGTGGAGCCTCATAGGAGTGTCTCCCCTACCTAAGGGTGGGAGCCCCATTGGGTATCTCTGTGAGTGAACCATGCCAAAATAAACACAAATTTTATAGGAAACAGAAGCAATTGGTTTTTTTTTGTACAGTAGTTAAAATCAACTGAACTGAGAGGATAAAACTAACTTAGAGTCTGACCAAACAGGTGCACATTTTTTAACTTACAAAATGACCCCTTTCTTTTCTCTGTTAAGTGACATCTGAAGATATTACTACTAATAAGAACAGTAATAAGAATGTTAATAATTTTTCACACCATTTTTGGTGTTAAATGAAGTAACAGGAGTATGCTTCCAATTTTTAAATGTGAGTCAATGTAATGCAGTCAGTCTAGGTAAAGTCATGATCCTTCCATTCCAATAAACCCAGAATAAATTATTTAAAAGAAAAAGTTTAATCTACACAATATGAACTTTTAATTTAAAACAATGCTAAAAACTTTACATTAAGTATTCTCCAAGTCTAGTAAGATTTCAGAATTTCATCTTGGAAAAAAGAATGTAGTTGTGAATACAACATTGTCCCCAGAAAATGGAGATTGCAGAATTTAACTCTGATCCAGCATAGACTGTCTTTGTTAGAGACCTCTGACAACTCAGGCCAAACCAAACTTCAAATTCTTCTTTATTCTGATTTTTGTAACCTGGAGTAAGAGAGTGGTTGTGGTTTTCATTGGTGTGTTTGTTTGTTTGCTTGTTTCCCCTACAAAATGTAGGTCTCATATAAGGTTCCCATTTTAAAACATGCTCATCATTCCCACTGTGACTCTTACTAAGAAAAAAATTTCACTCAAAAGTGGTCAAAATAATGACTTCCCCAGCAACTGCAGTGCAATTTGTATTGCAAATATAACAAGATTATTTCATTAAACATCTGGATGTTTCTTTGCATTGTTTCAAGTACTAGACATGGATTTTTTTGTGGTTTAACCCCCCCTTCCTCCTCCTTCCCAACCCAAGGGAAAAGCAACTCTGCATATGTTTTTCCTCTTCTTTATGTTTATGTCAACATTTTCCTTTAACAACTTCAAAAACATATGCTCTTTTTGGAGTTATTACCATCAGTATAGCTGAGTGATGAAATGATTCATGTGTGCTGATAACTAACCAGATTCATGTGTATAGATATTTCTTCCCATTGATAATGGTCATTTAGTGATAGAATTATTCAACACTAATATTCATCACATTGAGGGAAGGCAAAGGAGAAACAAGGGTAAATTTCAAATAAGTTGACTTATTTATAAACCGGATGACAAATTTTTACTTTAACTGGCTAGTTGGTGTACAAATAGAATTGCTTTTGTTGTTCCCCAGGAGGAGTTGTTTGGTCAGTGCATGTTTCTTCCAGCCATGTGACAGGAAAATTGAGAAATTGAGTTTTTACTTTAAAAGTCCAGGTTCCCTGTAAATTTAAAACAAAGGAAAAAGACCAAATTTTTACCAAGCCATGCAGAGAATTCAGTTTCCTCTATGATACACCAAGTGAAAGGATTTAATTATTCTGCCCTAGATTTGCAGCACTGGCATAAAATTCTAATAGTGCTGGTAATAATACTGCTACTTCAAAATATTGTGGAGAACAGGTACCTCCTGTTAAAAAGATGTTCCCAGTTAAAGAAGATTTTAATGTGAACTGACAATATTTGAAAAGAAATTTGCTTTTCATATAATTTCATTCAGTCCTCTGAAGGAGCACATTCCCACTTGAAGAGCATTAACTCCAAATTTGTTGTCACTAAACTAATCTTTCCTTATCTTCTATTTAACAGGAGGAATTCCTCTCCCAGTTGGAAGTGCCAGGTTTTTCTTAGAAATCCTCCTTGCAGAGGAGGTTCTGAAAGCCTAAATTCCACACAGTGTTTTGTCTTGCTAATGACTTCAGAGCACAATTGGATGCCCAACTGTGCATCTTTGTACTTCAGTGGGTTTGGGACTGATTTGTCTGCAGGGGGAAGGTAGACAGCTACAATTATGTCTGAGGGAATCCCTCCTCAGAGCATGATGGGGACATAAGCACTGCTTCTCTAGCAGACCGTGTTTTCTCTGAAAAAGGCAATAGTTAAAGAAGGGGGTTAACAATGGGATGAAAGGTTTTCTCTGAAGTCATTAAACTGTGAGGAAATGGTGAGAGTCATGAATTGTCACATAAAAGGAATTAATGAGCATGAGCTGGGAGGTAAACGTATTAATGGGTTGCTGACACCTAAATTATAAAACAGTCAGGCTCCTGCACTGGCAAAGAGTTTCTGCATTTTCATAGCAAATTTGAATTTTGATAGTGTTTCAGTGTTTTCAAGTATTTCATATTAGCCATGCATACAGTGGTAATTATTCATATCTTTTAAAAAGAAAACTTCAACCAACTTAATCATGCTATGCAATGTTCTTATATTTGCCTGTAAAGTCTGTCCCTATTGGTTTCCTCAGGAAAGAAAGGTCACTGGAGCACCCTGAACCAGAAAGGCCCTTGTATTGGGATTAGGGGCACGAAGCAGAAGCTTCAGTGAGTCTAGTGAGACAGCTAGTGAGGGAAGGGAGGGAGCACAAGTAAATAAGGGTGATAGTATTGATTTAAAATGAAAAACTGGAGAATAATATGTATCAATAACAACCACCACATCCTAGGTCATCCAAGAAACTTGAAGTATATCTTCTTGGAAACATGAAGATAAAGGGAACAAGCTGGCTCCACAGCTGCAGGGGAACCCCTGTCCTGCTACAAGTCCTTGTTGAGACGACAAAATTCAAAACTAGCAGAAAGCTTCTGAGAAATGTTATTTTGAAGGGCGAGTCCTGGATGGTATAGGAGACCAGAGCCTGCCCTGGGTGAATTACCTGGGGGTAGCAGCAGAGAGAAGTCTGATCTAGTAGGGTTGTTCTGTTCTCCTCCCTTCCAGGGAAAGCACAGGAGTAATGCCCCTCAGGTACTGAGCATGTGTTAGCAGAACTCAGTATTTCCTTACTTTTTCCTGACCATTATTTTAAATCTGATCCCAAACTCGTGGCCTGCCTACAGTAATTTTTAAACTTCCTTGATACGTTGATAACCAGCAGCAAAATCCTCAGGATGTATATAATCTCTCACTAAGCAGATGCAGAATTGCCTACATTTTGATAGTACCAGTTGTGATGCATCACAGGCACTGGTGATTTTACTACTACTTGCTAATTTGTTACTGTCAAGTATCAGTGCTGGAATAAGTTCATTTTCACTGAAGATTCCACTTAGCTGCAGGGTAGCAAAGCTGTTAAATACAGAGACTATTTATTATTGTGACTTGAAATAAGATTAGTGGAGCTGGACATTTATTTTAATTTCTTCCAGGTGGCATAAAGCTTGGGTTTTGTTGTTTTGTTTTGGGTGTTTGTTTGTTTTGTTTTATTTTTTAATTTTTTTCTCCCTCTCTTATTAAAAAGAGTTTGTGGTTTAGGAATTAAAGACCTAATTAAGCTGCATGTCAAAAACAACAAAACTAACACAAGTGATTCCTTCTGACAAAAACACAAGTGATTCCTTCTGACAAAACAGCCTTTCAGATCAGGCTTCAGCTTCATCTATGCATCCAGTGGCAGGTTTTCTGAGGAGCACCTTGTCTTAAAACAGTCCAACACTGACGACTCTAGCCCTTCAGCATAATACCAGTCTGCTCCTCTACACACCATTTGAGTACTAGCATGTATAGATAATAAAAATCATAGCAAGAAACATGCAGCCATTTTCACTGGTGGGTATGCTGTACACATTGTGTACAAGAGATGCAATCAGTCAGTGATTTAAAAAATACAGTGTATGATCTCTAAATAACAGCTGGAGCAAGATAGAACAGGATAATTAAGAAGTTCTGCACACTATCTTTTTATGTCTTAAGAAACTTGTCAGCTGTAAATGGAGAGAAAAAGATGTTTTTATAACATGTCCCCGGAGAACTTTTCGTGTTGATTATCTATCTCCCTAAATGAATGAATACCAGATAATCCATGTGGTAGACAATCAAAACAGCCATGCATTGAGTGTAAGGGATAGAGACAGGTGTGATTAGTCTGAACACTTACAATGAACTATTAAAAATGTAATATTGTCCCAGAATAATACAAAATGTTTCACAAAGCAAGGACTGCCCTGGAAGCACACCAAAAGGATTTGTGTAGAAATGGAACCAGAAGGAGAAAGAATGAATTAATAATATATGATTGGGCCTGGGAATGTGTTCTGCCAAACTTTTGTATGACAGTATAGTAAACAAGGGAATGAAGGAAGTGTGATCCACAGCACTTTCTCCTGGGATTTGTGGCTGGACTTAAGGGACAACTGTACAGATATGTTACAGAGAGCACTGAGTACAAGATCTCATTCCACCACTTCATGCAAGTCAAGTAGAGGATCACAGGGTTAAGGCAGGCAAGCAGTGCAATAAATTCTTAACCTCAAGTTTTCTCATGGCAATAATTCAGTTCTTTCATTTGAACTGGGCTTTAGACACTGCTCTTCAGAACATACAAAATATTTCCCAGTGTGTAAAAGAAGTAAAGCTTTTAAATGGTTATTATTTTGTGCATCTTGACTCTCAATTGACTGCAAAGATATTAGGATCTAAAAAACAGACAATGATTTTCATAGGTTTGGAAAATTTTTGTTGCCATTTTCTATAAATTGATATAATAGATGACCCAAAAAACATTTTAATTTCTAGTGAAATGAATCCTTGAAGTTTTATCTTGTCCTAAAGAAGCTTACCAACTCATTTAAGCAAATCATTCTAGTCTCCTCTTAAAAATAGATAATTTGTAAGATTTTCTGTTTCTTCATTATATATGTATTTGAATATTTGTATTCATTATTTTAATATTTTTACCTAATTTTTCTAAGATAACAATGCATAATAAAAGTCTTTTTCTCTCTTCCTTAATGACAAATGTCAAGAGCTGGATTGATGAGTTTCTTTATAGCAATTAGCATTTATTATTTACCTTCTTAAAGGAGTTCTATGATTTAAAAATAATGCTAAAATTAACAAAAGATATTAATCTGTCTTTTGCATCTAAATTAGGGTTAACTGCATCATCGGAGATATAGAACAGTGTAAGAATTCACCTTCATTTGAGTCCCTAAGTGCAACAAAGAAGTTCTTCCTATGGAGTAATATACCTAGCATTCAGCCTTTCAACATACTGAGTTTTCTTTAACGGGGCTTTAAGTAGGTTTTGTTCTCTCCTTACACCATTCAAGTACGAAGCAGGAGTAGGGAGAATTATAGTTCTATTCATAAAATAATTTATCTCACTGTTGCATCTTTGTTCCTTTTTTACATTTCATTCCAATTATTTGATTCTCCTCATAGCTTAAGGTATCACTGTATTTTTCTCTTGCTGCTTTTTTTTTTGATGCCTTGGATATATTCTTTCTTATTCATCAACTATTGATGACTGTTTAAAACCAGTGATTTTTTTTCATTTGTTATCAATTTCACTCTCTTGAACACTGACCTCCTCTGAGTTGATTTTTTTTTATCAATCAGTAGGAGAAAATTCAAAAATCCCAGTTCCCAGGGAAAAAAGAACCATCTGGGGTTGAATACCTACTCTTTTCTTCAGAAATATCTCTACATTTTTGATTACAGGATGTTCAGAACTGGTGCTGAACACAGTCAAATTAAGGTCAAACATTGCTATAACAACTAATTTGTTCAGTGCTAGTTTTTAAATCATACTTCAGTTTCATTCCACTTTGCCTCCCTTACCTTTTAGCTTAATTTGTATTACCTATATTTTTTTCTGGGCTGGGAATGGATCCTTAGTTGAGCTAAGGATACGCCCCTATGCATACATGTATTTGTTGTTGTGACATTAGTTCCATGATCAAGAAATGCTGCCATAATTGATTTCTTAGTTACAATGAAGCAGAAGTTTTCTGCTCTCTTTTAATATCGGCAAATTAGTTTTCTAAGAAACATAAATATCTTAAAAGAAACACTTTAGGAGCCCTTTTCTTTCCAGTGGAAGGGAGAACAGCGGAGGGATGACAGAGGGATGAAACGTCAGAAGTGCTGTCTCTGCCCTGAGCCCTTTGGCTACCACAATTGACAGAAGCATCAAGAGACTGATGAATTTGTGATGGGACAAATTTTTTCTCCTCCTTCACAGGGAGAACCATAATTTTTTTAAAGTTAGATGATGGGTATTAAATTACCCAATTAAGCCTTTTCTTTCCCTCTTCTTTGCAGGATCTTTGTGGTAGTTACACAGATGTAGTTTGATTTTCTCTCGTGTTTTGACAGAGCTTGTGTAAAAAATACATAATCAAATGGGTCCTGGCTACTCTTTATTTACTGACCTACAACATCTTGCTTCAGGAAGCAGCTTTGTCCACAATCCATTTCATAACAGAAACATTATTGGGTTTGGTTTTTCTTTTAAAATACACCTTGACCTTTGCCATTAGGTTTTTGTACAGAACAGACATCTTTACGTCCCCTCACAGTAATTTGTGCCATCAGAGCTTTAGCAATTTAGTATAACCACCTTCAAGCAATTCATAGGACAAGATCCCAGGACAGTCCCTGAATATACTCTCTTTTTTGAGGCTTTAACAACTGGAAATTTTTTTAATTTATTCTCTGGCTTCTGAATTTTTTGCGTTCATTTTCTCAAGCCTTTCCCTATTGAAGCCTGTTCTTCCAGGAACAATGACCATTTTTCCACTCCCTTTCTCCTTCCCTTCTTTTTATGTTTTCCTTTCCATCTTTAGTTCTTTCGGGGTAGGAGAAAAAAACACTGTTTCTTGTGTATTGGAGAAGCCCCAGGCAGAATCAGACTCCACAGAAGAAAAGGACAAGGCTACAATAAAGGATATTCATTTTGGTGCTGCATAGAATCATAGAATTTTTTAGGTTGGAAAGGACCTTTGAGATCACTCAGTCTAACCGTTAACCTAACACTGTCAAGTCCACCACTAGACCATGTTCCTCAGCACCACATCTATACTTTTAAATCTACACCTCCAGGGATGGAGACTCAACCACTTACCTGGGCAGCCCGTTCTATTCCTTGAAAGACTTCTGGTAAAAGAAATGTTCCTAATATCCAGTCTAAACTTCCCCTGGAGAAACTTGAGGCCATTTCCTCTCATTACTTGGAAGAAGAGACTGACCCCCACCTCCTTAAACCTCTTTTCAGGTAGCTGTAGAGAGCAATAAGTTCTCCCCTCAGCCTCCTTTTCTTCAGACTAAATTTACATACAACTGGAACGTACAGATATATACACCTACATGGACACCTGGAATTTCCCAAGGGCTTGAGATCAGAATCAAATTTTATTCACAAAATAACCCAGTGTGAGGAGTGAAAGCTACATGTGAAACAAGGCATGTATTACAAAAGTATATTCTGGGGTGTTTTTTGGTAAGAACAAGCATAAAGGTACACCCCAAAAGAACTGCAATGAGTCTTCTGTCTTTTTTTTTTGTTTTCAAACTGTAATGAATTAAGTGTATTTTGTTTAAGATAACAGAAATGTCTCCTGTTACCATATCAGCCAGGAAAATAAAAACTAAAATCCCATCCCTTACATGGGATGTGTCAACTCATTACAGATAATTGCTACTAGATTGATGATCTATGTAATATCATCATTTATTATATAATAAACATACTATAAACACCTCTCCCAATGGAGTAAACCAGTGGGGAAGATGCTGCTTGTATTTAGTCACACTGGTTGCAGTGGAGCTCTTGCATATGTCCTCTTCAATGAACGCTTGTCTCATGCCTTGCATCAAAAAAAACCCACCCTGGGCTAACTTCATAGAGGTTGGTCTTAAGGTTACTGATCTTCATCCACAGCATGGAAAGCCCTGGGAACAAGTAGAAATTCCAAATAATACCAACACAGCTCACATATTCTCAGATTTTAAGCTACTTTCTTGCTCTTGCTGAAGATATGTACATCTATGTTCCAGCACAGTGGCAGGAAATAATGTGTTTCATGCAAGTGCCTGGTGTTACTCATTTTGATTTGCCTCACAGTGCAGAAGGCCTCCTCCGGGAAGAAGTAAAAATTTCAAACAGCAACAAGGGCCCACATATTCTCAGCCACAATCTGATCAGCTGGAGGTGAGAACAACCAGTTTCTCGCTGAGAAAGAAAATCTTTCAGATTATCTCATACATGATTTCATTCGGGGAAATGAAGGGAGAGGGGAGAGTTGAGATGATACAAGAGTGTCTTTGAAACTTTATCTAAAAAAGTCCTACCATTAGTCTTAGAGAAGAAACAATTTCTAAAGAAGCAGTAATCCTGGAGGAAGTTGCAGTTGATCTTCTCTTACACACTAAACTAGAACTACATGTCTCAAACAGCAAACAGGTTTTCAAGAGCCAGGAAAGTGGGTGACTGTGCACTGTATGGTACATGACAGTTTAAGGGATTGAGCAAGCTAAAAGTGTTGAAATTCTTTCTCTTCACTGCTTTCAGTTTCTATATCTAGATTCCACAGACTTATCCAGCCATCCACTCACCATTTTCTTGCTTTACCTCCATGGACAGAGTTTATTAACATGTTGCATATGCAGGGAAGTGCAGTTTATCACACCTAGCTATAAAAATGGCTGCCACAATGAATGACTCCAGCTGTGTGTAGGGAAAGGTCTAAAGGGATCATCGACTCATGACAGCTAACCAAGTAGGAAAAAAGACTGGGTTTTAATACTCAGGAATTCTTTCTTGTACAAAACCTCCTCATACTTCAGTGCTTCACAAAGAATTAGACTAAACCATCAGCTAAAACCACCACTACATATTGAATCAGGAACAGTTTGCAAAAAGAAAATGGTAGATAGTGAATGGTGTGCAGGCCTGCCTCTTAGGAGATGGGGCTTGCCATTAGCAAAGTGCCGACTAATTGCTGTGCTCAGTATGGAATATGGCACCTATTTCAACCTGTCATTAAGCACAAGCTGTACTATAGATGTTTCGTTAGCAAGCTACTCCACCTTCTGTGCCGCACCTGTAGACTGAGATAATTACTTGACATTTTACAATACGAGACACATGGAACTTGACAATAAAGACATTTTACTTCTTTCTCAAATGTTGGGATATCTAATGAGTTATAAGAAAAAAGAAATTGTAAAGGATCAGTAGAGCTACTACTATTTTTTCATACTTACTCATTTATTTCTGAGATCTTTCTGTGAGGACAGTGATAAGGTAAAGATTGTAGAAAGATCTGCAAGTGGCTTAGTACGTCATCCTGTTAAAAGGCATAATCCTGAAAACTTTCACATCCCTATAGTAAGTACAGTTCTTTGGGAGTGTGAAGTTTTGGAAGAAATGTCATGTGATCTGCTTTTACCCAAATATCTAGCCAAATTTCTGCTAGATCTCCAGTTCAAAGCCCTACTCTCACTTCCTCTGTCCTCCTCAGAGTTCTGTTGCTCTCCCAAGGATGCAGCTTGATTTTTTCCCCCATTCTAAAAATGCTGAAGAGAAAAGCATTTTTGTTGCAATAGGAATTCCCTGTCTTTATATCTTGCTCCAGTACTATGGGCAGAATATTTATGCAGCATTCAAAATAGCATTTGTCTTTCATTATAGCAGATATAAGTCCCCAGTAAAAGAAGACTTCTTTATGCTGGGCACAGTGGGATGCCTATTGTTGCAATCTGCACCAGGAAAATAGAAGAAGGTATGGTCCTTCCACAAAGATGCATTAAGGTCCTTGCTAAGGTCAGGTGCTGTTTCCTTCAGGATTCAGAAATGGCCTTTTCTGGAAATATAAAAGTAAAGTTTTCTGTGAGTTCACACAGATGATGAAGAATCTGACCCTAGTTCATTTTAAAATACTCTTCCCCGATGACAGAGCACTGTTCTGTAATTTTGTCTTTCACACTTCTTGGTGTGCTTTGAAACACAACATCTCTGATCCCAAAGGATCTCAATGTGCTCTGCAGTCATGGTCAGAGAAGTCTATTTGTCTTTGAAGAACTGCACTGATGCAGTCTGCAGACTACAAGCCTATTATTCTTTAATCATCCAGCTGCTAGGAAACTTTGCTTACCATGATAAGTGATCATAGATTTGACTGATGGGCTTCATGGAGATATAGTTTAAACTGACAACAAGGTGCATTGGCAATTAAAGTACATTGATGTCTTTTGGACTCAGGTGCTGTTTCCTTAATTGAATACTTTTCTTTTGTTTTTAATGGACACATTTGATATATTTAAAATTATGAAGTCCCAGGTCTATCCTAACATTCAAGTGCCCCTTCAAGCCAAAAAGGCAATAAAAATACCAAACGTGTTTACATGGAAAAATTTCATTTGTGGTTGAGGTTTTTTTGCAAGGAATTTGGAAAAAAATTGACAATTTTTCATGTGAATCAAGAATTTTATTTCTCCTTTACAATTTTAGTTTGCTGTGTTAAATGTTTTATGGTTGCCCTTTGACTTTTCTTTATTGGTCTCATAATGGTTCAAATAAAGAAAAAGTTATGAAAATAGAAAAACACTTGAGTGAAATAAAAGCAAAGAAATGGAAAAAAGAGAAACAAACATTCATCCCCTCCCAGATGTGATGATAGTTAAAATTAACATGTTGTTTGGCAGAATTGTTTGGCTCCTGCCATACAGTAACCATCATTTTGAATTTGCTTTCCTTCTTTGGAATTTTTTATTTTTTTTTCTTGTGAGGGAGTCAACATCCATATTTCATAGAATCATAGCATGGTTTGAGTTTGAAAGGACCTTTAAAGATCACCTAGTCCAACCCTCCTGCCTGGCCATCTTTCACTAGGTCAGGCTGCTCAAAGTCCTGTCCAACTTGACTTTGAATGCTGCCAATGATGGTGTCTCCACAACTTTTCCGGGCAACGTGGCTCAGTGTCTCACCACCCTAATTGGAAGAAAATGTCTTCATTATATCCAATCTAAATCTACCTTTCCAGTGTAAAACCATTGTCCTTTGTCCTGTCACTTCAGGCCCTGGTAAAAAGGCTCTCTCCATTTTTCTTGTAAGCCCCCTATAAATATTGAAAGACTGCAATAAGATGTTCCTGAAGGTTTCTCTTTTGCAGACTGAACAATCTCAACTCTCTCAGTCTTTCTTCATATGAGAGGTGCTCCAGCCTTCTGACCATTTTCATGGCTCTCTTTTGAACCTATGCCAACAGGTCCTTGTCTCTCTCATACTTGGGACCCCAGTGTTGGTCCCAGTATGCCAGGTGAGGTCTCACAAGAGCAGAGTACCAGGGAAAAACCACCTCCCTTGACCTCTTGGCAATATTTCTTTTAATGCATCTCAAGATTTTATGCAGCTCAGGATACAAGTGGTTTGCAGGGCTGTAAGTAAGTGCACATTGATGGTTCATATCTTACTTTTCATCCACCAGTATCTCCCAAGTCCTTCTCCAAGTCCATTTATTAAATATTTATCTGTCCAATTTAGAAACAAGATTGTTGTGGGGGGACTGTATCAAAGGTCTAACAGAAATCCAGATAGATGACATCAGTAGCTCCTCCCTTGTCCACTGATGCAATTGTTACATCATAGAAGTCCTGCAGCTTCTTGTTCCCATACAACTTAGATTTTTACAGTAGTGTTCATGATTAATGCATTTTACAAGCAACATCTAGTGAGTCATTAAAACAAGTAGAGAATATGTTATTCTACATGTTTCACAGGAAGAAAACAGGGCAAAAGACACAACCAAGATCTGTTACTGGTAAAATTTGGTCATTTGTAGAATTAATCATTTCTTTCCTAAGAAGGAAATGATTCACCTCCTATTCTGACAGCTTCAGGCCTTTGTATCTGGTCTGAAATATGAATTTGTGCCTTTTTCAATCATTTCAAATTTGATCTTTCTCAATTATTGTCTGTGGGCAATTGCTGGAGTCAGGCTTCTCACATGTGTTCACACTCCCCTATTCATTTCACATGTCCTCTAAGCCACAAGTTTAGTTTATCAGGTTTAGTGCCTTTGCCTTTGCTTTTATAATCTTGAAAGCTGAAGGGCTCACCCAAATCTCAGGTCCAATCTCCTTTTGATTTCTTCATTATACACTCCTATATCTTGCCACTAATTATTCTGAATAGTGGCTCAATAAAGTGGCAAGACCACACCATACAGAAGTGCAGCAGATTGTATACTGATCTGTTATTTGAAAATGAGCCGTTTTGCAGTAGTTCAGACTGATGTAAATACTTCTAGAAGGAACCATATCTTATATGGTAAGAGCATTATGGGAGATGTAAGACCTGCATTTGGGCACAGTGCCCAGCACTGTTATTCTCAGAGTAAACATTTTACTTTTCTCTGCTTCCAGTCCACAACCAAAATAGGAGAGCCTTGTCTAAAATTAACTAAAGAGCCTCTTTCATCTCAAGAACATTTAGATTTTGTATTTCAAGTAAATGCTTTAAAAAGAGTAATTTTGTTTTACAGCAGCAGTCTCTTGGAATGTCTGGGCTAGATGCCCTTGGCCAGATCCACATGAGGTCTTCATAAGTGGGAAATGATCTTTATCTCCATTTATACTTTTTTTTTCCCCCCTCTAATTTTAAAATACATTGGCTGCAGAATTGCATTTCAAACTATGTGACATGTCTCTTTGAGGGTTTGTGTGTCTATTAATAGGTAGGACATGAACATGGGCTCCCACATCACGCCTTGTTGTGGGGACAAAACTGAATGGATATGAAGTAGAAAAATGAAAATTTCAGCATCAGTTCATTTCAGGTTCTAATATATACTTTTCAAAACCTCTTTCCAAATGACAACAAATTCTGTTTCCTTAGAAAACCACAGTTTCTTGCCATAAGGACTTTAGAAAGACGATCTCTGTAAACTCAACTGTATTTGCTTTTCAAAGTTGATTTCTTGAGAAATGAAAAGCTGCAATGCTTGTTTAAAATACTTGGTGGCCTTACTCTTGTACCAGTGAAGGCAACAGTAAGTGCTTGATTCCTATGG
Organism: Scolopax mira; assembly: GCA_004320125.1. Taxonomy (NCBI): domain Eukaryota; kingdom Metazoa; phylum Chordata; class Aves; order Charadriiformes; family Scolopacidae; genus Scolopax; species Scolopax mira. The sequence continues at coordinate 302,217 of BJBW01005679.1, forward strand.
AAGAAAGATCAGGTTTCTAGATAGCTACACAAATATTTCCCAGGCTGGGAGGAGCCTGGTAACAGCCTCCAAAATAAAGGTTGCAATATAGCCTTCATTTATAACTTCCTGTTCTCACATGTTAATGACTTCCTCATGCATTAGTCTTTCTGGCCATTATCCATGTTTGGTTTCTGCCTGGAGGTGATGTGTGTATTTGGAACAAACTCATACCACACTTTTGACTAGGCAAGCAGCCAAAATGGCTGAGATTTCTTGCTTGGTCTAGAGGTAACTGTCCTTGAGGACTAGCACCTTCTCCTGAATGGGGAAAAAAATTAGAATTGCCAAAGCTATTAAGTGATTCCAAGATCCCTTTTGAGCCAGTGTTGGACCTTTTGGAAGTGATTTAATGATGTCACATCACATTATTAATGCTGTTTCATGTTTGAAGAAAGCAGTCCATTTAGAGTCTCGGTTAAATCTTAGGGGTCAAAAAGTGAATGGGTAAATCATTCTTAGTTTCCTCATATTTTTCATGTTGATGGAGGAAGGAGTGTGGAAGTACAGATAGCTTCTAGAATACCTTCTATCCTTTACATATATAAAATATTGTACATTTCCGTTTGCATTTGGGGGATTTAGCCAAAGAGAAAGTCTTCCTTCAAGTATTGAATGTTGTGTTTAAAGCAACACATCAACCAACTAAAATCTTTTGAGTATTTTGAAAAGCTAGGAGGCTTTCTGTCTAAGATTCTGACTTTCTTCAGCAGAAATAAATGAAGTCAAAGGTACTTGTCTCCCCTTTGTACATTACAGACACTAATCTGAAAACTGTGAGCACAAAACTTTAAAGGTGTAGGTAGAATATATTACTTCCCCTTTCTCTATTCCTTTTTTCCCACAATAGAAATCCTGTCTTAAAAAAAAATCCTTCTCCGAGTCCTTTTTTTTTGGTCATTTCAGAAGCACACTATCAAAGCACTGTATATGATAACAATTCTGAACTGGAATGCATGGTATTTCCTTGCTCCTCTACAGGAGCCAAGACAGGATATTGAATCAGACATTCTGAATCTGCAAAGCTCTCCCTTTTTCTTTATCCATATGGTCTGGTGTTCTCTATACGTGCAGTGTCCTGAATACTGCTTGACACACAGACTGCGGTAGGAGAGTAGGGAAAGATTGGAGGGTTTTTGCTGTTTTTTTTTCTTTCCAATTTGTAACCAATCAAATGAATAAAAGTGCAAAATGACATAAATAGAACAATATTAGGAAAAATCATGCTTGCAGTTTGTAGCTATGGCAGATAACTGGGTGACAGGAGAGACTTGTGGTTAGTGGACAGATGCACTTGTACGGGTATGAGATCATTTTAAAATAACAGGGTATCCATCAGCTGTAGTCCAAAAGCTGTGTTATCCTGCTATCTGAATGCTATGTCAGAGCAAAATTATTTTGCCAATCAGCACAGCTTATTAGCTGGGAATCATTACTGTGCCAATACAAGTATGCAATTTCTATTTGACTCAGATAGTAAGCAGATGTCAAGCCATAGCATACGCCATGGACATCTTCTGAATGTGCCCAGTGAAGCAATCACTGAATTTATTTTCTCAGTTCAGCACCAGAGAGGATTTTGACCCATAACCGAAGGCCTCCACTATGAGGCTCTATCAAACAACATTGTTCTATTGTAGTAGGGGTTGCATGAGAGAGGGTTGGTTATGTTGTTAACCCAACCTCTCTTCCAGGAGACCTAGTGCTGGGTGGGCAACATAAAGATGTTAACTGGAGACAGCCAGTCAACTAATATATTTGAATTTCTCTGGACTTTGCCTGGCCAGATGCAATGAGGAGTGCAATGAACTGAAAACCTCTGTTTGAATATCTCCTCTGATTGCTGCCTAAGAAGGGAATTATGAGTCCTGCTGTCTTGGAACTATCTGTTTCAGCACTGGTAGTTTTAGGAGCTGAACAATCCAGCTTTCAGGAGTAAACAGTTCAAACCTGTGCTTTTTCCCTAAGGTGTTTCCTCCACCACAAACAGTGCTAGAGAAAGTGTTGGAACAGAGAAGTTACCATGCAAGACTCCAAATGAGCTAAACTTTCAGCCCTAGTTTTTGCATTACATTGCAGGATGCTGCTGTGCCAAGGCATCATGCAGAGTTTGTTAAAATCAGTTTCTATCTCACAGAATTTAAGTACAACTTATGAGAGCAAATACAGAGATACAGAGTTTTGACCATATTTAACAATATGTAAATAGGTTTATAGCACTATTATAGAACAGAGCAGAATGTGCTTCTTTATGTTTGTTCGCATTATCTCTGCTGGAGCAGGGTCCAGTTTTCAGTTGGGTCCCCAAAGAAATAATTTTCTTGTTGATATCCTGAACCATGAGACTATACTGTCAGTATCACACTGCTAAACAGGTGGAGTATTATGAGGTGAAATTGGCCACCATAGAAAGGTTAAAAAATGCTGTCTCTAATTTCTCCCTACACTTCAGCTTTCCCTAAAGAATTTTGGAATAAATCTGTAGGGTTTCAGTATTCTGGCCTATAACAGATGAAGAAAACCTTACAATACTATAGCAGGTTGAATCACTTGTTTAATACATGCTACAACCTCCTTAAACTAGTGTTTGTCTGGGTTAAACCATCTGTCTCTGCAACTCTATATGCGAGTTCTCAAACACTTTCTCCTGTACCTAAACCCTCTAAATTCTCCTTCATCCCATGTGGCTTATTGTTGAAGACACCCATCCACACATCCAAAAATTAGCTTGAATGTAAAGTGAACTATACACTTACAAATGCCTGCTTCTCTCTTCTGACCATATAAGAAGCAAAACAATGAAATTAGATTGGATGTCTCCAATGTAGGTATCCATATTGGTTAAAATTAATATCTTTAGCCAAATTAAGACACTTGGGGAGAGCGAAGAAACATGTCATATCAATACACGTAGAATAATATTTTATGGAGAAAAAAAGAAATCTACCCTTGTTTTACAATTTACCTGTTCAGGGAACTGTTTACAATACTTAGCGTTTTTTAATGGAGTTTTTTGGCCTTGCTTTCAGCCATCAGATCTTGCTAAAACGTTTTGTGCTGGACAAAAGAGGTAATTTTTGAAGTTTCATTCCCAAAGTAGGTACTAATGGCTTGTAATCACGTCATCTCTCAAGTCATCATTTCCTTTGATTAAGCTAAACAAATTGAGTTCCTGAGTATTTCTGTAAAGTATGTTTTTAATCCTTTAATGACTTTGGTGGCTCTTCTCTAAACCCTCTCCAGTTTAGCAACCTGGAGCCAGAACAACTAGCCATATACTATGTATGTTTGTATGATCTTCTTTTTTTTATTATTTTTTTTTCAAATCTCTTTCTTTTTTTTTGCATCACAAAATTCACTGACATCCAGCTCTTGGATCTGTTCCCACCAAATGCTGATATCAATCTGTGTGTTTGTAGTGTGCTCTTCTTACGCCTGGCTGGAAGAGTGTTAACGTGAGCTCAGTGTTTGGCTGCCTGCCCGGGCTGACATGAACTTTCCCCTGCAATCACCGCATCAGAACTTCTACTTGCAGTGTCAGGGTTGGAGGCAGCCATAGTCTGAAAGGAGGAGGAGGAAGAAGAAGAAGAAGAAGAAGAAGAAGAAGTAGAAGAAGAAGAAGAAGAAGAAGAAGAAGAAGGAGAAGAAGGAGAAGAAGAAGGAGAAGGAGAAGGAGAAGAGGAAACTACAGCTGTAGTCTGAATGGAGGAAGATGAAGACACAACTGCAGCCGTAGCCTCAATAGAGGAAGATGGAGAAGAGGCAACTGCAGCCATGTGTCTAACTGCAGCTAGTGATAAAAGGAGTGTGTGTGTCACACCAGTGAAAAGGAGGGGAAGGGTGTTGAAGTAGCTGTCCTCCTATACAGAGAAACCTGAACATAGTTTCCCTGCATCCTCTACATAGTGCTGCATTGATACTGTAAAAGTTTCTTAATTTATGTAATTTAAAGTTGAAGAAGATTATCGGATCACCCAGACTACCTTCCTTTCTGTCATAGGATGCGACTTTTCATCTATATATTCTTGTAATTGTCCCAGCTATTCATAAGTGGCAAAATTCACCAAGGAAACCGGACAAACCCAGTTCCAGCTGGTTTCTAAATTAGGAGCCCAGTCTCTGTGAGTTTTCTCTGCAGTCAATGGAAAAGACTGAACTTCCTCCAAAGGGTGATCCTCCAAAGGGAAAACCTGAATTGCTTTCAGAAAAGGCCTATCATGACAGGCTCCAAATTTGGCCATCTCAGATAAATTACTACAGAAAGGCAAAGTCTATTTGGACTTTTGTCTTGATTTGGAGATGTGAGGAGTTTTTCCCTTGGGATCTTTACCCAGTGGCTATTCATCCCATCATTTTGTTTTCTTTCTAAAGTATCCTGTCTTTGATTTTCTGCCATGAACTCCAGTTACATTTTTCTCTGGTATATCCTTTATAACCAGCACTTTATTCCTGTTGAAGGAGCAGATTTACCACATGCTGGAGAGGAGCAGATTGAAGGAGACTGCTGCCTTCTCTTACTAAGTGATAATCTGCCAAGTACAGCCTCATATAGGTGATGGGGAACTCTCTGCAGCCACTGCCACTTACTATCTTGAAATCATCAGTTACTATAATAGCGTACCAATGCCATGGTACCACCACAAAACTTCTTAGCATTACCCAGGGAACTGGAGAAGACCTGTCCTGTGACCAGAAACTGGTGAAAATAAGAGTACATGGTCAAGACTACCTGTTCTACCTTTTCTGCAATTGTAAAGACTTTGTTTTAATGTTACACGCATGACTGTTTAAAACCAACATCTGTTCTTGGCCTCCTTTTCACTTCCAGAGATGAAGATAATCTTGGGGAAGACCTGATGGATTTCTAAAATCAAGCACCAAGGTAACTTGCAGTTCACAGCAGTCATTGCAGAGGCAGGCTGAGCCAAGCTGAGTAAGGGTTGAGAGTAAAGCTCTTGAGATCAGCCCTAACCATCATTTTAACTCAACTTTATGAGGTTTGCTCAAGGTCTCACAGAAAATACAATGTAACAAAAACTACATCTCTGCATCCTAAATTCCAAACTAATTCTTAAGCTTTTGGTTCATCCCGCTTTGATGTGCCATTAGCCTGCCTCTGAATTTACAGCTCTCACTAGCCTAACTTTGCATGATTCTCTAGACCATAGCATCATAGATCCTATGATGCTTGAAATGCCTAATGCTCTATTGGCAAGTCCTCACAACCAGTGGAAATCAACAGCAATGTCTCACAAGCTTGGGTCTCCAGCAGCTCAGGGAACTGTACAGTAAAGAAGTAGAAGCAGACATTTCGTGCATTTCCTAATGAGCTGCTGCCTGAGTGCACAGTCATTAACATCACTCTGGCACTTACCAGCTGCTACTTTGAACAGCCCCTGAATGAAAGGGTCAGCTGCACATGATCAAGTCAGCTGAGTCAGTGATCCTTAATCTACCCTCCCATTGAAATGTAACTCTGATGCACATCCTCTGACTGAGTGGTGAGCCCACCCTGAACAGGTGCTGGGCAGCTCAGCCAGAACAAGCATAGAGATGGGCCTGTGAATCCCGATACTTGGAACATGCAGAAGAAATAGGCGTTTTCACAGAACTGGGGGTGTGTGGGTGTATGCAACATATGTCAACCCTCTATAGACAAGAAATAGTCCAATGCAATTAGAAAGTAATATGGAAATGTAACTTTTCAAAATATGTCCTGAGTGGCTGCATTTTGGTCTGGCCTAAAACAGCCATTTCATCCTTTCCAGCGCAAAAGGAACTAAAAGCTGAATGGAGGCACAGAATGTGCTAACAATGCCCTCACCTATAGGCAGTCTTTTACTTCAAAAACGCAAGAGTCTGTAACGCACAACTCTGAAGTTGAACTTGACCCGGTATCTTTGGGTCAAGAGGTACCGTATGCATTATGAGACACGCATGGCTACCTATGCCTATTAAATGAAAGCACAATAGAATGCACAATTCATAACACTTCTAGCAGGATACCTTTTTTTCAACAAAGGAAATAGGCTGGACCTATTAATAGAGAATATTCTAGAGAATACAAGCCAGGCTTCTGATCTCTCTGTCACTTTCTGTTCCTTTACTAACAGCCGTTGTCTTAACAGAACACAGACTTCAAAAACTGAATAAACATAGACATTTAAAGGCATATTTTTAGACTACACATCCATTGTGGCAGCAACCCATCATGGTGCCTCAGAGGTGTTTCTGAGAAGTACCCGTGTATTTCCGAATTACTTGGTTGGAAAAGAATGATGGCTGGAGGAATCTATGGATGAGTGGAGAACCTACGGATGATTTAAGCTTCAGCTACCAAGTGAGTGAAAATTCAGAAGAGGAGTGACTTTTGTTCAGGCTGGCAAACTTTGAAATTGTTCTAGGGCCTGTTCAACTGTTAGCACCTATTACATAGTTAGAAAAACAAGTCTCTTAAAAATTCTATGTTCTTGTTCTCCACAGCCAGAAAATTCTCAATCTGCATGTCTGACTGTGTCCTATCAGCTAAGACCTCCACTAAGTCCAAAAGATGGGTCTTAACATTCCTTAATCTGCTTAAAAAAAACCAAACATAAAGAGTTATCATTATTTTTAAAATTATGTATGAAAGAGAAGTACAAAATCTCATAGTCCCTGCAGAAAAGGGTTTTATCCAACAAGACATAAGGATTATTTAAACATCAAGTGTATGAATTTTGTGACAGCCCTCTGACAGAACAGCTTAGACTAGGTATGCAAAGCCTAGTCTGGGGACAGCTTGTGCTCTCTTATAAAACACAGAGCTATACCTACCCACATCTACTGTAATATCATCATATTATTATATGATTCTATGAATATCATCATCTTCCTACCCAAGTTTTCATCTTCTACTGTATTCCCCCAGCTTCTTTTGACAACTGGAAGTCCTGCATAGTTTAAGCTAACTTGTCATACCTTGTGTTTAAATGGAGCACACCATCATTATTTGTTTTCACAGATGTGAAACATTTCAGTGTCTTTCTTCTGAACCCATCAGCAAGGCAGAGAGATGCTATCTAGGCTTTAAGTCATTGTTGTGCTCCTTCTTCCTTGGACTTCCTTTCTAAGAACAGTCCAGCCAAGCATCATTGCAGTATTTTGCCAAAATGGACCCATTGCTCCTGCATCTTGTCCTTTATTGATTTTTCAAAGACATCCTAATGAAGGCATTCTCTTATTTATTTTTAGTAGCATATACACCAAGATAATCTTCCCTCTAGCATGTACAGATGTTGGGAAATGCCTTATACCACTTTCAGATAACATAAATAAGATGGCACAGGATGGACTAAGAAGCAAGAGGCTTCATCCTTTGTTTTTTGCCCTTCACTAGTTAAGACTGGACTTTATGATCTATCTCTGTAATATAACTCACCAGAAATATGCATCCAGGTTGAGTACCAGTTGAAAGAATAGTTGAAAATGCAGTGGGTACAAAATTTAGCCTGATGCATGATCTAGAGATGAATCATTCTTCTGCTTGGTAATCTGGGCAGTAAGTAGGAACACGGGTTTCTCAGAAGATAGAAGGAGATTAAGGAAGATGAAATTTTGAAAGTGAGGCAGAAGACTGAAAAAGAAAGGTCTGGAAAAAATGCTGTGAGAAGAAAGCGGTATGGAGTTGAAAAGGACCAAAGGAAAGGGGAAAAGTGACTGAGGGTCAGGCTGGAGTTGGGGGATAACTGGAAGATAAAGGATAAATGAAGCAGTGACTCTGGCCTGATTTCTTTGTCATTTTCTTTGGCCTTTGGGAAGGCACAAGCAGGACTGTGGTGACTACTGAATTTGCCTTCCTTTCTTCCCCTGTACACTCCCTAAACTCTATTGATGTGTGCAATTTGCAACTGTGATGTGATGTAAAAGCAATGTGTAGAGTAGAAAGTATTTGCAAGATTAGGCCTCTAAAATTACAAGGCCTTCAGAGCATGGACTAGATTCTCAGCTGGTATAAACCAAGAGCTCCATTGAATCCCCATATTCTTTAGTCTTCAATTAAGTACCAAGCATATTAGTGACTGAATAAAGACAGGAGAATCTCCTTTTTAGTTCCTAGAGGCCCTACCTGGGTCCTTGAGCTCAAACTTTTTGTGTCTTTAGAAATTTAAACCATGTTTGTTCCATTCTCACATCCACTGGAATTTGCAACATATCTGCTTTGTAGTCTGGACAAAGCTAAAGATTTCCCCAAACACAGTGTGAATCAAACCACACAGGAATGTTTGTAAAGAACATCTTGGACCCTTTGAAAACATATTCAGTTCTCAGAAGCGCTAATGCATTCCACATTTGGTCATTAAACACTAATTGGTAACATGCTGTGGAAGGGTTCACTCTCTGACCAGTCAGTATTTCCTAGGTCACAGCACTGCAAGACCTCAGTGCCCTCATGTGACCTGCCCTTTTGAACTTTTAATCCTTCAACTCATCAGAGAGCATTAATAGCTCAGGCCACTTTGGAAACCACAGGCATATTTTTCCCTGGCTGTTTCAAAGTTTGCATGGTTTCCTCTCCATCTCCCTCTCCTGCCCCCTCCTTGCTGATGATGCAGGATGTCTTTTGGGGACCTAATTGAAGGCTTCAAAGTGCCTGATAGTTTATTATGAAACTATTGTCCTTGGTAAATGTCACGGGACTCATGTTTTATTATATTTATAACCTTTTTTTCCATTAGTCTGCCATTTCCCTGAGAAATTATGACCTTGGCTCTATCAGTTTAACCAGGCTGGTTTTATATATAGCAAACGTGTGCGTGTGCAAAAAAAGGAGAGAAGAGGAGAAGCCATCAAATAGTTTTCTATTAGAACAGTGCTTGTACTGGCCCCTCCTATAGTATGGTAAGCAATTTAATGGCTGCGATAAGGAAAGAAACCAGGGAACAAATTATGCCAAACATTAAAGTCTCAGGTGGTGTCTCTGACTCCAGTGGACGTAAGGCAATAGATTCTGGCTGCTGCCGTGTCTATTATTTAAAATACATTTTACCTGATATTTCTTATCAGAAACATGTTTAGGATTTTTCACTGTGTGGGGAGCTGTGGGCTGGGCAGTGACTAGTGATTTCATTCAAGGAGGGATCCGGAGCCTTTCTAAATGAACCAGTAAATGAACCACTGCCAGGAAATGTTCCCAGGCACAGGAACATGACTGACTATGCACTTACATTGTTAGACCAGTGCTGGGCACATTAATTTACTAGTATAGACGTAGCCAGAATAGCTGAGCTCTGGACATATGATCTTAACGAGCAGGTTGATCTCTCATTTAAGAAAAAAACATATTTAATAGACATTGGTCTTGCTTGCCTCCCACTGGGAGTGGGTGAGGTCAAATTCATTAAAGTCTGTCTTTGAGAAGGAAAATTCTAGAAAAAAACAATGTGCTCTGTTGTGGTTTTTTTAAGAACCAACTTTAAAAAAAGAAGTTTGGAGTTGTTTCCATGCTGCAGGATTTGAAATTGTTATATCTTTCATTCTCTTAGCCAACCTCTTAAACAAACAAAGTAATTCTCACTGTGGACATTGAAAGAGTTCTCCAAGTGCCTGTATTTCTGACCCAGGCATGTGGGGGCAACAGGAGAAACAAAAAAAAAATGCAGAAATTTTTTAGGATAGAAAGAACTTTTTCAGAAAACTATGTCTCTAGAAGAAATTTCACTTTTGAAAGGAAAAAAACAAAAAGATTTTTGAAAGAAAACTCTTGCTTTCTAAGTACAGTCTGGTCAGCAGTATTTATTGATGGTGATCACCGAAACTTTGCTTTTAATTTTTCCTACCTCTCCTGCAAATCAACTCTGTATATATATATTATATACAGATAATTATATATATACTATATATATATATATTATCTTTTCCTCCAGATCATCAAGGGCAGTATCTATCCTATCCTTGAAGGATTCTGTCCTCTTGCCTATGCCCCTCCCACATGTCACTGACAGTATGTTAAGCCATTAGAGTCATGTTCTTGGCAATATCCCTGCTTTTCAGTGCTTCGTTCCCAATTCCCACGTACGGGCTGACAGACTTTGGTGACCTTTTGCATCAACACTTGTTCACTAAAATTAGATATTTTTTTTCTTTCTGGCATATAACCAGAGAGATTATACTCCTCAACCTACCATCCATGTAGGTTAGGCAGCCCCAGAAATTGATGATGCAGAGGAATAAACCTCTCCATGAAGAGTAAAAGGAGCTCAGGGGGAAAAGAAGAAAAATGAATGATGTTCTAGCAGTTTGTATGCATCTACCTATAGTGTGCCTACACATGTACATGTGATATTAACTAATGGTGTCAGCCACAAAAGGTTGTGAGGTTAGATACAGGTCAGATAAGCATCTAGCTACTTAAATGCATCTTGAATTAGCATTTAAGATTCATGGAAATCATTGGTAAAAATGCAATAGAATTGAACAGTGCAGGTCTATTAGCTGGCTGGAGACAATGTTTGGAGTATGATATTTCCATGACTTCTTGGAGACTGAAATTGAAAATTAAAAGAATGACTATGAAAGGAAAGAAAAACCTTCAGTGTGATTTTTTGAGGAATAAATCTGCTCTGAAGGGAAAAGCTGCTTCATATTCGACCTTTATTAAACCCAGAGAAATAAGATGCAAGGGGTACATTCATCTTAACCTAAGTATTATGTTACAACGAGAGTTATGTTAAGAATTATGGTCACATGATATTACCAGTGTATTAGTACATACAAAGCAATTGCCTCCTACAAACTTCACAGTCTGGCTCATTCTGAGATCTAAGACGGTGATAAGTAACTGGCAAAAACAATGAGAAGATTAATAGGAAGTTTTGGCAATTTGGGACTAGCTATACACAGAGACTTTGGGGTTTTGTTTTTGACCAATGAAACATTTAGTTAAAGGGATCTAGGCTACAATTCTTTTTTGAATCAAGAAATCATTCAGCTTCCATTGGAGCTCGTACTCTGTATGAACTGCTGGGTCTCTCTTTTCTCTTTGCACGTGTCTGACATGAAACTCGATGCTATACATTACCGTGCTTAATGAGTGACTGGTGTGACAATGTTTCAGCATCTGTATTGCTACAAACTCCGGAAGAGCCATTCTCAGTTGTGGTTATTCCACATCACTCTTCCTTCATGTCACCAATTCTGAGAGCTAATTGAAAGTGTCTGTTAACTATATCCCTCCAAGCTGCTCTATGCAAGGCCTTTGAATGCTAACATAAAATGATCTTTAAGGCTACCTTGCATATCTTTAAGGAAACAAACAGACTATATATTCACTGGATATTGACCTGTAGAGATGATGGGTTGATGGCACGAATGCTCATACTTTTACAGTCAAGGTCAGACGTGCATCCGAGAGGCATCTCAAGATGCAGAGAGAAAGAAGGGAACGTGCAGTCCTTCCAGCAGGGCAGTGAGTCTCATTCTGCCATGACGTACGGGCAGCACACCACTATCCTCTCCAGCAGGTAATACGTCAGGGCAAAACGTTGCTCATGTGACTGCTTTGCTCGGCCAAACGACCCACATACTTTCCTATATGATGCAGGGGAAAGCAGAGTGTAGACCATCAAAGCCTGAAGTTTTCATTTTCTTCATGTGGTTACGCTCACATTTGTGACACTGCAAGTGACGTAAAGTGATAGGAAAAAGCTGCTTTTTCAGCAAGATGCAAACAGAGAGATATTATCCATCCACTGATTTTAATCTCCCTTCAAAAATACTCATGTATAACTAGATACAAGCTCCTGAAGTCATGCCTTCTTCTCTAGCCCTGCTATGACCCTTCTCAGCAGTGGAGTGGGAACATCACTGCCATATACTCATATGGGACAAGGTCCTTAAGCTGACTTGCTGCAGCATGTTTATATCTGGACACACAATTATAAAGCCCCAAAATCCAGCTGGCAACTTACACCATGTTAAAGGGCAACCTCTAACTGGAGAACAAGGAAGGATTCTGATCTTATCCTACCAAATGAAAAGTGTATCAGCAGTAGTCTAGCTTGGCAGTCTCATGCCAGAAAAAATGCTGAAGTGTTTTTTAAATGAAGAAAATCTGTTTTTGTCAAAGTGTTTATTCTTCTTAAGGTATATTTTTGTCAGAAATGCTGGACTTCCTTAATTATAAAAAAAAATCACACTACTAACAACAAAATATTTCATTCAGATAAAAGACTGAAAAAATTCTTTAGGGTTAGCTGGCTGATACTCTGCACATTTCTTCCTCCTTGGTCTTTTATATGAGCTTCTTAGGCATATCATATATCCCATGATGGATCTCCTTGCTTACTTAGTCCCAGAGATCATCTCCATTGCATTCCTTCCACTCTTTAACAAGAGGATCACAGTTCATTTCAGCACAGGCCATTGGCCAGGAGGGTTAACTTGTTAGGGGAAGCATTCCAGGTTCCACACGAAACCATAATGCTCTCAATCAGAATATTTAAGTTTTTACTTCTTTGCTGAAAACATGAGCTCTCCTGAGAAATTACTGGTGCGTTTTATTTTCTTTGAAACTGCCTTGCACATTCCTTCTATTACTTTTTCCCTTTCTGCAGGTGAGACACTGACTGTTCTCTGGATTTCCACATGCTGTCATTGTTTTCTTTTTTTCATTTTCATTTCACAATTCACAAAATTTCCAGAGAGTGACAACACAAAGGCAACAGTGATGATTCATTTTCTTACCAGCTCTAGTCAGCAGAATTGTGGCTGTGACAGGTATTTTCCCTTTTGCTTTCCCCTGAGGGTCCCTTACATGTATCACTGGAAGGTGTGAGTTTTATACAAATTCAGTTTTATTACTTACCCATGATCAATGAAATCAATTGGATTCTCTCTGTTGGATTCAATAAACTTTTTTGGGGGGGGAGAACCTTCATAAAGCTAGTCTTTATAATAAAAACAAATCATGAGGAAAAGTGTCATTTCATTCTAATAAATGAAGTGTCTTCTTGTTCTAGTAAATGAGTGACTTCAACACTCTGTTGAGTGTTCCATTTTTGTTACATCAAAATGTAAATGCAAGCAGCTCATAACTTGCTGTCTCTGCCTATACCTACTCCCTCTCCTCACCCAGAAACTGCTGTTTTCTGGGGTTCTGCTTTGACAGCTCTGGCTCCAAACATGGGCCATCCTCAGTCCTAAGACAAGGATGGTCCCTTCCATAAACATATGCATACACAGATTCACTGATCTCAGAGTTACCTTTGGAAAGTGAAACATCATTAATTGACTATGTTCCATCTTTTTTTTTTTTTCTTTTTAAATTAATGAATATTGAATGCCTTTCAATAACAGATTTCACACAGATTCCTCCATGCTTTTCATGTCAACGTCATTCTTTGAGTTAATGTGTTTTGAAAAAGTCTTAATGTTTCACATGCATAATTATTATTCTTAATCATGGCATTATTCTTACTTTTTTGTTACCTGTGAAGAGCAGACAGGCTGCATATGGTGTCTATCATGTGTCTAAACCAAAGAAACTTGGGGACTATAACTTGTCTGGAACCCAAAATGAGAGGTCATCATCTTGTCATCTGCCCCTAGAAAACCTTGGCAATGCTGGGTCTGAGCAGTCTTGTGGTAACAAAATGAAGTTACAGTAAAGGTCAGGAGTTTTGAATTTCCTGAGCTGAGATTTTTTTTCTGTGTGAATGTGTAAGGCGGGAAAGAGAAAGGTGTTTGTTGTGATTCAGTTTTGTCATTGGCTGAGAAGGAAAGAAATCCTCAGAAACGTAACCTAAAAAGCAGTAATTCACAGTGCCTGAAGTGTTTGCGAACTTTTAATTTAGTTTTTCAAGTCTTAGCTGCCTATTCCAAGACTGGGTATGCTTTGTATTCAGTTTTTCTGGTGGGATGGTTTTAAGGTAAGGGCTTTCAAGACCTGAGTCTGGGGGTGGCTTTAGCATAGGTTTCCTGTGAGACTTTGCACAGGATGCTTAGGCCCAGTTCTCTGTGATATTTAATTTTCTATCTATCATGTTCTGCAGAAAGAAGCATGAACTGAGCACTAAACACCTTTGCTTTGGTTTTCCTGCTTAGAAAATGGGTATAATTTTTTCACTATAATCACTTCTTCTTAGAAAAATACAAATATTAATGATCAGCTTTTTAAATTGACAGAAAAATTCCATTATTATATGACTGACATTAGTAAGTACTGGCCTTTTTCACTGCACATGACCAGACTGACAACTAAACCTACAACTTCACTTCTGAGGAGGACTTTTCTAGTGTCTGGTGGCTCTGGCAGAGCAGAAGAAAATGTGAGTGTTGCATAGGGAAATTGAGGCAGAGAAAACTTATGGGATGAAACGACAGTACCATGGACACATTTTCCACTGAGTTGTTTCTTAGATACATTTTGATTACAACATTATCTTGTAATTTGCTGAAGGATCCAGAAAGATAGTATATTTTTTCTTCTTTCCTCTAAATCTTTGTATTTTTACCACAAAAGATAATATTATAGTAAGAAATGGTTATTTGTTTTTTAGTGAATCTTACCTGGTTTTGATAAACAAAAAATATATATTGCAGTATTTATTTTTACATGTATTTTTGTTGTCATTGTGGTTCTTTTGTTTGTTTGCTTTTTTTTAAATTTATTTATAAGATAATAACATAAGGTCACAGTAACCTTTGTTCTTTCTAAAAGTATCTTTTCATTCAAGTTTTCAGATGTAGACTTTTGTGGAGAAAAAATGTTGCTTTCAGGAAAACAATGGTGTTTTGTGTACAAAAATTATGTTCAAACATTTACTTGAGCTAGGGTTTTTTTCTGCTATTATCTTCAATATTATTCATAAAAAGAAATCCCAAATGGTCCTGTGTACACATTGGCAGCCTGAGATCTGGTCTATCCAGGTATCCAACTATGACATTTCAAATGACAACCTGTACAGTAGCCACTACTGGGGAAGATATGATCCCCTTCCCAAATGTCTGGTGGTCTTAAAATGCAAAGCAAAACAGAGTTGGAGAGGTTTAAAAAGGATCACAAACCAAGAATAAAGTGAAGTCTGGATGAAGAACCTCCCCCAAGTGTGCTCCAAGGAGAGAGAGGACACAAACCTCTATTCTGACTGAAAGCAGCTCCATCACCTTAGAACAAGTAAATGGGATTACAATAGCAAACCTAAGGCTGGCCTTTAATGTAATGACAAAAAAAGCACATAACTCCCATGCTTCACTTTCCCCCACTGCAGGTGGGAAATGATGCATTATCTTTCCCTTGATGAAGCATTTTGAAATGGATATAGAGTAGGCCCTAAGAGCCTCCTATTGTCAGGAAAAAGAGATGAGGAACCCTGTCAGAGCTCCCATCTGTGGTCATCAGTGGACAAAGGTCTCCTCCTAGGCAAAATGATCTGGCTGAGAAAGGTTCATCCTCTCAGTTTTCTCTTTGTGCAGTAGAATTTGAGCTAAGTATGGAGAGCTATGCTGATTACAAAACACTTGCCTTGAAAATGTCTTTTGATCTCTGGCCTCCAAATTGCATCAACCTTCTTCCCTTCTGAGAAGTTGTTTCTCAGTTCTTAGAAACAGTCAGCGCTCTGTGGGGCTGCTTATGAACTTGTGCTCTTATGGAGGCATAAGCAGGAGGAACTAGAAATGCTCTCATTAAAGGTCAGAAGTTTTCTGGGTTTTTGTTTTACATGTGCGAGATCTGTATTGGTGATTTTTATTTCCTTCACTCTGCCCCATTTTTGTCTAGTCAGCTTGAGGAACAGATGTGGGCTTTCTTCCAACAGTGTGTAACACGATAAATATGCATTCTGTGTTTTAATGCCTGCTGTGGTGTCCTCTGGAAATAGGCTTGAACAATGACAACTATACTTGGCATTTGGAGGAATCAGCTGGCCTATCTAGGGATCATGAGGTTTGAATAGGAGAGCTGCAAGCCCAGGAAAGGTTTTTTCCAGCAGAGCTGACTTGTTCCAGATTTACTTTTTGCTGACATATCTGAAATCCTTTGTAAGGAATCCTTCTGTCTGTTCCTAGCAGTTATGAGACAAAACCAGGGAATACTGTTGAGGGAGACCTTGCACATTAAGCATTCATATCCAGTTTTCTTGGAAGCAGGATATTTCTGTGTGCCAAATGTAAATTTATACCTTGGAGTCTTGCAGGACAATTGAAAAAAAAAAAAAAAAAGAAATGTTTTCTTTTAACTGAATTTACAGTAAGTTATACATTTGGAGTTCAGATCACTTGGAAATGAGCTTGGCAGATGCTGCCTGTGACAATGATGCTGAACTAGGGGAAATGATCTGGCCATACAGCTAAGAGGTGAATCATGCTGTATCACAGACTTCTTTTTAATACAGAGAAGCAGTGTATCTCAAGCTTTTATATATCCCTCCAAACTCTCACGTGCAATTTTTGGACGCACTTCTCTCACCCACAAGTAGCTGGCTGTGGACTTGACTGACATAACATAGGATGTAGCACCTGGCTATGCTACTATTTGTTGGATGCATTTCATGCTTATCTGGAAAAAATACTGCAAATGACTCACTATTTCTATTTTTCCTTTAAGAAAGTAGACGTAATAAAAGTTCTCAGGAAGGAATCTTTATAGCATCCTTATCCTGTGTTGACATCCAGACTCCCTTGTGCTTTATATGCAGTGACTAGTGACTAGTAACTTAGGAAATTTGGCACTTTCATCTCTAACTCATTGCTTCCTAAGCTTCATTTAGGCTTCAGCATATGTACAGAAGCAGCCCGGGCACCTAGCTGCTACTTAAGCACAGCTGAAATCTAAATAGGAAGTGGCATACCACCAAGGCATTTGACTGGCCATGATGTAGTTGGCTTGAACCCATCTTTGTCTACAGCAACATCCTGCTGGGTATATGCAGAGGCAAGACTTCAGCCATCTGTAGTACTGTACAGATACAATAGGAGGCACCCTCTGAGATTAGACACATCAGCTAAGCAGGTTTTTTCAGGTTCTGTTTTAGACCTAGAATTACTTAACTTGCAGTAATGTCACACACATGATGCAGATCTTACTTTTAGTTTGCCCCCTTAGACATACTGTTAAGCATTCTTTAATACATATTACATTTTTACATGAGGTAAATGTCAGCTATCTTTAACCAGAAAAAGCTGGCCTGTTTTCCAGAGGTGCAGGTCATCACATGTGAGAGTTCATCATTGTTGAAAATCAAGATTTGTTTATGACATTGTGGCATATGGGCTGGGGGAGGATTTTCAGAGGTTAAAGATAATTTACTCAGAGGCAATTAACTGCCATTAGTACTTCTAAAATTCCCCTTATACCCTTTCCTATACAAATACACATATTAATCATTAACCCCTAAACTTCCATATAGCAAGTATGTTTCAGATATGATATGCTTTCTGGAAGCAACCACAAGTTCAAACCGTCTAGAGAATGACTGCTGATGAATGTCTGGAGGTTTGATTTCTTTTCCTCTTTCTTTTTCCAGAAATTTATTTTCATACTGTTTCTACTGATCTGCTAGCAATTGCTATTAGAGGCAGAATAGGAAGACTTCTGACCTGACTCAGTCTGGCCATATGTACATTCCTGTTCTCAGCACTATATACTACTGCTGTCTCTGGATTATGCAATTAATCAGTTACAGAGGATATGGAGATTTAACTACATTAGAAAGAGGAAGATGATGTCATTGATTATTTTAAGATGGAAATATCTGAAAAAAGCATAAGTAGTGAGAATTTCTTCTCCATAAGCAACATGCTTTGGGATTGAAGAGCCAGACTATGAGTTACTATTAATGTAGAATGAATTCATTTTCCAGATGTTATATCAACACTGAACCCAAAGAATGTTATCTCAGCTGGAGTAATATAGAATTTTACTTACCAAAATAGCTTAAGCTTATGAGTATTGTAGCCTGCTTACAAAAAAAGAAAAGAAATTAGTTACCTGGGTTACACAGTTTTCAACCAGGAAAAGAAAAACAGTTGATTAAGAAGAGAAAAGTAATATTTTAGATAAGCCTAAATCACTGATGTATGTCATTATAAAAAAAATACAGGCATTAAAATCACAGAATTAATCACATCAATTTTTTGATGCAAAGATAATATTCTATTTAACTATCTATCTAAGAGCTATTACATTTATATTACTTTATATGCCAAGTGCATACTTTTATAGCTGTGTATGTTGTAGATATATAACCACGTAAGTGAAAGGAACTGCTTTTAAATTTGAGAACCATCTTACTGTGTGTGCTTTTGACCTTGGGAATATAGACCATTTAAGTTTATTACAAATACATAACAACAAGGTTGTCCTTTCCACAGAGCATTTTTGTCACTTCTCCCTGGACCAAAGTTACTGAAAGCTGTGAGAACTTTATCTTACCAACTTAAGATGAAAATTCACTGGACACAACTGAGCAAAATTAATTTTCTCAATATGCTCAGACAAAAGTTGGTTTTGACAAATGTTCTGACAACTCTAAGCTTCCTGAACTTGCTACATGTCAGAATGTTTTTCAGGTCACAATTCTGCTCTGTAGGGACATATCTGATCCCTGTCATAACACCTCTCTTGTTTACTTTGAGCACACCCTCTGTTAACCCTTGGACACACTGAAGAGCTGCTGGGGAGGTAAATAGTCATGAATGTGTCCCATTGCTCCAATCAATAGGTTCACCTCTGCACTGCATATTTTTGTAGATGTTAAATCAACACCATAATCATTCCTGTAAGTTGTCATTTTATAGTCTATTTTGTAGATCAGAGGAAAGAGAACTAAAATGAACTGGTCTTGGATATTCTCAACTAAAAGAACAGACAGCAATGCATCTCTGCAACAGAAGCCCCTGTCTGTTTCTTAAGCTAACTACAAGAGCACAACAATCCCAGGATATTCTATTTTATCTTCTTTAACAGGCAGTCCTTTAGCATGCCTGTTCTGATGCTTTGATGGAAAGTTTTTAGTCTGACTTACAGCTGGTTGCATTTCTGTCTCCTTAAAATACTGATTTAATGCCCATCATATCTAAACATCTTAATGGGATGCTATTATTCAGCTGCTTTTCATTCCTATTGATAGAGATTTAGAAAAGCTATCACCTAATGAGTGTTCGCCTTAAGTCTAATGCAATTACAGCCACAGATATGGAGAATTATTATTTTTTCCTTGGAGTCATATATACATAAGCAAAATATATATATGAAATACTACAAAATATTAACAATATATTGGAATGGAATGGAATGAAATGGAATGAAATGGAATGGAATAAGAATCTGGACTTGGTTGTTCATGAGCAACTCTCTTTTTCTTGAGAAATAGATTTTTCAGCAACCTTGTAAACATAGAAGGAACATCACATGATTTGCATTATAAATTCTCCTACCAGCTTCCTTTTCAAAATGAATTGCTCACATTAGGATTCTATGTGTTTAACTTAATGCAGTGGCGAATAAAATATTGAAACCTTTGAGCTCATGATTAGGCCAAATTGAGTCTGATCTTAGGAATTCCAGTCATGCTTCAAATTTCCCATGGAAAGTGGAGGGGAAAGAAATGAACCCACTAAAGTCATCAAGAATTTTAAAAAAAAATGTGGAATTGAGGAATTTTTTTGGAATTGAGGAAATTGAGTAATTGAGGAAAAAATGATTGAGGAAAAAAGAATAATGATATTGTGATTAAGACAATTGATAATTTGGGTTGGAAGGGACCTTTAAAGGTCATTTAATCCAACCCCCGCCTGCAATCATCAGGGACATCTTCCACTAGATCAAGTTTCTCAGAGCCCCATCCAACCTGACCTTGAAAGTTTGCAGGGATGGGACATCTACCACCTCTCTGGGCAACCTGGGCCAGTGTTTCACCACCCTCATTGTAAAAAAAAATAATGTTCCTCTATCTAAGTCTAAATCTTCCCTCTTATAGTTTAAAATCATTACATCTTGTCCTATCACAACAGGACCTGATAAAAAGTTTGTGTTAAAATGTTTGTCCTCATCTTTCTTGTAAGCCCCCTTTAAGTACTGAAGGGCACAATAAGGTCTCTCCACAAAGAGATGTCACAGGTTGGTAGTTCCCAGGGCCCTGCTTTCTATCCTTTCCACCCTTTTTAAAAATGGGTGTACTCTTTCCCTTTTTACAGCCACCAGGGACTTCAACTGACTGCCATGACTTTTCAAATATCATGAAGAGTGGCTTGGCAACTATGTCATCCAGTTCCCTCAGGACTCTGGGATGCATCTCATCAGGTCCCACAGACTTACTTATGTTCAGGTTCCTCAGGTGGTCACAAACCTGATCTTCTGTTACAGTGGGAGGGACTTCAGTCACCATCTTGTGGTCCATCCGCTTGAGAGGTGTGGGAAGGCAGTTTCCTGGTGAAGACTGAGGCAAGTAAGTTGTTGACTACCTCAGCCTTCTCCTCGTCTGTTGTTACCAGCTTGCCAGTCTTGTTTATCAAGGTGAGTGTCCTGGTTTGAGGTAAAACAGAACCAATTTTCTATGCAGTAATTTTACTTTTTAGCTGGGCTTCTTCTAACTAAACTCTGAAATTAACAGCATGTTGTGCAGAAACTGGTTCTCTTTTACCTCAAACCAGGACAAGCCTCTGGTATTTAACCTCCTCTCTAATATGAGTCTATAAAGCACCAGGCCACGTTTAATGTATTGGCTGACATCTGCATCTTTTCCTGGAATATGTTGGGTATTTTGGATATGTTATACAAATGTACTTGTTGTCACAGATTCTGCTGCAATAATTAGTACCAAAGTTGGATAGTTCATTATGTAGACTTTTTAATTTTTTATGCAAAGGGAAAAGATTTTTTCAGTGAGGGTGGACTTGTCAGGTCCGGAAAGCTGCTAATGCCTTGAACAGCAGTGAAATCAAAGCGTGTCATCATCCAGCCCACTGATTCATGACAGAGACAACTGAAATAAAACATCAAAACTAAAACTGTCTAACTAATATGTTTGCATTGGGAACAAAACTCTAGTTGAGTTATGTATGTGGGATATCATCCTGCTTGTTGCAAAAACCCATCCCTGAAGAATCATTGGAACCTTCACTAGAAGAGACTTTTAACAAGCTAACAGGGAACGAAATATGTGTGAGGGAGTAAAAATTGTTTCTGAGACACTGTCTTCCAAGTGCATTGGAAGGCATGGATTTTTAATGATCAGGCTGAGATGGTTAGGATGGAGACAGGCATATAGCAAGAGGTGCATTGACTTACCCACTTTTGTCTTGCAGAAGTTATTTGAAGATCTCACTTTTCCTTCACAACTCATCTTAACCAGCATTTTTTGGACTAAGTTATAAGGGGAAGCAAAAGTCTAATTTACTTTCCAAGTGGTGTAGAGATGATTTTGTTTTTAAAGATATCTAATTTCTGTAGCAAAGGAGAAGATTATTTTACACCATATGGTAACTGTCCAGTGATGTCATAGTGATTAATGACAGGATCAGTTGGATGCTCCAGTGGCATAACAAATGACCTGGGTTTCCTGTAATGGCAACACTTACACGCTCGTATTAGGACCCCGCAATTAACTGAGCTCTAGTCTCGGCACCCTCTGTGCTTAAATGCAATAAAATGAATGCAAAGATTACTACCAACTTTATGAGGATGTGGGTCAAGCTTTCTGTGACTTTTGTCAGATCCCTTAGACTGTGGATATCTATTTCCCATCTGTAAAACTGATATTATAATTAGCTGTTCATAGGCTTGATGTAAAATTAACTTATTGAAGGTCTGTGAAACCTTTGTACAAGAAAAATATTAAATGGAAATAACAAATTTTAGGGAAATTATCTGTGTATTTTTGACTCTGTATCATAAACTGAAGAACCTCCAACATTCCCTGCCCAGTGTTCTCATTTAATTGTGCGTAGAGCTTAATTTTCTTTGTGATTATTTGCCAGATAAAACCAGGAAGTCTTCATTAAATGCTTTGTGCTCCACTTTCATATAAAAATTTTTTGGGTAGTCATAGTTCTCTGCCTGAAATAATTCTAGGAGCCAATAAAGTATTCCTATTATACCAAAGCAAAGCAATACAGACAAGACCAGGCTGGATGGGGCTTTGAGCATCCTGGTCTAGGGGAAGGTGTTCCTGCCCACAGCAGGAGGATTGGAACTCAATGATCTTTGAGATCCCTTCCAACAGAAACCATTTTATGATTCTATCATAAGAAGTGATCCGTTCTCCCATTAAAAACTTTATTAATAGCTTGATGATTGGCAGTCTATCTGTAATTTTAAGTCATATGCAAAGACACACATGATTTGTCATCAGCTGATGAAAAAAAAGCAATTGAAAACCTATTTTTTTCTTGATCCAATATTTGCCTATGATTTTTTCACTCTTTCCTGATCATTTTGGTCAAAATTACAGTCTTGGGTATGTGCTGCATTTGGCATTAGACTTTGCATTTATCAAGCTGCTGAGGCTTTTGGAACCCAGGATCTTCAAATAAGTCATATTTTTGATGTCTCTTTCTCTGTTTCAAATTATAGCAATATAATATTAATAGGTCATTTCATTATATTTCAATACCTCTTTTCCACTGCTGGTTACTGAACAGTTCAGTCAAAAAGTGTAAGGAAGAAGATCCTGTTGTTGGCATTGGGTTTTGCCAAAAGTCATATTTTTTGTTTGGTTTAGGTTCTTTAATTTAGCAAAAAAGGGGAATGTTCCTAGGTAATGAAAAAAGTGCTTGAAGGCTGACATATTTTATGATTTTCTTGAAGAAAGTACATTTCTGATTGGTTTCTGAATCTTACGGTGTATGAGTGTGTAATTACTTCACACTGGTGAGAGGACATCATCCAAAAATCTCCCATACTACTAATATTCTGATTGCTGTGGCATCTTGGAGGTAAGAAAAAATTGCATTTTTACAGACATTTTTCTTCGGCTTAGATGATCCAAAAAGTACAGACATGAACACTGTGCACTGAATAAACTAACCAACACATAGACTCATGCTCTTCCGTGTTCTCTCACTGTTTTCGTGACAGTTTTGGAAGTGAGATGAACATACAAGTTTCAAATAAGAAGATTCAAATAGAAGTGAAGAAGGAACATTCACACAGATCACATTCCAATGATGACACCTGGAGAATACTAGGTTCCAGATACAGTGATGGGACAAGGTGGAGGTAAGCACAGCCCAATGGCTGGCTTTATTTTGTTCCTTGCCACTTGTGCAAAGTCACTGATCCTTGCTTGCTCATGGCAATGTTTTTTACATCATTTGGAAGTGAACATTGATGGCTACTCTTATGGGCAGGAGATTATATAAAGCACATCACAGCCCTGATTTTGTAATGACAATTCATGTGTTATTTTCGTAGTGGGTAAAACTGTACACATCCTATGAATGTTCTCCAGGACTTTTTTTCTGACATTTTTATGTGACTATCCAAAGACATACTCAGCTGAATTTGCTTCATTAGGCTAATTTACAACTTCTTTGTTAGTGAACTCTAAATTGGTACCTCATCTTTTGCAGAGGATGGGTATTTCTTTTTACTTTTAATTCATCCCATGTAGTTACTGAGTGATGAGGGCAGTGTTAATTTATGCTTGGACATTGGAAACCAAAAAAATCAAGTAGACAGGGAGAGACAAGACTCTCAAAGAATGAAATTAAAACCTCTGGGCTATGACTTAACTTACTATTTGTTTTTCTCATTTTGTTGCCATCAGTTATTTTGTTCTACTTGTGATATGTTTCACAGGGAAGATTTAGGGACTTTTTGCTCTTTGTTTTCATGTGATATATGAGGTATTTTTTATTAGTTTGTATTATAATCCTGTCTGCTCTTATTCAGATTTTCTTTATAAGAGCTATAAACATTTCTGAGTTCTTTAGCTATGGTTGCCCTTGCACAAGAATCAGATCCAATAGAAAATGTAAATTTCTGGGGAAGCCTGGGAGCCAGCAATCTTCTGCCACTGTACTAAACAGGCTCAGGGCACCATCATGCCCATTGACTAGCAGTCCGAGAAACCACCAAAGCTGATCATATTTCCTGATAGTTTTGACCTGGGTCAACCAACGATCTGCCAGATAGTGCCTGTGCCCAGAGCATGGGACAGGACAGGGCCTGGGTGGGACAGGATAGGGGGTGTTGGCATGATGGGCCATGCCCTACAGTTCAACTTCTCTGAAGGGGAAGAGTGGTGAGCCATAGGGCTTAAAGTCTCTCCATCTGCCACATGGACAAAGGCACACAGAACATTTTTTTGGTTTTAATTAGTATTTAAAGTAACCTTTAAGAGTAAAGAAGGAAAACAGGAGAACAGGTTATAAAACAGAAAGATGAAATTCACTCTAGGAAATAATTCCTGCTTTTCAAACTCCAGTGAAGGAGGAAAATCTGAAGTGAATTACCTATTTTCATGACCCCTTGTCCTTAAATGTACTTGAAGATGTCTGGGTTTAGAAAGATGCTTCAGGGTTAGAAAGAGCTGCCAAGAGATCTTATTTGTGTTCCTTACTCTGCTACAAGTCCAAAATAAGACCCTAGTAATTTCTTTCTCTTGTCAGTAATACAGTGATAGCACTTTCTCTTATTCTTTTTTTCTTGTCTTTGTCTTCCACAAAGACTACCTTTTTGAAGTATAGACACAGTTTGCTGGCAGTGAGTCCATAGCAATGACTGCTCTGAGCTATTTCAATACTGATCATGACTTATGATTTCATGAAATCATGATTTGAAAAGATTCCTGTTATTCAAAATAATTCTGAAATGCCAAGCATCGTAGAGGGTGAGCATGAGAGAAAACCATGACCAAAAAAGTACAAAGGATTTTTACCACTTGAAGATTTGCTTCCTTGGCTTTCTGTGGTATAACAAGGTTCCACTACTGCCAAGTCAAAAATGCTGTTGATACATAAGAAAGCTTAAAGGTGCTATAAACTCATTCTACTGATTCAGATCTATTAAAAATGTTCTCTCTGCCCCAGATTTAATGCTTTGCTGGAAGAGGTATCATGTTTCCCCTGAAATGGGCATAAAACCAGCATAAATTCTGGAGTTTTCCCTGAAGTGAGTTCACCAATCATGAACCCTCTTCAATCAAGATCAGAGTTGATGTTTGAGCTATAAGTAACAGATGTTGCATTCACAATCATGGAACTGTAGCATGAGTGGCAACTGGATTTATAAAATAAATAATTCCTTTCAAACAATAGTTAAGACTTGTGTTTCTGTAAGAGGGAATCCAGGGATTCAGCTGATCTTGTGACAAGTATGAGTGTTAAATATCGAAGTGAAGTCAATAGAAAGTGACTAAGCATTTTGCCTGTCTCAATTTCCGAATGTTCAGTGTCAGGCACAAACAGCATTGCTTTTCACAAAGCTGATGCTCAATCTATAAATCACACAGTTCTGAGGAGTCTAAGGTTGAACTCTCCAGATTATTAGTCATTTGGATTTAAAATCATATGCAAGCTGCTGATACAAAAAAGAACAAAATAGTCTGACCAATGTCTTATTATAACAACCCTGTCTCATTTTAAAAATTGTGGACAGCACATATAAGAGAACTCAAGAAATAGAAGAAATTTTACTCATTGTATACAGAATTATGACAAAGGATACAATTTTATTCTTAACTAAGAAGTCTTTGTGGTCTTGACTTACTGCTCTTATGTATCAAGCTAAACTCTGATCTCTGTTATACCACGTTCGATTGAGATCCCTCCAACCTGTAAATACAGTGTACCTTGTTCAGTTGATGCATTATCAACATGTTAAAAAAAGCGCAAAAAGAATCTGAATGAATTCTTGGAACTTGTGATAGTTAGAAACCAGAAATTATTGATATATAGTTAAAACCCAGAAAGTACTGGTGTATGAATGGCTGGATGATTTTTTTAAAAAGGCAGTTTGAATTTTCATTAGGAAAAGGTTTCAATGGTAATGACTGATACAGCCAGAAAGATCAGAAGGTTGTGGATAAATCCATTGTCCTGTTTTTGACCATTCATTCTGCCAGGTTTTCACACATCTGACAGCATTCCAAAGCTCTGGAACTCTGTGAAAGTCTCCTAACAAAATGGATTGAGATAAAGGAGATGAATTAGCTACAATGAGTCTCAACACACTAGTAATGCAGTGCAGGACCACCAGACTAGCCCCTTAGTCTCACATTCCCCACCATTCATAGAATAAATCTGACCACGTGCTTCAGCACTCTGTTGGCACAAGTTTTTGGGTTGTTTTGGTGTGTGGGCAGGAGGTCCTGGCTTGCTCAATGCTGATGCGCAAAGGCAAGATCTTGCTCATGCAGTCTGATAGAGTCAGTCTTCCACAGGGCTAAATGTGCTATTCTTTGCTCTGTTGAACAGGTATACTTAGCAGAGCTCTTCCCAAACACCAGGGAGATTCTCTGACCCTGAATTACAGCCAGGAATGTGGCTGGAAACATGCAGGTCACAGGGTTTTGTATGCTTAACCCAGCTTTCTTCCCTTTGCAACAGCAATTAGTATGGCATGAGCTCTCCTCCTTCTTTAATGTCAGGGCATGAAGGCAGAGGGAAATGGACCTGTCATAGGCATGGCTAAAAGGGGTCATGGATTCAGTCAGGAGACCCCTGCCCTTAGTTCTAGGTAGACATGGTTTGAGCCATGGTTCTGGTGACTAACACAAACTTTTAGTTATTCATCACTTTCAGTGCAAAGCTGAGGGAAATGTGTATGAGAAGGAAGTGAGAAATTTCCACAGAAAACTTGGATTCAGAGTTTGTTGCTGCTTGTCACTTCCTGGTTGCATTGAAAGCACCATTTATTGTTATCCTGCCTGGGTATCCATGAAAATGATTTGAGTCAGGGCCAGCAGTAATCTGCTTCTTCTTTCCCATTTAGCTTTTGTTTGCCAAATCTGAAATTCTGAAAGCTTCCATTGCAAAAATAATATCATTAAATGTAAGTAGTCAGAAGTTTGGGTGAAGAAGAAGACAGGCTAAAAATCCAGAGATTATATTACTAAATGACGTTTTATAATATTAAAAATTATCTATTTTATCTTACATTTTGTAAGACTGAAGAATAAACTTGATTGACATTTTCTAGCTTTTCTCTGCAACCATGCAGACTAGAATGTTGACTTCCATATACATTTAAATCCAGGATTTGAGACTTAAAGAGGAAATTTTAAAAAATTAACTTTTCATGAAGGTTTCTTGTAGCATAGAAATTAGTTTTGGGGTTTTTTTCAGCTCCTCTGTCTTTGATAAGGAATTATGTTGGAAGAACTTCTAAAAATTACATAATTTTAAAATGTCTCTTTTGTTAAATGCAAGTATCCTGAAAAATCTTACTTGTAAGGAGTAACATGGAGAAAGGATAAGACAGTGAGCTGGATGGTAATGTTGCTGCTGAAACAATCTGAAGAAAATATATAAGCCAGTTACTAACCATTAAAGGTTTAGAAATTATTTCTCTATGAGCAGATTATTTTCCTTTAACCTAAAAGATTTCTTTCATCAGTTTGGGCAACACAGAAAACTATTCTTGCAATGGTGCCAGAATCCACCATAGCAATTCTAAATGCACTAAATAAAATGTTTTATGTGAGGCAGATACAGGCTGAAATACTGGATCCAAACCATTTGTGAATTAAGGAAGAAGTTAGATACATTTACTTACTTCCAGCTGGCTGAAACCTCTTTTATCAAGCAGAACAGAGACCAAATGCAACCAGCATCAAACTTAAAGAAACTCAATATCTGAGCATGACTAAGTCTCAGGACCATTTTGCTTAGATGTATTTCAAACAATTGAATCATTCTCATCAAAGACACAAGCACCCTTCATTGACTTACAGGGGAACATTCTTCAAGAAGACTCTAGTGAGGCAAGCTCCCACAAACATTTCCAAACCTCAGAATGGTGAAATGGCCCACACTTCATGCAAGCTTTTTTTTCCTACACCTCTGTCTCTGTTGCAAAATACATTTCATAGAAAGAAACTGTAGGTATAGTTTTCTGTACAAAGAGAACTTGACTAATTCCTGCAGTAATGGCTCTTTCCTCAATGTAGTGTGTTGTTGTGGTTATTGTAGCCTCAGAAAGGCAAATTAAGAAAAAGCCACCAAAGATGAAGACAAATTAAATGATTAGTGTATCCAACGTCATGGTCAGTTTTCTGGTCTACAAAACACACTGACCTCCTAGTCTCCTTAGAGCTGGTTGTTTAAAAGCCTATCAAGGCATCATGGCGAGCACTCAGAATAAATACCCCTGCTTCTTTTGTAAAGGTGTATCCTTGTTGCCATAAAAAGCCCAGCAATTAATTATATAGCACAGCACTTCCATAGTTTCTAAATGCAGCTGCAGGCTACTTAGCAGAAGCAAAACACAGCAAATGGCCTTGGTCCTCTGTCTGGTATGAGGAATTTATTTTTGTAAGTTCACAGGTTCTGATTCTGATTGTAAGTTCACTGACTGAAAGTGATTAACTTATCTGCAGAGATCCAAAACTTGTTAGTCCATATTTGATGGTGACAAGGGAGTCATTCTTAAAATATTGCCAAGGGGTATATGAGTGGAGTGTGTTGGTTGCGTGTGCACGGATATGTGTGTCAGCTACTGCCCTCTGCTGCACAAAACCAGATCTTCCCAGCAGTTGACGACCAACAACCTTCTTCGATCAACTACAACACCTTCGTGCTTTGAAAGCTGGAGAAGTTGTTTTCCTCCTGCCAGTGAGATATTCAGAGTCGCTGTGCTTTGCTCTGAGCATACCATGAAACTTCTAGTGGTCTATAGCTTCCTTGCAGTGGCCTAGAGCAGTGCTTCTGCTCTGGAGCCTGGTGAGTGTACAGATCTCCTCAGCCTGAACCAAAACTTGCCAGTACTTAAGCTGTGTTAACTATCACCTTAGCAGTAGGTAGAGACTCTGAATCTGACTCTGACTCTGAATCTGAATAGAGACTCTGAAGCTGAAAAGACAGCTGTAACTGTCTTTGGAAAGTCAGCATTATCCAAAAGGTTAAACTTACGAGGTTCCTCACTTTCTACCCTTAAGCCAAGATGGAGAATTTCCTTCAGCCAGCATCAGCAAGGTTATTCTAGCTCCTGTGCTCAGCTTTTGTCAGACCTTGGACTTGACTTGATCTTATGTCATTCACTTCCTGGAGCAGCAGGGAGCAGCAAGACATGAACACCACCTCCTTTGAGAGATAGGAAGAAGGAATGTCCTACCTTGCTGGAGGCAATGCTGCTGCAAGGAAAATGACTGTCATCTTTAAAGAGCTGCCTGAAGGGCTCAATATTTGTTTGTCTGAGGAGGGTTCTGGGGAGACTGAGTGCACTGAGAAATCTCCAAATTAAGAACAACACAAAAAGTGTGTTTGGCAGTATTTTAGGACAGAAAGATTTAGGTTAGACTGTGCAGAGAACTGTAGAGGGTTTGGAAACAGGAAAAGTGTTTTTTTAACTTAACCTTTGTTTTGTTCAGATTTGGTGTCTCCACCTATTGATAAGGTGGTAGTGAAGATGGATTAACTGATTACAGTCAAGATTTGGCTTAGGTTGAGGAGAACTGTACACCCTCCAGACTCCAAGCCAGCAGAAGACCTTGTGGTCTGCTCCCTGCTGCTCCCTCACATGTCTGCAAGAGATTACAGCCCTTGCAGATCTGCCAGCCAATTTGCTCCTCTGTATGCACCCTAACCTAACTCAGCTGCAAATGAGCTCAGTTGGCTGAAGCTGTTTAAAACAGATTTTTCTGGACTGGTTCATTCTGATTCAGATAATTTTAATAAACAGCAAGCTGGAGCTGTCAAAAGGACACTGAAAAGTATCAAGGGTGTTCAGCTGAAGAGTGTCAGATCACAAAGTGCAATCACAAAAGGACATACAATCTCCAGAGACTGTGTCAATTAAAAAAAGCTCCTAGTATTCTCTTTCTTGAAAGATTTACATCTGCATGTGTGTTTGTGGAAGTGTGCACATACAGTAAGAATATGTACATGGGCCATGTGCCTGGACAAATAATGGACTATGGAAAATGAATAATCAGAAATTAAATTGTTGACAAATACACCTTGTTAAACCTTCCAAATTGGAATACTTTTTCTCTTAGGAAATTGCTATTTAAGACTTTCCAAATAGAATTCTCACATATTTATCATGCATGTGCTTTTATTCCTTCCACCTGCTCTCCCTTCAAATTACTTATAACTGCGCCATTTGGAATTGTGAATTAATTCGAGCTGTCTTAATGTGGTTTGTTGATATAAATAAGAAATAATGGTGCAATCCATGTTTTCTTGCACATTTTCCAGTATGTGATTAAAACAGACTTGGACAGTCAAACACAGAAAAAAACATGAAAGTATCATTGCTGTGTGAACATAGTGAATTACGGATGACACAGGCAGTATAAAATTCTCCTTAAAAGCCACAGCTAACCAGGACCTTGCAAGTGACCAATCATTGGTTTTAAAGGACTGAACAATTTTGGCTAATAATATTTCTGCCATTTCAAATTCTCTGGTTACCGTACCTATGATTCACGTCTCCCCTTCATTGTTCTTCCAATCTTATCAGTGCTTTTACTATATCCATGAGAGTAACCCCTCCTGGCTACAGCCTCTAAAGGCACATTCAGGACCTACCCCAATCTTCTAGGAAAAAATGAATACATCTTTTTCTTGGTTGGAAGCCTGGTCTGGAATGACCACGGTATAAATATGATCACTAAATGTATGACTAGACAAAGTGGTTGCACAGAGCCTTCTCTGCACTTCATTCTTACACATCTGGCCTCTGAGAAAGCTTTTGGACTGTGGGGTTTTGCTGCTGTTCCTTTCTTTGCCAGGGACAGTCATGTCCCACTTGCATAGTAACCAAGAGGAAGACAGTCTTGCATTAGCACTTAAGCAAAAAGCAGCTACTTTGTGCCAGTATGATTTTAAGGTGCATATAAAATATGAAGGAAGCTTGTCTACTCAGATTAACTTTGCAGACACCTCTTCTTCATCCCGTGTTTCAAAGGAAGGAAAAGAGTATAGAAAAAGAGAGTGCTTCTGTAAATATATGGCCTTGGCTGCGTGCAATCAACATTTAACTACTATTGTTCTTTGGCTACAAAAAATCACAAAATAGAGCAAGAAAATTCACTTAATTACTGCTCAAGTTATTAAATGCATTCAAGGGGAGGCAGGTCCTTCCGGATATTCACTTCATACATACAGATGCCAAAAATAGACTCTAAAAATAACAAACTGAGATTACATAAACAATTTCAACACCCAGTTTGTACACACAATTAAAAGAATATGTTCTCAATGGCATCATCTCAAATAAATCACTCCTACTGAGGCTGGAGCAGTAGTTTAGAGCCTGAATTTCTCCTCTGGTTTGAGAGAAGCTAGAGTGAGCATGTTTTTTATAAATAATTTTGGGCTTCTTGCTAATATAGGGGGGTTTTAAGTTTCTGAAAAAAAGTAAATTGCGAGGATGAGCACTATCTCTTTGTGGAAAACTGCCCAGGACACTAGAGCTTTAATAATCTAAGATGGAGCTAATAAAACCTGTGTAGCAAAACAGGATGGATGATACTGGGTTGTTGTGATATTATTTTTAAAGGCTGTGTGAGGCTATATGGTTTTTTTGCATATTTATTAGTATATATTTCTACATATAAACATTTTTGTGTGTTGAGAATGTGTGTATACACCAGAAGTATCTTTCACTGAGCTATGATCATAAAAGTTGCTTTTCACTTAATTGCTTACATACCTTTGAACCTGCCATATTTCTACTGTATATAATACTTCTTCCCAGTAAAAGAAAACCTCTTAGAATTCTACCCTGCATTCACATTTAATATTTTGGGATCTTCAATGACTTGAACCTCTTTCAACATTGCATTGCATGTCACGTAGCTATTTGCCTCTGTGGAAATCAAAATAAAGTTAGTATTAAATGTTAACATGCTGATTCTGTAGCATTACAAGACTGCATCAAAATAGTTCTAAGTGACCACACACATTGCAGTGAAGCAGGAGAGGTAGCCAAATATTTGTAGCCATTCACTATTTCCTGGTAATATGCTGGGACACTAGCTTCTATTGTGTAAGAAGAAATTTTGTCACCTATTGAATAAAATGATGGTTTGCATTTGTTTATTGCTTGTCATGTAGAATTAGAGAGTTAATTAATCTGCCTGTTGATGTAATTTTGGTGTTCTTTTGCGTACCACTGAAATGCAGCCACCTCTAGGGAGATGCATGGCAGCTGTGAATAGCTTAGGGCATTGCAATAGTGTGGGAACCAAGTGAAGAACTGTGATTTAGTGGCAACCTGGATTTTTTAACAGTTACTGCTCAATAAGTTCTTTGAAATGGTGACTTTACTGCCAGTTACAGCAGCTGCTGGACTCATACTCCCATAAGGAGAAAATTAGAGATACCTAATTCCTTCTTGCTGTTTTCTCGTTGCTACTTCAATAAAACAGCTGGCTATTTTTGTTTGCTTGTTTTGTTTATAGAATTAAAGACAAAATAACAAGAAAATATTTAGGGAAATAAACTATTCTTAGCTACTAAGCAGACCCACACTTCACAGATACTTATTCTGTTTGCTACCTGCCAGCACTCTTATGTGTCTAGTCTGCTGCTGCTCTTTTGCTGCAAATTTCATCTCTCACTGTTTCCACAAAACCAGATTCTGCACATTTCTCACAATAAATTTCTTCTTACTACTTCTTCACTACACTGTGGTTGATGCTAACATTAACAAACTGCTTAATCTGCTAATCAACCTGAGCAGCGAAAAATTAATATACTGTGATAAAAGTGTTTTAAAAAAAAAATGTTTGAAGCAAAACCATCATAATATGATCTCTTGTAGTAAAAAAAGTTTTTATAAGATCAGTGTGTCATGTTAAGATACCATAATAACAATTAAATGTAGTCATTTGATTTACCTATTGTAAAAGAGATGTATCCAAAGAGCTAGAGCCACCCAGGTACTAAATTTTGGATGTTCTGCCATGAGGTGGAGGCCAGAGAATTGCAGCAGGTGCCTGTGCTCATCTACACAGCACCCAGGAAAGTTGGTGACAAGGAAAAAGATTCAGAAAAACTAGGGTGCCAAGAAGGGAGCCATCTGAATGAATATTTGATGTTTTTTTAAATATCCCATGAGTTTTTGAATAAAAAGGAAGTGGAAAATTGCAGCAATTTCAACAAGCAAGAGTGATGATGCCATTTTCCACAGGGCTCTACAGTTCATCAATTTGGACTCCCTCCAGAGAGCATCACAACTTCCAAACTGTAAGTTCACTTTCCCTCATTCAGAAGAGTGAGTTTAATCAAGGTCTAGTTCTTCACTGTAATAGACTTGAGTGCAGTCTCATTCTCTGTAGACTCCTGTTATTGTTAAAGAAAAATGCAAAGAGAAAATGCAAAATCTACATTACAAAAATAAGTCAGAAAATAGGAGTCCAAGACTTCAATCTGTTTGTAGAATTGATTAATAACCCACAGCACACTAAAATATTCACAAAAGTAAATTCCTACCACATCTATAAGGAAAGGAACTATAATTATCTGAGTTTTATAAGTGAGGAAACCAAGATTATTTCAGTTTATATGTCTTACTTAGAAAAAAAAATTAAATGTTATAAGTAGCACTAAATCCTAGAAACACTTCCTAAATCTCAGTTGTGCTGCTTCATAACAATAGTCTATATTAATAAGTTTTATAATATTTTTAAGAGACATTTCTGTACATTTGTTGATTTTTAACATAATAGCACTAAAGAGAAATTGTCTGCAGTTAAAACAGAGTTAAAAAATAAATGGTTTCTTATCGTTTTAAAAATCAATTATAATATTCAGTATGAATCTAAAGTCAGATGAGACTAAGTTGATGCCTTTCACTTTTCTTTGGTTCTAGTAGCTGGTTAGAGCAGTTCAATATAAGCTCCAGACAATTGGATTTAAAGTTCATCCTCCTGCAAGGGAAGAAATCAGAGTTGGCCAATTTAGGAGACAGAATTTCACTGAATTTCACTGAATGTTGTTGCAATTGTTGTCTGATGCAAAACAAATAATAGTTATTACTTAAATGTGCTGCATGCACTTCATAAACAGCATTGTTTTCATACAGTCTCAACACATATGATGCATGAGCACCAGAAAAACAGAAATAACAAAACAGTGAAGAAAACTATGTAGCCATAGATTATTATCACTTAAAGCTCTGGTCAGCTTTACAGCCTTATTACTCTGGCAAATTCCTAACATAGTCATGGGTTTTAAGAAAAAATAAGAAGAAAAAAAATAGAAGAGGAAAGGAGGGCTTTTGTATATGTTAGCTCGGTTTGGCTGTAAAATGCATAGAAAGTTAATTTTACAGTCAGTGACAGTGTCAGAAGACTGTCCCAGGATTGCTGTCTTTCTAGTGAGGCAACCTTCTGCAGCAATGAAGCTTAGCAAGGGAACTGAGCATAGTTTGCAGCTTCATATTCTCCTTCAGCTACTGTGGGGTCTGTAGCAGAAAATGATGCTTTGGGGCAAAACACAGCATATTAAAATTAAGAGTTCAGAGGAAATTGCTTATCTAATGCATCTCACTGTGCCTTTCTCCTCAGTGTAGGAAAAAGTAAATTTAGCTTTTCTATCTCTCAGCAGTAGTTAAATCAAAGGATGGGAGAAAAGAACCACAAATGGCTACTTAGCACTTTTATTCCGTTTAATGGAAGAGGTAATTTAGCCAATTCAGTTTGTGTATTTTAAAACAAAGGCGATCAAATAATAAACTTTAATTTCCTATGCCTTCATTTTATTCTCCACAAAGTTTCTTTTGCACTGAGCTTTCCAAATATTCAGGGAGTTTCTACGAAAGATTCCCATGGCTAGCTTCCTGATTAAATAGAGCATAATTCTTCATGGATAGCTGATATCTTCCAGCGATTACCTTTGGAGAGATTAAGTCATTACTGGAGTAGCAAAAGGGAGATAACAGATTTATAAGAGGAAGAGTATAAGTAGGTGGCCTATGCAGACTTTTCAATTACTCCACAGCCTTTGGCATATAATATATATCCATTGGAAAAAATCCTGCTCCCATTGAACTCAGTTGAGAGTTTAACAATAATTTCCACAGGACCAACATTTTACCTAAGGAATTTTGGAATGGATGTAAGATATCACTCTTCAGGATACCAAGGAACCTCTAACTAGTAGAGTTGGGAACTGAGTTTTCCCCTTAGGCAGGCCACTTATGGTATGGTAGAACTCCAGGCTCCACACCTCAGTGTGGAGCCATGCAGAGACACCAACTCCAGTCCTAGCAGAAGTACAGCATCTTTCAACAGTCTCACCAGGAATAATTCATGTTTTCCTAGTCCCTGAGAGAATTCGTGCAAGGATGATTCTGACATTTTTAGGCATGCCACATTGTCCCTTCAAAGATTGTTCACTCCAAAATTTTTTACACCTTACCCTCATTTACCTAGGACTATCCCCTTCTGAAAATACAATATTAGACTACTTGGACCATTACTTTGGATTTGTAAGATCATTCTCAGTGTCATGTATGACATGCAGGAAGCATTTCTTAGCCTCTGTCACAAACACAACAAAGCTATGGTCACAGAAATTTAATGTCAGAGCTGGGAATCTGTATTTCACTGAAATACTGTCATCTCTGCTCATTCTCTACCTCTCCGGCATTTCCCTTCTGCTGAGTACAGAGACCTGAGGGTTTTTTTCTTTTTATCTTGCCTCATGTCCAGGATGGATTTCAGCTATGTATTTCCAGCCCATACATCTGACAAGTCTAGGTCCTTCTCTGCTACTTCCCCATCCTCCCTGGTGCTCACAGCACCTCCTAATTTAGTAGTATCTTCAGATTTAACAGGTGTGGTGTGTGCTCCTTCTTCAAGATCATTAATAACAATGTTGAACAATGCTGGGCCAAATTCCCATCCCTATCTACAGCAATTCCCCACAGCATGATGCATTGCTGTTTAAATTGTACCGCATCGAGTGCTCCCTTGCATTATACATCCCAGTGCTGAGGATGTGCAGTAGTGTAAAACCATAAATAAGAGGAGATTGGAATATTCTGTTATCCTGGGCTTAGTAAAGTTGTATTTAAGAAATTTCCTTGTACCTTTGAAGCTTGAAATGCAGGTGTACAATATTGTAGTAAACAGGGGAGTCATATTAACATATTTGGAAGAGCTTGGAAAGTACAGATTGAGCCAACAGTTTGGCTTTGGGAGAATGCCTAATGTTTTATTAGCACTGCTGCTTCTTTTCATGAGAAGCCGGTGGTCATTTGGGAGGTCTGATGAGAAATGTTTCATTATGGAGTACTGGTGTTTTTGAGCAAGAAAATTAAAATCATTCTGTACCCTAAAATTCTGGTTTGTTTATATCTCAAATTATTCTAACTTGGAGCTCCAATTATAAAAGGCATGAGGTATGAGGAGACTGTCAGGGTAACGACATCCCTTTCCTCCCTAGGCACTTCACTAAGGCATAAAGCTAAATAGCTGTTCCAAATAGTTGACTTTACCTGGGATTTCTCAGTAAGGTCAACCTCTTGTCAGATAGCTATTTTCTGAATGCAGCCTAACATAGAAACTTAATGACCTCTATTTACTTCAAGTAGAAATCCATCAAAGGGACAATTAGCTAATTTTAAACATAAATTGGCTCCCTGGTGAGAAGCAAGCTTATAAATAAACCATTTCATTTGTTCACTGAACTAGACTGTCATACAAGTGAAATTGCTGACTCCAAAGCAGACAAGCATTTTGAAATGTTTACATGAATGACTTCAAATTGGCAAACTTTTCTTGCCATAAGTGCCCTGAGAGAAGGACTTAGGGGAAGAAAACTACTGGAAGGGGCTTCCTTTGCTACTGCTGATGTGCAGGCAGGTTGCCGCCAGGCTCAGCCCTGATGTATCCACACCATCCAACAGAGCAAGGCAGCCCAAGCCCTCCCCAGTGATTCTGTTAGCAGGTGGCAAATGGTGCAGACAGACACAGCTCCTCAGCTTTCCAGCTTGCATGCAAGTAACATGGATGTTAGCACTGCACATGGAGGGAAGAGGGGGTTCATTCTCCCAATGGGACTGTGTAGAATGACAAAGTGTTTGCAAGAAATCTGCATGGATTGCCTGTTGGTTTTCTCTCTCTTGAGTCTTCCCATCACCATGGTACATGAGCAGCTTTAGTCTTCACTGCCATTGTTTTTCCAGTATCGGTTTCCTGAGGGAATGGTAGGGCTGATTTCTGATAAAGTCACTGTGCCTCAGTTTCATAGGTGAGGTATTTGGTGGGATTTAGGTTTCTAGAAGAGCAAAGCAAGAAGAAAAGTCCATATCTCAGGAGGCTGCCTACTGACACATATCCCAGGCTTTCATTTTCTTTCCAAGCCAACATTCCTGAGAAGCACCACATGCACTCAGCGTGCATTGCCAGTACTCATCAGCACAGCATTTCCACAATACTAACTTTGTTTAAGGGGTGACTATATGAGAATAGCCTGAAGGTATCTAAAAGATGATAAATAGGGCAACAGAGAAAAGGAGAGACATTGCAGGCCAGTTTCCAATCCCATGAGATATGGGGACTGTGAAAATGTCTGATGAGACCCCAGTGCATTCTCAAGCACAGAACAGGATGGAGCCTTCCTAGGTCAGATAGGGAGCTCAGGAGGGAAACTTTATAGCTGTCTTCACTCTGTTTGAATAGAGCTTTCCAGTTTGCTGTGCGAAATCTTATCAGACCAGAGATTAATTGCTTCTAAAGGCAGCCAAGTAACTGCTAGAGGCAATAAAAAAGGGAAGAAAGCAAAGATCCTTTAAGTAGAATTTAATGACCTTCTCCTGCATATTGTTTTACTTTGCCAGATTAATATATAGTCACTTGTATAAATGCAAGTGTGTGTGTGCACTTGTGCACATGTGTGACTCTGCCTGTGTGGTGAGATTGTATTTGCATACCCTGTCTGCTCTCTTCTCTAACACTGATTGTCTCTGCTCAGAGAAACACACTATAATTAAGTGAACTAATCTCATCTAAACTAATCTGAAAACAAGAGATGCAACTGTTCCCACAGCTGTGAAACAAGAAGCTGATTATCTATGTTAGATTATCTATGTTCAGTGGACTTTTGGGACCTTCATCATTCTTTGAAACAAGTGCCAGAAAAGTTCAATTTGTGATGTTTTGCTTTAGTCTTTCACGCCTGCTAAGTGATAGGAAGGTCTATTCATGCTGAAGATTTCTCCCAGGAGCTAAATGTGACCTTGGAAGGATTTTATGGGGCTATATCTGATACTTAAATGCATTTAGGCATGATTTAGTAAATTTGTAACAATCTATTTCAAAGTACTGAAGTATTGGATCATTTTTAGCTGTGAACACTGAAATCTTCCCAACACTCACACAGAAGGAGAAGGCACTAGGAAAACTCAGTATGCAATTTTTGCACCAGAGAGGTCACTCATAAGATCTAACTTTCACCACAGATTAGTTGTCTACCTTCCCATTAATTACCTATAAATATTCTTTTATATATATATATTTTTTTTAGTCCACAAAAGTGCATCCTGCTGACGAGCATCTGTCCTAACATCACTGGGATATTTCTAGTATGGTCAGGTTAGTTTTTTATTTCCTTGAATCTTTGTACAATCTGTGTTGATAAATGCCATAATTGAAATTAATAGTCATTCTTCAGAAATTACACATGTGGCAGAAGAAACCAATAAAAACAATTAGTTCAGTCCTTATCTGACTTACACCAACATATACCAGACCTGGTCACTTCCATTTACAAACCATTTACAGGCACAATCAAGCACAAGAAATATTGTCACTGATTTTTTTCTTCTTCCACTTAATC
The DNA here is from genome assembly GCA_004320125.1 of Scolopax mira. Classification (NCBI taxonomy): domain Eukaryota; kingdom Metazoa; phylum Chordata; class Aves; order Charadriiformes; family Scolopacidae; genus Scolopax; species Scolopax mira. The sequence continues at coordinate 341,184 of BJBW01005679.1, forward strand.
TCAAGGTTGACGAAAGAACAAGCCTGCTACAAAAGAGAGGCTAAGAATAGACCATAAAGTATGTTTGGTAAAAGAGGACTCATGCTCCCAGCATTTTGTGGAGAACCACAGCTGTGGGTCAGCACACATTCCCATAAAATGGTTATCAGATGCAAGTATGCAGTTTCCCAGCAGTACTCTGTGGTTCAGAGTTAGCAGCTAGCAATTCTCACCACACAGCTGAAGTCATTTCCCTGGGTTTGCCCCAGTTTTCTAAACAAAATGAAACACACCACAAATTCTGGAAAGCTGAGTAGATAAGTCATGAAGCCAATGGTCAATTTGGGAAAACTAAAGGAGGGAGAAATAATTTAAGGTATGCACATAACGCATATAGCCACATTCTGTCTTTTAGCGTATCTTCATTGTGACAAAAGGAGAAGTTGTTTTCAGTTACTTTTTCAAAAGCAGACCACACACCACGTTCTTCCCAGCTTGCAAATTTTATCTCTTATTTCCATTCTGCAGGAAGGAATAACTGAGATATTCATATCAATGCCACTGGCTAGGGTCAAAGCCAGGATCATTGATGAGATGTTCCCAGCGTTTAGAATTGTCCCTGGTTTTAATGGAAAGAAAGCTTGTCTCTCTTCTGTTTCCCTTTACTGGCTGATTTGATCATGCCTTTGAAGGATGACACTTCAAGAGTGCTGCGTGAAGATGACTGCCAGCTATATCATGTGGTTGTCTTGGACCCTTCCCAGGAGGCTGAATCTGAACTGAAATCAAATGCAAGTTCTTTCAAATGTGCTTTGACAAAATAATGTGTCCTCTAGATAGGAAACCAACTAGCTGAACCAATTAGTTCAGCTTATAATGATGGTAAAAAAAATTATAAAGGTTTTTAGAGATTCTGATTGTAGTATGAATAAGGATATCCATTGCTTTCTTGCAAGGAGGTCATGCTGCTCTGGACATTCATTGGTATTGTCATCCCCAGTGAGTGCCCATGCAGGGAATGCTGAAATTACACTATCTGCTTTTACCCTCCAAAGGAGCTGCTTAGTCTACTCTTAGGATGGGCTTGAACAAGAAGGATAGTGTGAGCACTGTGAACTAATTGTGAGTTATGGAGGCAAGAAAAGTGGGAAAAGAAAGAAAGTTTGTTGAATTTTGTTACCAGAAATGGCTAATTCCTCCAGCTAGTCTTTTCTGACTGTATCTCTAATCAACAAGCATCTCTGGAAGTCAACACAGTGCACCTAAATCACACATCTGCTCAGAATCACCTCTTAGAACCATCTCCAAAACTATTGACTACAGATTCTAGAGGGAAAAAAAGCCAGCTATGTCTGGTGGTGTCAATACCTCCTGACTAGTAGTGTCACATGATGCAAGGTTAAAGGATAAAATCACTCACAACTCCTTCTGTTCTTCCATGTGCATCCTGTGCTTCACTCATTGTTGGACACCGATTCCACTTCCCCCAGCTGGACTGTGAGATCCCTGATGTTGTCTGTGCTGGAGTGTTTGGATTCATTTGCCAAATTTACCCTCCAGACCATTGCAAAATATGGATGTTCTAGATTTCATTCTTTTATTTTTTGATGGATTAATGATTATTAAATCTCATGCAATAGATCCCGATACAAAGAAATAACAATTTTAGAATCTGAAGGCTATATAGAAAGGTTGTAAGACCTGATAAGAAAAAACAGTAATTATTTTTGTGATGTGAGAAAGTACTTACATTTGCTAGAATGTTTAAAAATCAGAGAAAGTAGTCTTTAAAAATGAGAGCAAATGAAAAACAGGGGTTTAGGAAGTTCCTACCTCTGCACTGCTTCACGACCACAGGCACTCTCATGTATTTCCCTCCTTTCTTAAAGAGATTCAGTGATAAACTGTTATTATTATCTAGTTCCTTGGTAACGATTTTATCCATCATTCTCAAACTTCATTACTATTGAAGCAACACTATTTTTTTGTTTTCGATATTTAGGGCAGGGGCTGTGAAGAGAGAAGCAAAAGGACTTCTCCAGCCTTCCCAACAGATTGGGTTGGAACAGGACACTCTTATTCTACATCTTAGGTTACTCCCATACCTGCGAACCCCCACTTTGAAAATTGTTCTCTTATTCACAGTGGGTTCTAAACTGCATTAATTAAAGTTTGAGGAGGTCCTGAGATGAAAGAAGTGATGTACACTAAGTGTACTGTAAATATTTTATGCATTGTCTCCACAAGACATCAAAGATTACTATATCATTGCTCAAAATACAAGTAAGAATTTGCTTGGCAGAAAAGAGTAAATGCTGTTTTGTGACTATTTTTATAGCTGGCCAGCAAATGGATTTTTCAACCAAGAGGAAAAAAGAAACAAAACAGAAACGTACAGAATTCTTTTACAGAACAATATGCAAAAATTAAATTATTTCAGGTCATTGAAACCTTTTATTATGATAAAATGAAAATATTATCTCATAGGTAAACATTTAATAAATATTCACTTCTAAAATGAAAAAAACCTGCTTTTTTTCAGTAAGCTTTTCTACTGATTCTAAAATAAATATAATCAAAATCAGTAAGATTTGCAGATTAATTTCATTATAGACAAAAAATTGTCCAAAAGTGAGTTGCCCAACTCTTTTCTTCCTCCCTCTTCCCATTTGAGATGGTTCTTGCTGTCCATCAAGGAGATGAAATAAGCATATGGTGTGTTTCTGTCATTTGGGACCCTTCCGAGTGTGACCTTCACACAATTCTGCAGTCATGTTGTTGACTGGGAGGATCTACCCTTTGTCCTTATGCTGGGGGACAGGAACAGAAAACAAATTCAAAACAAAACTAAAAAAATTATGTGAGAGAACTGTAGTTCATGGGGAAGATATCTGAAGTGCTTGCACTCAGCTCTATCCTTCCCACAGAAGTCAATGGCTGAAAGCTTTCCAATGGCCATGTTTTCTCAACTATGTTGCTCATTTCCACCAGGCAATTTCATCCCAGTGTAATCCAATAGTTTATAAAATTTCTCAGAGATATCTGGACAAACAGCAACCTGTTTAAAAGACTGATGAAACTTTTCCTACTGTTTCTGTTTCAAAAAGCATGAGACAAGGAAAGGCACAACCTACTACTATCATAAACGTACGTGTTTACTTTGTAGTATGTGCTTTTAACTGCTCTACACACGTCAGATCTGCCCTTTTACAACAGTTCCTATATTATTGTTTCGATCTCTTCCGTATTTTTACAATAGGTATCCTAACCTTTTCTTATCAATATATTGTAATGATTTACTTAGTTCTAGTTAATAATATACTTTTGTTTATATTTGTATGTCAGAATTTTTTACTAATTTAGTTGGTGCTTAACAGTAATAGTTACAAGTGGATCCAAGTACACTGATGGTGTTTATTTGGCTTTGATATCTATGTCAGTGTAACACTGATTCAAAAGTTATCAGAAGTAAGCTAAATGGAAGCTTTATAGAGCAGACTACTCAGGGTCATGGCATGCTTCTGATACCAGCAATGAATTTCCTTCCAGATCTGCTGAAGCAAAACTGCTACAATGGGAAACTCCAGCAATTTTAGATGAAAATTCAGGCATTTTGACAAAAATTATAATGGTTAAATCCTACCTGCCTAATCATTCAGCCGGTATTCCTGTGGGTGTCATATTTGTGTGTAGTGTATATTTAATTTTCAGTATGTTATGCTAAATCAAAGTTAGAAGAAGGCAAGATACAACAAAGCCTTGAGATATTTAAACATATTTTCCTGTTGCCTGACTGTTGGTATTTGAATATTTCAATTTGACAACCCTGCCGTGGCTTTCTAATGGCATTTCCTAGTTTTATCTTCTTGAACAAGGTATTAGGCTGTTGAATCAAAAAAGGGTTGTCAACATTGTAAGCAACATAGGCCAGAAGGTGTAAGTTCCCATTTGCTGTGAACAGGAGATCTGTAGTACTGAGCTACTCAGACTGAGCTCTTTTCCCATGGGGTGCTCTGGCTAAGTGGCTCTAGTGTGTTACTGCTCTCACATAGAATGGCTGCAAAAGTGCTCATGGGCAAAAGCCAAGCGGTAAAAAAAAAACAATGAAAAACCAACAACAAAAATACCTAAACGAATTAAAAGCAATCCTTCGAGTTGGGAAAAGAGCTAATATAGCCTAGCTTTCAACAGCCCTTTCTGATAGCTAGTAAAATATGTTGGCTTTTCCCTAGTTGAGACACCAAAAGAACATCCCTTTTTTATGCAACTGCTCACTTTACTGAAGCTGTTTGGTACTTAACACTGATTGGGATTTCTACTTCTTCATCAGATTTTCTTGAAATTAGGCAAAGACTGCAAACATTACTCAGAAAGGTCAGACAGATAGACACGTGCACACACACAGAATATGATCAAACAAGCCTCATTTCCTTATAAGTGGAGGTAAAAATAACAGTTTGGAATTTCCACTGCTGGAGTTTTGAGCACTTCTCATTACAGGATCAGGAATGAACGTTGGCACTGCTGACTAGACTCATTTATTGTAGACAGTGGGATTATTGTTTACCCTCCAATGAAATGTTTCTTCCTTCTTCTGGGCCTCACATGAGAAGTAGGCAAATTGCTTCAGAACAGAAATCTAAATCCCACCATGGCTACCAGAGTCCCTCAGCCTCCTGAGGAGTACATTGTAAGTGAGGAAAAATTGATTTAACATGCTTAATCTATTCCTTGTGCATGGATGTGTGTGAGCATGTTGCAGTTTCCCCATATCAACCTATTGATCGAGGAAAGTTCACCTACCATTAGTCCAGGGAGAAAAAACCTTGTCTAGGCATGATAACAGCACAGAAACCTTCTGCAAGATGATCTAGCAGGGAATAGACTGATGGAGACAGTGAATACAGAGCAATTAGTCTCTCTTGTAGTAAAGGAACTGAGGGTTCACAGTGCAATGCACAGATAAGAACACTGCTGCTAGAACAAACAAAGGGACAACCTTTTTCACACATACAGTACTTTCAAGATTACACCATGTGTAACCATACACAAATAAAAACCAATTGTGGTGTTTCCTTGGAATGGGAGGTTAGCACAAAAGGAAGTTAAGCACAACATTTAGTTGCCTCCTACTTCTTACTCCAAGCAACTTTCTTCTCCACCCCTCAGATCCACCATTCCTGTTAGATTAGTTCTCTTTCCCTAGCAGAGAGCCTCCAAGATGAAGGACTCTCTGGCTTGGCAGCTGCTCTGGGAAGGAGAGATTTACACAAGGGGAGGATCACCTCTCTCTGGCCTGAGCACTTTCTTGTACTGCATTCCTATGTCTTATTTCCGCAAAACAGTTCTTTGCCCCCTTCCTACCAGCTACACATTACCTTAGCCAGGGAAGGTGGCAGATATAGAGCAACACACAAATTGTTCATGAATAGCATCTGGACATTTGACAGCAGGATGTAGTGGTTTCAATGACATCAGAAACAACATACTAAACTTTTCCAGCTGAATTTAAGCTGGAAGTTGTAGCTTCTGCTTTGCAACAGGGAAACATGAATTTAGGACAATCAAAGTCACTGCAGAGAGCAGAGAGAATAAGTTCCCCTGCATACATCATCCTGGGAAAAAGTTTTTGACAGAAAAATGCTATTGAGACACACCTGAAAAAGTGTGTTGCTAAAATTCAGCTGAACAATAGTTGAATTGTAATAACAGCTGTTCAGATGAAGGCCTAAAAAAATACAAATCAGCAACTTTAAAGATTGCTCAAATTAGTGCATATGCTGATTGAATTGAAGTCATCCAAGAATACTTGTAAAACCTCAGGCAAAGAGATGCCTGATGTCGCCTTAGAAAAACTGATGAGCTCTTCCTCATACATCACTGACCGAACAATGAACTCAAATCTTGCAGAAAGCAGTTTTTACCTCATTGATGAATTCCTGTGTGTTTGACAACCTTGTAAGAAAAGCGTCTGATGAAGCAAATGCAAGAGGTATGATTATTTCTAGCACCATGCATCAGAAAACTAAGTTTATGATTGTTTCAATTTGTTCTTCTAATAGAAAAATAAACACTTTAAAAGCACAAAGTGATGCCTCTTGAAACATTGCCAAAAGGATCTTGTGACAGTTAAAAAAAAAGGTGTGGGTTATGAAATGTTGACAAACTGTATTGAAAACGGATATTGACAAAATTGCCTCACCTTGGGTAGTGGAAAAGATGACAGAAAACCTCTCTGAGTTGGAATTAGGTTGGCCATTTCTAGAGGCCAGATAAAATTACTGCAGCCATGTGACAAAAGTAACCATAGCTTTTAATCATTTTTGACAAAGAAAACCAAATAAAAATTAGGAGGAATCAGTAAAGAAAGTTTGCAGCAAAAAGAATTAGGAGAATTTGTAGAAAGTATAGGTTGTCAGTGATTGAAAATCTGTCTTTTAAAAAAAGAAAGAGAAAAAGAAAAAAGGAAGTTGCCCAAGCATAGGCGGGCTGAATTCAGAAGGGAAGATCATGCCAACACTTCAGAAAATTAAACTGATGAAACTTTGCTCTATCTCCAAATGCCAACTGTGAATATGAAACAGCTGCCAAAGGCAATGCTTTTCTCAGTGACAGAATCAAGCATATGCTTTGAAGCAAGAGAATTTTCTTTTTGATAAGTATGGTTGAAATTTTGGGTTGCTCTGTCATTTTCTAAAATTGTATTAATTCATTGCACTATTTATTCATCAAAAAATTATTTTAAATGTGCTAATACTGTCTTATGCTACCATTAGTTCTTTAACAAATTTTTGTGGTGAACTACATATACAGATATATATGAGTGGTTACATTCAAAAAATTCTATCTTTAGAGAATTGCAGATTACTTGAGATGTAGACTATTTATGTCAATAATATGTAATAGAGCTATAAATTTCATTCAGTACATTTTGGAAGCCAAAACTATATTTTTTTCTCTAACAAAACCTGTTATATTAAGTCACCTTGCGGTTTTTTATGGTTAAGATGCAAATTCCAGGTAAGAAAGAGCATGAAGGTCCACTGCTGGGACTGGAAAGCATGGCAAGTGCTCCACCATATTTGTCCTTTTCATTATATCCTGATAACCCCTCCCTACCTAGGATTAAATACCTAAATGGAGTTCTGTCTCTGTATCTTTCATATGCTTTTTTTCACAACTGGAAAGAAATGTGCTGTCATGTACTTGGTTTCAGATCCCAGCCCAGTTCCATCATCTCCCTGGCTGCTCTTTCCATTGGCATTCCATTCTTTTCAGACAGAAATAGACTCTTTCAAACAATTGATCTCCTGGATTATAGCCTCTGTCAGCTTCACATCAAATTGATTCTCTTCTTGATATATATTTAAATATATACTAATATCATGTAATTTTAGTCATATTCAGTTTTAACCATGAGTTTGCTTATTCGATTATGGTGCCCCTCTCTTAGGACTCTCTGGAACATTGCAGTTAACACCACTATAGCAGTATCTTAGTTGTAGTTTAATATTATCTCCACTTTGTTTGAACTCTTCTTGCTTTTGTGGTCCTCTGCTCAGCTTCTGATATAATTTGCATTTCAGCAACACCTCCTAAATAGGACAACAGTTCTAGAAAATTAAGGTATTACAGATTGCTGCTAAAAATGACATAAACAGCTGACCATTGAAAATAAATTTTGTCAATTGCACTGGTAAGGATAACATGTCATCCATTAACAATAAAATGCCCTATATTTTGAGTGTCTTGCTTGTATAATAAACTAATCTGTCATATTAAAATTTCTTGTGGGGTCACTTAGTATTTGCCAGCTACAGACAACATAAAACAAACATGTTTTGTTTCTGATCCCTATACGTTTTTATGGCCTGTCCACTAGAATTATTGAAAGAAAATTGTTCATTAGGCACTGCTGTAAAATATTTTCTGTATAGCACTGAAGTGCTTAGAGGAAAGAAAAAGAGCTACTAAACAAAAACAGTGACAAGATTGCAGGTCTTGTATTCCTTGAGCAAGAAGTGAATTTACTTAATGTACAGTAGGACACAAAATAATGATCTGAGTTCTACAGCAGCTCTTGTGCAAGAGTTCATATGGTGGGTAAAGTGTCTGAAGTTAAAAGAAATGAAATGCCTCAGAGGCACTATTTCAAACAGCATACTTTTAGCCTACTGAGCAAGGGGAAAAAAAAAAAAAAAGAATAAGGTAAATATTTCCCAAACTCCTTGAGTTTTTTTACGATCTACCTCACATAATAAATTGAAAATTCTTAAGAAAAAGTCCTGTATGTCTTCATGCACAAAAATCAATTAAGTCTTATACACAGCTTCTCAGTGTAATTACTGAGAGTTTGAGATTACCCACAGTCACTTGCATTGTTAGGGTATTTCATTCCACATAAAGTCCTGGGAATGTCTTTTCTTTCCTGGTCCATATTCAGACAAAATTCCTACTTGAACTGAGCAAAGGTTTTTGAGCTTAGAAACCAGTCAGAATCAAAATACTCTGTACTTAGAGATGAGCTACAAAAAATCTCATAATCTCTCAGATGAATCAGGTTAGACCAACTCAGTGGCTGAGATGGATAGTGATGTCTTTGTGTTTAATAAAAATTCCTCTATTTCTTTTTCCTCTTATGATTTTTTCCAATCACTTTTAGAAACAATGAAAGCTTCCAGCATCCAAAATGTGTGGGGGGCAAGGAGTTCTTCATGTCTGGGTGAAAAAAATTGCCTTTTGGTCTATGAACCTAGGCTGATGTGCTAGCTTTTGTACTGGAAGAGACAGTGAACAATGATTTCATATTCACTTTCCTCATGTCTTTCATGCTTTCACAGATCCCCTTCCACTCATCTTCTTTTTCCATGCTGAAAAGTCCCGGTCTATTTATTTGTTCCTTATACAGAAGGTACTTCATGCCACTGATTACCCTTGAGGTCCTTCTTGAAAACTTTTCTTACTGAACATGCAAAGGGAGGAAGAGAGAAAAGGAAAGCATCCTAAGTTGAGCATCATATACAAAATGCATCTGTAGATGGATTTTACAGTAGTATGATGCTTTCTAGTTTGTTCCCTGTTTCTTTCTTAATACATGTTGATATTTGTAGTCTTTCTGAAGGCTAATATGAGAGGAACTGACAGTTTCACCAGACTATTTATTATATCCACAAAACTTTGTCTCTCAGTGGTAGCAGTCAGTTAAAACCCTATTGCCCTCCTTACAGATGTTTTTTTATTGCTCGCCCTTGCTGTGATTTTTCTTAAGGTCACAAAACAAATATGAAAAAGTTGTTTTTAGCTGTGACATTGCAGAGAAATTAGCCAGTCAGCACAATCTGACATGTTGTGTCATCTCCTTCCTTTGCACTGGTCTAGATCATGCCATGTTCAGAATTTATCTCTGGGACTCTCTTGACAATTTGACTGGGATTCGGGTTTGTTGGTGGTGGGAACGAAGGACACCATTTCGCTCTGCATTCCACCAAAGCCGGGGTAAGAGGTGACAGCTGTTTCCTCCTGCCAGGCAACAACAGCTTTTATGAGGGTGAAAAAAAAAAGTATAAAAAAATATCTGGCCCTTATTATTGCTCAACATTTTATGTCCAACAGTGAAAAAAGAGGCAGGTGTTTGAAGTTCAGCTGGTGCTGCTTGGAAGAGAATGTGTCGCCTGTAGTTGCGAAGTACCAAGGTGAAGTGACAATTTAGAAGCTGGCTTCTTAATAGGTTAGTTTAGCCTCTATCAAACACATACCACCTGTTGTCCCTTATCAAGCACGCCTCTGATGTTTTTGATTCAACTTAGTTCATTCATATTTACCATACAAAACAGCATTGGTGGGCCTGGTCTCATAAAAGCAGATCACTAAGACCCTTGGGGCACAGGAAACCAGCAAATTCATGTTTAAAAAAAAAAAAGTGAAAGAAAGAAAGAAAGGAAAAAGCCATATGACCTAGCACAGGAAACAAATCTAATGAAGGAATGTCCTCAGCTTTCACAGGAAATTATTTTCATTTTATGCCATTTTCTGCCTCCATAAAAAGTAACAGAGTTGACCTCCTGTGCTCCTACCTAACCTTTCACCATCAAGGACTGGAGAGGAGAAGTGTTGCCTCAACCAACAAGATGCTAATCCATTAAGAGTGTAACAGAGAACAGATTCTTTTAATCAGAGGCAGTTTAACTAACTATCACATCACAGCCAATATTTTCTGAAACAAAGCTTAGTAGGGAATGGGAGATGTTTGCTGTTTTGTAACCAAACTCAGATACTTAAAAGGTGCTTCATTTTTAGAAAAAAGCTCTGAGCACTAGTTTTTTGGCAAACAGATCCCAACTGGGATTTTCAGAATCACTGACTGTTCCTTAAATGTTGATAGTTTGTACTAAAGAGTGTAAAGCAAGGCTGCAATAAATTATGGTCAATTTTTAGTAGGGAAGGTGGTTTAACCTGACGCTCTTTGTCATACGCACGTGTTGTTTCTGTTTGGTTTTGATTTAGGGCAGAAGCTGAAATAATGTTTTTATTTTCATCTCCTGTAGTTCACACCTTAGTTTGCTTTAGCCTTGTGAAGGAGCTCAATATCTTCCTGCATGACAGACCCTGTATTCACATCTTTTATTGCTGATATATTATCTGAGGAAGAAATTGTATTGGGTATGGCCTGACTCAAAGAAAGATAATCCCTCAGTGTCCTCAGGTTGCACTGTTAATGCTGGAACAGTTGAGGATTCAAACTCTCATGTTTGTTTTCTCATGGCAGAAAAGTTCAAGGAGGTAGAAATAACAGCAATAGAACTACTAGTAATTTCTTAAAATTTCTTAAAGTAACTGCTTCTGGAGACAATTTTACAAAATGATTTGGGTCAGGAAGTGAGTGCCCATGCCTGTCCCCCTTCATTAGTTAGACATGTTAAAACTACAGAAAACAAGCCTCGAAAATGAAGTTCAAAGAAGCCTTAAATGGAATAGAAGATCAGCCTTTAAGAAATAACTTTATCTGCACCATATTCAATTTCTTTCTGCAACTTCCTGCAACTCTCAAATTAACACCAGAGCAATGAATCTTTGTAAATTAATGAGTTTAATGAGTGAACAAGAATCAATCAGTCTCCCTTGTTTCAAAACCGCTAATAAGAACTTAAACCAAGTATAAACCTCTGAGTCACAGCCTCTTGCTAATAACATGCTTTTTGCTTTGAAGAGAATAATTAAATCATCACCACATTCCTTTTTCTCTATATAACTTCCTGTATGATATGAATTTAGATCAAAACATACCCTTTTGCCCCTAAGGGTTCTTTCTTATATCGCTTCAGAAAATGATTTCACGAATGACTTTTTTCCTTGAAGGCATACAAATCAGGCAAGGAAGTTAGCAGGGTTGATTGCCTGAACCTCAAAAGGACTTGATAAGTCAGAGGCACCCTAATATTTCACAACTGTGTTAGATAGATAGCATGCAGATCTAGGCAAAACTTGTTATGAAGTAGAAGGTGTAAATATCTAGATATTGACACAAGGAGTACAACAGGGAGGTTAGCTTGACAGTGGAGGGGTGTAACAGCAAAGGCCACAAAACAGAAAAACACAGAATATCCAGAATATAATAGTAATAGTAATATATCCAGAAAATAATAGTAAAATAATATGTGACTCTAAAACACATATGAAATTTAGGCTGGGTCAAAGATGTAGGGGAATAAGATTTTACCATAAAAAAGGTATAAATCTCTAAGAAGAGCAAAAATCTAAGTGAAAAGAAAGGTACATTAGACTTTCCCTATGGCTGTGGACCCTGGGTCATAAAGGAAAAAATGTAGCTGGTTAATATTACTGTTCTCTGGATCAGGTAAAGGCTATTGAATGCAGAATGTGGAGAAAGATCAGAGGCAACCCAAGTCTCATAAAACGGTGATAATGGGTGACCTTTGTAACCTGCATATAAACTGGTCAAATGTCACAATGGGAAAAGGTTAACAGAAGCAATTTCTTGGTACCTTAAATGATTGCTTCTTGGAATAGCTATTAACCTACTGTATTTCCATCTGCCGGTGTGTTTTCAGTTCAAACAGGTAGTGTATTATTACTAACAGCTGCATATCACATATAGTTGTGATGAGGTTCATGGAGTACAGTGAGGTCAGAGCACCAGGGGAGTGAATAAAGTGCAGAACCACATGTAAGGTGACCTGTTTTTTATTCCCTGTCCTGACAAAGATTTGCAGGTTCCTTGGCTTCTTTGGGCTTTCATCTTGCCATCTGTAAAGCCCACTCATCGAAGTCTCTGGGAAGCTAAACTCCATGGTATGTGCAGAGCTTTGAGATCCTCTATCAGAAATGGTGGGCAGAAGTGTAAAACGTCGCTATGCGTGTTGAGCAGTTATTGTTCATAGTCTATGAGTGCCTCAAAAGGATGTCATCTTTCAGCAGATGGTCTAAATCAGCAACATTGTCTCCAATTAGGCTAAAAATACCGTGACTGAGACCAAATACATGAAGTCCACTCAGTCATTGACATCATGGCAGATTAATCTTCTTTAACAAGGGAAAAGCATACTCTTATTTCAAGTGGTGACGGAAAGAGTCTGAGAAGGCTCTTCATAGTGGCAGGAACTTCAGGGAACTATTCATGCTTGCCGTGGTGCACAGATGGAGAGAGAGCTGGACATCCTAGCTCCCTGTGGGAAGGAATCTGCAAACTATGAGCATTTAGTTCCTCGTAATGCATGACTCCAGCTATCAGCTGGTCAACAGGTTTTCTTCTCCCACATAGAAGAGGGACCCCTTTGTTCAACGTTATAGCTTTGCTTTGGTTGTCAAGCCATGAAGTTAAGCCCACAGCCATATTTGTCTTTATGCTAAACATAAACTCCCCCAAAATGTTACCTTCACACTCTCCCTCGACTTTCACTAAACTAAGTCCCAATTATGAATCCTGTGTGTGTAACATTTCCAAAAATATGAGCTATATCCCCACTTCTCAGCTTATTTTCATCTTAATTTGTTGACCACTTTATACCCCAACTTTAAAACATGTTTGTTTTCTCTTAGACATGTAGTTGTTAATTTAGCACTTGAAATAACTATGTGTGAGTGCAAAGTTGCAACCTCCCACAAAACAGATTGCACATACATTTTTCATATGTGTGTGTGCTATTTGGCTCTTTCATCTTCTGCAATTTAATCCACCTACAGCTATGCATTTTTCCGAGCCTTTATTTTTGAAATGTGTGCACTAAAATTCCATTTAGTAAATTTGTCTTCCTATATCTTGAGCCAAATTACCAAAAGAGAGCCCTGATTCATCTGTGACCACAGACAATTAATTCTCTTGCTGCGTTCTGTTTAGTGTGACCAGAACCTAATTTAGGGAGAAGAAACATTGTCTCTTTATGGGCTACTGCCCTGGGAAAGGGGGAATTTTGCAGGCTGGTATGCATTTCTCTGAAGAGTGTCTTTTCTTTTTAATTATGGTTAAAAATGGAAGGAAGTACAAACAAAGCTTTCAAATATGGATATGTAGAAATAGGATTTCAGATCTATTTTGGGTCTAGTCCTACAAAGAATAAATGGATGCATAGCTTTCCGGAGACTCATGCCTTACACTCCGCTCCTGGATGTTCTAAGCTCAAGCAGGATCAGACCTTTCACTTGGAAATAGATGTGTTCTCGTGTCGTGGAAGGCTGAAGGATCTTCAGCTCATTGCCTTTCCACCTAGTGCTTCATTTTTATACAGGAGATTAAAAATAATTGCCCCAGCTGGAAAATAATATCATGTAAATGGGCAAGGCAAAGATTAACTAAAGGAAGAAGTAACTGTGCAACAGGATACATGTTTCTACATGTGCAGGTACAACTACAGTGCATTTAAAAACTGGACCCTTAGGAATTATGTAAATGTTAAATTGTAGATTCAGCTCCCTTCTAGCTGCAGTGCAATTCCAGAGTCCACATGCTTAATTTAGGAACATTCTTGTACAAGAGCTGCTGGAAGCTAAAATGACATACATGGGGAAAATAGTTGACTGGATGCAAAGATGGTGTACTCCCATTTCTTTGTGTACATACGATCCACGTGTGTGCACGGAGACTGTGTCTTCACCAGAGCAGCACTGCTTTTCTCCACTAATGTGCCTTGATAATGCAGCAGCGGGTCCATATTCACCAGGTGTGAGGTGCAGAAATCTCTGCCAAAGCCCCTCACAGTTAGGTTAGTAGCTCCACAGGGCATGGTCCAGTGCTCTTCTGGGACACAACTTCAAGCCCAGAAACCAGGACAGCCTTCAGGCAGATTAGCTTGGGTACTGTGCCTTGATTCCTGTGAGTGTCTCCCCGCTGCACTCAGGCATGTCCTGTCCTCACACCCTCAGACAGCCAGAACTGAGACCAAGGAGGTTGTATCACCCCTCTCCTTTCTCCTGCTCAGACAAGGAGAAAGATTTTATCTCATGGTTCTCTTTTTAGATGTGCAAATGGGCTCTGTATAAGTTGGAGAAGTTTGCAGCTTCTAAAGTGGGTCTAATATAACATGCTGTATGTTGAGAAAGAATAAGCAAATTTATGAGAGAATATAAATACAGTGCCTATAAAGCCATTTTACAGTCACTTTTCAGAGGAAGACTGCTCTTTAAAATATTTAGAGATATTTTTTAATATTTTATTGGATATCCTGTTTTACAAGTAAGTGCCTAACAACTTCACAATGTAATACTTGACATTTTCCTGCCAATATCTCTAGCTTCTAGCATTTTAAACCATGTTTCAGCAATAATATCAAATGAGTTTATTCAGCTCAGTTTGCATCCTCTGGAAATGATGTGAAGAGGCAGAATGAGGATTCTAGTAGAGCAATGCATGCATTAGTACTGGGTAAAAAACCTGAATCTTCTCTTTAAAAAAAAAAAAGAGAAAGAAAAAAAGCCTTTTTTGGGGGAAGGAAAAAATATAAGTCATGCATTGGAATGGAAATTCAAGACTATGAAATTTTGCATGCAGACTGGCTCACTTCCCTTTGTATATACTTTGTATTATTAATTATTCACTGGGGAAAAGACTGAAATTTAAGGGTTGCACTTCTCATATATATCCTAATTGTCAGATGAGGAGGGTTGCGGTTTTTGTCTTCATCTCTGTCTTGATGTCTCAGATCTGTAATGAAATAACTTCTAAAAAAAAAAAAGGCAAAAAAGTCTTTGTTTTACAGTATGTGATAGCCAGTGAGGAAGAAAATTCACCTGGGAAACTGAAGAAAGTGAGGTCATGTTTGAATTTTTTTAAAAGTTAACTTCTCAGCTGTTTGTTTCTGCTGAAAGCCACTTGTGTTCTTTGCTGTTTCTGTGGTGCAGGAAAAATTAGATTTTACTTTGGAATGGAAACTCTAGGGGTTTGGATAAATTGCAACATCTCAGAAGAGGGGCTCAACCTTGTTAAAATGTGTTAATGAGATTGTGAGTAATCATAACCTGTAGTTCAAATCCCTGCCCAGGATCAGAAAGATGGTTACTCTGGAAATTATTTCTCTCATGAGAAGCTCAGTCTTGCTTTCTCGTCTTTCATGAGAAATTCCTCTCCTGTTGGAGAGGTGTTCAACTGGTTCAAAATGCTAAGGCAGTCAGTGAGACAGAGGTGAGACAGTGGTCCTGAATGGTCCTTTTAAAATCTCCATTTTAGTCTCAGTTGCCTCTTTTCAAATCCACATGGTTTGCATCAGGGTTAGTCAAGACATAGTTTATTTCAGTAAACTCATCAAAGAGCAGACTGTGGTAAGTCACATGGAAAGGTGAAAGGGGCAGTCAAAGATAATTAAGATTTCTAATGAGTATTGACTAGGTAGTCTAGAGATCTTCAGGTTTAAAAAAATGATGTATACATTCTAATTATCAATGATCTTTCTTAAATTACCTTGTAAATGTTTTCTGAGTGTGTTAAAGGTAAAAAGTATTTGCGTCCATGATATTCTTCAATACACAGATTTTGGAGAAGTAAGTGTTCGGCGTCATAAATGGTTACTGACTCCGACTAGACCTTCTCAGCTCATACCGCAGTAACAATTCTTTCCCAGAACAATGGGGACCTGAAATACAGCCCCATGAAGAATCACAGATAAGCAGTATTGTTGTTTTCTCTTGAAGGTGAAAGAAAAAGCAGAGGTGCTTATAACTACCTGTCCTTGCCCTCAGACTTACTCAGTCTTACTAAATTTCACATTCAGCAATGGATGTTACGTCTGTTAACATCAAGGGAAGTTTCCTAAGTGGATGTGGGAGGAGAGGAAACGAACCAGTTGTGCTGCAAACACTGTAAGTGCTCTCCTCTCAGTATTCCCACAAGATCAACACACACTGTGAATACCAAACACTCTGTTTATAAAACTGCAAAATCAGAAGAGCTGAGCCTGAAGCCAAACGTTGGATCTGGAAACCTCTGTAATTTGGGGAAGATTGAATAAGTATCTGAACACTGTGGCTCAGACCTCTTCCTAAAATATAACAGTTGACCTCCATCTGCCCTCAGCGTGTCCTCTTCTCGGATGTCTGTGACTCCTTTGCTTGCTGTGGCCAACTGCTTCAGAGCAAGACTGCACCAGAGGACAGTGAGATGAGAAAGCAGTAGAATTCTCCTCTAATGTGTTATACTGTAGTATGTTTTTTTTTTATTAGAATAAGTTTATTAGAAGAAGCCTGAAGAAGTTTTAAGTGAATGACTCTGTGTTATTACGTCATTATGTCTTACCTCTTGAATAAATCACAATAATAATAACCACAAGTTTCAGTGATGTTTATTAGCATTTGCACCAAAATTGTCACATTAAAATTGTTTTACTTTTATGATGCACCATCAAGATCTGCTGCTAGTCACTGCTTACTGTGGTGATTAAATAATCAAATATTCCACCAAAATTTACACCATTTCCAAATGATTGCAGTGATTTTTCATTTCATCCATGCTGCAACGTTGCATGCTCTGTTAAAAGCCACCAGATCTATTAGAATGGGTAGGAAGCCCCAGAATATCATTGTTACCATGAGCTAAAAAAGTTTATACTTTAAGGAGCTGGTTGGATGGCCGCACTCGAAGGGTTGTGGTCAATGGCTCAATGGTGGCTAGTGATGAGTGGTGTTCCTCAGGGATCTGTGCTGGGACCAGTGCTGTTCAACATCTTTGTTGTAGACATGGACAGTGAGGTAGAGTGCACCCTCAGCAAGTTTGACGATGACACCAAACTCAGTGGTGCAGTGGACACGCTGGAGGGAAGGGATGCCATCCAGAGGGACCTGGACAGGCTGGAGAGGTGGGCTCATGCAAATCGCATGAAGTTTAACCAAGCCAAGTGCAGGGTTCTGCACCTGGGACATGGCAGTCTCAGGCACAAATACAGGTTGGGCAGAGAATGGCTAGAAAGCAG